>JABTTQ020000760.1:0-426637 GCA_016081115.2 Rehmannia glutinosa | reverse complement strand
AATCAGCTTAGAACTTCACTCCTCTACCGCATTTTACCTTAGTCCCAACAACTCCATCTTTTACAAAGCCAGAACCTTTCATGTTATCACATGTTTAGTAAGACTTCGTGACTTCAACTTGTTAGTGTTTCGCTAAGTGTTACAACACTTTTCAGACAACACCTCATGCAAATGTAGTTACTGTTTACAACACTTTTGGCAACACCTTCTATTACATTTAAAAATGCATAAAAACTCCACTGTTCCACAAAGTATGATCATACCCCCACATTTGCCGATTTCCATTCGAACTCCGGTTGTCTTCCTCAATTCAAGTCAACTATCAAATCCTCAAGCCCCATTCCTTCCGCTGTGCTTGAGATAGTTCTTAAAATCTTCCCACCATGGCGACAATTTTTCGATAATTGCAGCCACTTGAACGACTCACACTTAATCATCCTTGATTCGCACACTGAAATTGAAGCATGATCTCGTATTCTTGACTGGCTAATCACCATGCCTTGTGAACCATCTTATAATCTAGAAATTTACCACTACAAATTTCTTTGCACCGCATCTTCTCGCTTAATATTTCTTCTCCAAAGAGTCCCACAACTCTTTGGGCGTTTTTCAACGAACTGAGGCGTTGTAGAGGCATCGTCTAAATTGCTCAAAATATAATTCCCGACAAAGGAAATCGTTGTTATGCCAAACATCCACGCCCGATTCTCCATCGTATTATCTGATTCTTCATCACCAACTACAGGGGGTTCCTCCTTCACGAAACGAGATGGACCCCAAAGTCGCCACGTAGAACAACATCTTCTATTGCCATCTCTTGAAGCGGTGTTCGCCTTTATTTTTAGCTCACCGCAAGTGTACGATGCACGTTATAGAAAAGGGTAGCAAGGTCGTATCCACTCGAGACTAATAAATTAACGTGTTAAGTATTGAACTAAGATAGTCTTATTTTTATTCGACGGTCGTAAAATGATGGTTGTTGTGAGATTAAGACAATTGGGACTACTAAAAACACAAGATTAAGACAATGCAAATAATAGAAATATCAAGATGATGAAATGGATTCCCTGTTTGCGTTTCAATTAATCCCCTTGTCCGATTTAATCAAAGTCAAGTTATTATCAATATTCCTATAAGACGATCACAAAAATATTTTATCCTCCCTCTCAGATGCATATAAAACGTAGATTGAAATACCTATGCTAGCATTCTACTCAACATGAAGTATTCAACTCCCAATTTTAAAAGATCAAATGTCTTCACAAATATTTACAAACCTCTCGATTCATGCAAATATTTGTGTCGAGTACTTTCAAGATCTAATATTGAAAACTCATCTCTCGAATTATGAATCAATATATCAAACAAGTTAAATCATTGATCAAGTGATAAAACAAGAATAAGCTCAAAGTAATCAAATAGGCTTCAAGACAATAATTCAACTAAGATTAAAACATTTCACAAGCGTTCATTAATCTACTTCAAAACCCTAAATCTAAAGAGTTTAGCTACACATGATGTCTAAACAACTCATAGACAAATTGTTCAAAGTCATGACAAACTAAAAAAGAAAGATTAAAACTACAAGAGAAGCTAAGAAAATCTTGGAAAGTCGACAATCCTCGATGTATCTTCGCCTTGAGCTCCTGCAATCCGATTGTCTCCTTGATATCTCCTTCCAAGAATAAACATTTCACTTGTGTTCTATAGCCAAAAATGTCGTAATGTCCTCCGGTGCGCCCAAAAGTGCTTATATACCTTTTTTAGAAAGTTTTAGGCACATTGTCATTGGTCACTCGTCTGGCAATAGGGGACGCACGGGGCCGTGCTGGTTATCGCTAGTTTAACTTATGTTAGTTAGTTATGGTTATGTTAGTGCTTTCCGCTTTAGACTTTTAAGCGGTGGTTAAGTTTCACCGTATAAATACTTCTCCTCCCCGAGCTTTGTTCAATGCAATGGAAATTACACAAATTATTTTTCTTTATCTCTAAAATCTAACACATTTGTTCCGTCGCACATCTTCTTCTATACTCAACAAAATTAGTCGACTCTTCTCTTGAAGTGAATGTAAGGCCATCTCCAACCCATAACACCAAATTTGGTGTAAAACTACACCAAAATTGGTGTTTTAGTGTTTGTCAAACCATACCCATTATACCAAATCTCACACCAAGGAATATTTTATTCTTTCTTTTTTCATTTTATAGTAAGCAAATTTATGTATTTATATAATTATTTTATTACTTATAGTTTATTACTATTAATGTAATTAACTAGAAAGATATATTTAACTAATATTAAATTAATTAATTATATTAAAAAATAAATATTATAATTAATATTAGCGTTTCTTTAGTTTAAATTATCATTGTTTGTTAATTATTATTATTTATAGAAAATATTAATTAATTATTAAAACCATATTATATAAATTAATTATATATAAATTGAGGATACAATTGGAATTTAAATTTGAAATAGAAGAAAATTGGAAGGCAAATAGGGGATATTGTATTCACCAAAATTGGTGTAGTGAATAGTATTTCACCAAATTTGGTGTAACACTATCACTACACCAAATTTGGTGTAGTGTTTAGAGTTGGGTTGAAGATACTTTTCGCATATCTATATATATATATAATAGTAGAAGTCCTAAACAAAAATTTTCCGCTTTTTTACTTTCTATATAAGGAAAATATTGTAAATGATATTCCTACATTATATTGTATATAAATTAGAAAATATTATAATTGGTATTAAATTAGAAAAAATATTGTAAATGGTATTCCTATTTTATTATATATGTATAAAAATTAGAGTCTAAAACAAGAAAATTCCACTCTTTTTTATTATGTTCAAGAATATTTTAATTTAAGAAAATATCAGAATGGTATTCCTATTTATATAAATATATATAAATAAATTAGAAAAATATTATTAATGGTATTCCTATTTTATAAAAAAATTAGAAAATGTTTACAAATGGTATTCGTACTTTATACCAAAAAAGTTAGTTTGTACTATCAATTATATCTATATATATTATTCATATTTTTAAAATTATAGTCTTTTACTATAATTAATTAATTAATCTATATATATATATAATAATAGAGTTTGGTCCAAAAATGTTCCGCCATTTTTACTTCCTAAATTTAGAGATTCTTTATTATAAAATCCTAACCATAGATCTTGCAATCTATATTAAATAATAATCTTAAACATTAATATTGATATTAATATATAGATAGATAGATATATGGATATATAATTATATATATATATATATATATATATATATATATAGTCAGAGATTAGATACACAAATTACCATAACAATTATTTATAGAAAGTGTTGCTCATTAAGTAAATAACCAATGATATTTGAAGTCAATATTTTATTATTCATAAATTATGAAAAGGTTATGAATTATATTCCATATTATTATTATATAAAAGTTGGCAAATTTTAGATATATAGCTTACTAAAATAATTAATTATAGCCAATGTTTTGTTCAAATGTATTTTTGGCAGCTTATTATTTATGTTAACTTAAGTATAATTATACAAAATCCTCTCATATTATACTACTTCAATTGTTTTAACGTGACACTTCAATATTGTTGATCCTAAAGTCGAAGCATAACCAATAAATATTGTTTCATCTTCACATTTTTTTTTCCTATTATTGTCTTTCTCAAATGTCCCGCCAACATCGGCAGGGTTAAACCCCGATTCTGCACTAAACAAGAGTTTTTTTATAATCTATTTTGTGGAACTACATGGACCTTTTTTGATTAGTCTAATAAATAAATTTTGCTTCTTTTTGTTTATCCCTTATATTTTTTTGTTGTATTTATTTTTAAGTTATATTTTGTGTTTTATGTTTTTTTATTTTAAATTATTTTTATTTTGAAAATTAATATTTAAATTTAGATGGAGATGATAACTCGATAATATTTTTAAAACAACAAAAGTATGTAGCCTTCATAAAGTATCATAAAGATCAATTATTCGATAGACACGCTAAACAACTATTCTTCTAAAATAGATTATTGAATTTGATTTTACAAATTACAACTCAACAATTTAGCTTGTGGATTAAATTATTCTCTTTATTAATAATTAGCTAATTAATATTTCAAATAAACTCAATGCCAATTAATAATGGTTGTGAATTATTATTAAGTTTTTCATACTAATAACATATTGACCATACAATAACATTTTAGTATGCGATATAATTTAGGACGACTTAATTGAAAGTGAAAGAAATACAAGATACAAAATAAGATCGACAAATTTGGACCAATCAAAATGGAGAAAATCCTCATAACCAACACATATTTTGGAGTTACCCAAAATTAACAGTGTTTTGTTTTGGTATGTCAATGAATATATTTTTTTGTAACGAATATAATTTATTGGAAATTTATAAATTATTAACAAGAGATATTGAAATAAATATTAAATAAAAATCCTAAATATTAATCTTAATATTAATATATATCTAATATCCTAAAAATACATAAAATAAATCAAATGCCACACAATACACGACTCAACAAATCGCCCCGATTTTTTTTTCAATTCACTCTCCATACCATCAATCATTTAGCCGAATTATAGGAAAAAATTCTTGAAATAAAATTATATATATTTTTCTAAATTTAGAAATATTGATTTAATAATCAATAAATGAAATTTTTTAAATTTTGGAAGTCGAATATTGTTTCAAAGAATATATGATTTTGTAATAAAAATTAGAAAACATTATTTTTTTCAAGATATTTATTTTGGTAAATTCATTTTGTCAATATAAATTCTAATTTAATTATAACTGACAATATTTCTTTGATTTGAGTCAATACGTCTTAAAGAAATAACTTATATTTTATTATTCTATTATAATATATATATATATATATATATGTAACTATGTTTATAACATAAAATACAATAAAATATTGCCTACACATTATGAAATCAAAACTTCATTGAGTGATTTTCAAATGATCATTATCCTTTAATTTAAATAAAAGAGTCTGCTGGTTATTCTTCTGATCTTTTTACACTATACTTTTGTTTTAATAATATAAAATTTTATGATTTACAAATTTATTTTAATGTGCAAATTTTGTCCCTTTAAAGGACAAAAATATAGGAAAAAATAATTTAATGCTCGGATTTATTTTTATTCTATAATTTCTTGGCATCCGTTCTATTATATTTGTGTTTACCATCTCACCTCTTACAACAAAGAAAAAAATAAAATAAGAAAAAAAAGAATTTTCGGCGAAAATCTAACCCCCAAATTCTTTTGAAAAAGAATCTTGATATGTTATTCAAATTCATTATTATAAATATAGATAAAATACTTAATTATAAGTTAATATATCCACCAATATTTTTTTTGATTAGTAAAAATAACAATTGAAAAAATAAAATAACATGGAAGCCTGCAAACACGCGTGCAACTCAAAAAATGTGAAGTATCTATTTATATTTTTAAAAATTGAATTTGACAATGATATGCGGCTAAATAATTGAAAATATGTTTAGGAAAAAATTGACTAAATCTTACATTAATATAAAATATTCAATCTAGAGATTTATTACCTATTTATTACCTTACAATAAAAGGATAGTAATTTGTTCAATGAGAAATCTTTTTCAATATGTATAAACACTCAAAATGGTCAGCTATTTATTACCTTTAATAAAGAAAATTTTATTTAAATATTTACCAAAAATAAAATTCTCGTGCATTGTATTTTTAAATAAACTTCCCATATAAACTTTTTTCTTTTTTTCAAGTTGTCAAAATTTTCCATCGCATTATATTATTTATTTTGATTGATAAGTAATTGCAACAATTCATTATCGATCAAAATGAGAAAACTCATACGGGGTCTACAACTATTGGAAATAAACGATAGAGAATGATAGATGTTAATGGTACAATTTCTATTCTCTATTCCACTTGTATCATGTTTATATTCATAATATTTTTAGAATATTATTATGATATTGTCAGTAAAATTTGTTGTAATACAACTACGCTTTATATCTAATGAAATAATAGTTTGCTATAAATTTTTATTTATTATTTTTTTGTGCCATATTATTTTAAATAATATCTCAATTTAAATTTTATCAATTTATTATAGAAATCGTCATTCATTCATCTTTAAAAGTGTATAGTCAATAAAATAAAAATATCTATTATATAGTCAATAGATTCACAACGTATTCCCGCATCCTTTTCTCTTTCTCATTAGTGATTATAAGAAAAAATATAATTGCACCATCAACACACTATTATCTTGAATTATCCACATGTTAATTCTATAATTTGAAAACGGTCTGATTTAATTTTTTTCCCTACTAAGTTACACCATAGAATAAAAATAGCAAGTTTTTGTGTAGGTGGGGAAACTACAAGATCATCTTTATGTATTTTTGTATTATATTTATGAATAAATTTATGAATTGATTATCGCTTGAAATTTTGATTTAATTGAGAATAAAAACACTTGAATGATTAGTTTTCACACAATTAATTTAAGTATTGAAATCACAATAAGAAATATTATTATTATTATTATTATTATTATTATTATTATTATTATTATTATTATTATTATTAGTAGTAGTAGTAGTAGTAGTAGTAGTAGTAGTAGTAGTAGTAGTAGTAGTAGTAGTAGTAGTGGTAGTATGCATTTAATTTATTACTATCTTTGTCTTTACATTTTTGTAACGTATTGGTACTTTGCATGTGTGTAGAAAATTTGAATTATCACCTCTCGGAAAAGTCCTAAAACCTATAAATAGTGAAAATTTTGAATTGAGCATTCTAATCTATACATTTTCAAGAACCAATTTGAGGGACATTTCGAATTGTATTTATTCAGTATATTATTGCTTATTGACTTCAGATTATATTAAGTCGTCCACAATATGTTTGGGAAAAATATTGGAAATATTTGTTGGATGATGTCTTCTACAAACAACGCCAATCGAGAAAAAGTATAGACAAACTATTCTGATTAACATTATTATATTGATCAATTGTTAAATAATGCTATATTTAATTGACCTTTCTAATTGATACATTTAATGTTTTCTAGAATTGAATTTGAAATTTAAGTCTATAATTGAAAATATAAATTTTATATATAATTTTTTATTTTTTTACTTTATAGTATTTTATTATTAAAATAAAGAAATAAATACCAAAATTTTCATTATAAACTAATAGTAATAAAATAATAATTCACGTGCAACGCACGTGCGAGATTACTAGTTTGGTGTTATAAGCATGATTTAAAGTTGGATTGGAGTTGAATGACCAAGATATCACGATAGTTAAAATCTCACAAAATATGACCTATGTTAAAAGGGTGTGTTTGATGTGGATAGTACACGAATAATTGGGTGGGGCGTATGTATGTTTTGGAGTGCAAAATTGGGTTTATATTATGGCATAAGGATAAAATAAAATATATAGGGATAATATATTAAGTATATGAGTTGGTTTTTAAAATGGGGTGGGAGTGTATGTAAAATGGGTGTATCCATAAGAAAAAATGGGTGCAAATAGCGCCCTTAAAAAGCCCCAAAAGAAGTTTCGCTCATTTTTTTTTCTTGTTTAAGAATTAAGCTTGCATCAAACTCTCGTTTAAAAACTGTGTCAAAGCCCTACTTTTCAGTTTTATCGACTACTAATCGCCTCGGTAAGAAATTCCACCACTTGGGATCGCATTTTGGTACATTCGGTGATGTTTTATTTCGATTTGAAGTTTGTTTTGCCTCAATTGTTTTTCTATATATTGTTCTTTTGGTTTCGAGCTTTTCCCATTAATTTCAAGTGTATTCAGGCTTGCCGTAGTATGTTTGTATATCATCCTTTTGGCTACCTTTTTGTAAATTTTCCTCTATTTTACTGAGCAGTAAAAATGCGTAGTTAATTGCATTCTCGGAAAATTTGTTCGAAGTTTTTTGTATAATTTATCTAAAGGTTTATAAAGTAGTAAGCCAGTATTTAAGAAAACTAGTATGAAAAGGATTGTGAAATAAAAACTAATGTTGGAGAAGAAATTAGATATATTGTTCCCATTAAAAAAAGAATAGTTAGAATACAAATCTAGAATGAAATGATAATAAGAGATAACACAAGATACATAACTAGGGATCAAATTCTTCTAAAATCAACACGAAGTTTGTGAATAACGGAAAGAAAGTAAATTCTGGTGAAATATAGAAGCAAGAATTTATTGATAGAGTTTAATTTTGAATCTTTCTCTAATCTCTATCTTGGTTTAGTTGCTCATGAGTTTCAAAGATTGTTTATGCCAAATTCAATAGAGTATACTATTGACACTTTATTAGGGTTCAAATTTTCAATTCCACTCTTCTTGTTCCACTTTGTATTTCACTTTCTGAATGATGTCTATGAGAAAGTATATGATGTTAATCATCTAAACATAAATTGTCTCATGTAATTTATTAGGGGTTCAAATTTTCTGAGAAAATATATGATGCTACTTATCTAAACCTAATTTGTTTCATGTACACGTATCATACATCCAAAGAGTGGACAAGTGTAAATAGAATGTTGAATAGGAATAGTTGAACAGTAAATTAAAAGCCCTTTATTAGGACATAGCCCTAATGACTTGGGGTGCAAAGGTGTATGCCTTAGAACCCAAGGACACTCCTTGAGTAGGGTTTGGCACTCAATGTCATTGCTCCGTTTATGACATCATGGTATAAGATTGTTTGAGCAGTTCACTTGAGGACATGCCCCAGGGTATGTCTCACATCAGTGCCTTTTAAAACACTGCGAATGATTGAAATGCTTTGATTGAAATTTTATTTTTGATAGAATGAACTGGATGTGTTAAGATCACCCGCCTTATTGTTTCTTGACATTGCGTTATCTGATCGTACTCTATTACTATTATTATTGGAAGTTCATAACGGGTCTAAAAATTATGCAAGATATCTCTGCTTTTTCCTATAAATAGCACGCAACTCTCCAAAAAGTTCTTTTACCTATAATATGAAGATCTTTCGCTTGGATTCAATCATAAATAAAAATGCTTTCCTTACTTGCATTATGGAAATTATAGTCCTTTTGGGAACAATTGTACTTTTTTAGCTTAGGTGATCTCTCACTATGGATTAATAATGACAAGAATTCTTACTCATATGTCCCAAAATTATTCAAATATGAGTTGGCAGTTGGCACGAAGTTTTAGACTAGTCTTAAGAAAGTAAAAGCTTTGGGTATCTTTAAGGCATTTAAATTGGTGATTAAGGGGGTCACATTATTACTCTAATCTAAGTTTGAGGATTCTTTTGGGTGAGAAAATATCCATTTTTAGGAAAAGGGGTGTTTTTTTTGGAAGGTCCCTTAAAGGAATAGGATTTATAAATTCAGACAAAGGGAGTATATAGGGGAATTTAGTAAAAGAGATCTCGTCTTGAATGTGTTTCTTTTAGAATTCTCAAGGAGAGAAACACGAGCGTAATCATATTGATTCTTGCCACAAGCTTTAGACATATATTGCCGCATCCTATACAATGCATAGACATGTATCTCTACATTTATTCGGATAAACAATATACATCTTCGTTTATTGATGTTCCTGCTACTACTTAATATGATATTATTTATGCCTTTTCACCATCGATTACTAGAGCCCATAGGTTAAAGGGCGAAAGGTTGCCAATATTAAAGTAGTCATACTCTTATACCATGCTACCATAGACTGAGCAGTGACTTTGAATCTTGCCCTTTGTTTTTGCGCTTTTTAATATCTAATCGGTCGTCACGTTGTGTGCCCCATCTAATTGAAGCTGGTTACAGTTTAATTGGGTTATCACTTGGATTTATCTGCATCTGTGGAATTATCATTAGTTAATCTTTAGTAAGAAGGCACATATGGACTTGTCATTATTCCATCCCAATTCTATTAAGATCTAATATGAACTTGTATAAATTTTCGTGGTGATTTACCCTGTCAAAAAGTGTCTAGATATCTGATGGCGGTAGAGAATATCTTACATTCTTACTGGAGATCCAACTTCGCATACTTAACTTACATTTTCATTTTATGGTGTTGTATTTGGTGCTTATACGCAGGGAAGTGCTCTGACCTCATTATGATGCATTATTGGATCTCTCTTTGCATAATATGCATAATCTGAATACATTTCCACTCAGATATGGCCTTAATAGCTGCATCCATACCAGATTATAGCTTTCACTGGTTACTTGATTTGACGACTAATTTTCTGTTTAGTTTGTTAACCTGTGAGCTCAACTTAAGTGATCATATGTTAATGACAAGGGATGAGGGTTTTCCTTATCTGTTTTTTCTTTCCTAATTGATATTGAACATTTTGATACCAACTTAAAATTGTTATTGTCTGATTATTTGTTAGAAAATGGAGCCAACATATAAAGGCCAGGGGAGGAAAATAGACAAAAGAAGGCGTAGTTGGTCAATTAAGGAAGAGGAAGTGTTGATCGCCGCATTGAAAGATATCATATCAAAAGGCTGGAAATGTGAAAATGGTTTCAGAACAGGATATCTAAGGTTGCTTGAACGGGTAATGTTGAAAGCTTTTCCAAGTACAGACATTAGAGCAGAACCTCACATAAATTCCAAGATTCATGTTTGGAAAAATATCATGGATCCTTGGCCTCCATGTTCAGAGTAAATGGTATTAGTTGGAACGAATCGCCAAAATGATTGAGGCTCGAGATGATGCGTGGGATTTGTATGTGAAGGTACATTTAGTTGATTGCTCTGTATCTGCTTCAGGAAAATGTTAAGGTCTTATGGGTCCCATTATATTAGTGTTTTAACTTTCAGTCTTGCAGTCTATGCAACAATATTTATACATTTATCGATTAATAAGCATTTTATTTTTACGAATCTTGGTTGATTTAGTTAATCTAAGAATTGACCATTTTAGTGTTGTTCCCTCTATGGTTTTCTTACATGCTTCCCAAACTAAAAAGAATCAACAGATAAACGAAGGAGAAGAGACAATAAACCTCCATTATACTATGAATTTCTCAATTCAAAAGGGATAATGTTACTTTGTCAAAATATTGCTGTGGTCAATTAGGAAATGTTTTTGCACTTACCAGGACTGTGATCTGTGATGTTTCCGCTGCTTGCTCTCACATTATTCAAATAGTATTTTTTTCAGGAAGATGCCAATGCTCGCACAATGAGAAATAAGCAATGGCCATTTTACCCCGACTGGTGTGAAATATTTGGCAAGGATAGAGTTACTAGGAAAATGCTGAAGATTTTGTTAATGCTGTTCAAGAAATGGAAACAAATAAAGGAAAAGATAAAGAAGCAGCAGCAGAATTCGGTTGTGTCTTTGAGGGACTCGACGATGAAAATGAGATGTCCGTGTGTCAACCTGAAAGTAATGGGACTGAAAAGAAGCGAGCTCCAAAGAAAAGGAAGACGTCATCAGATTGCAGTTCAGATCCTTTGTTGAGGCCATAAATGTTTTCTGTGACAAGCTAGATGCGAGGTTTGAAGACATTGCACAAAGAATTGGATATGAATACGATGTATCAAATGCTAGGAAACAAGTGTATTCCGCACTCGGGATGATTCCGGGGCTACTTATTAGAGACAAGTTGACTGTGGCAAAGTTTCTTGTCAACAAAACTGGAGACTTAGATCTATTTTTCAGCCTCCCAGATACGGATAGAGCCGAGATGGTTAAGATGATATTAGCCGGTCAATACTAATTTGATGCTGCTGTTGTGCTTTTAGAGTGATATAGTATGTATATCTGGACTCGAAGATCTAGCGGCGTTTTGTTCTGCAGCTCATTCTCCTCTGCAATTTGTACATTCACTTTTGGCTGGCTACTTCACCAATGTTTGGTTGTAAATTTCTGCACCATATGCTGATATGCTTGTGCTTTAGGTTTTTATCAGATTATTAGGGTTTTTGGACTCTATTGTAGGGATATGGTCTTTTCCTTTTCCTGTAAGTTCCAGTTGGCATGGCATGCAAGGAACTAGCAAGCCTTTAGTTCACTGATGTGGCTGAAATTGTGATTTAATCTTGATTTATTGCCTAGCATTACCATACACGCCGAATATTGTAGTGTGTACAAACATCTATGGATGTAAAATCAATATGAGTTCGTAGAAGATTGGCCTAGAGTTGGGCTGATATATCCTTGAAGTGTTCCTTTTATTTTTATTTTTTACTATTATCTGTTTTTTCACACAACAAAAAACATGACTATTATCTGTTTCTTTACAATCACATATGCCACCCAACAATGGGGGTGCTTGTGAAATCTTAAATTTTTAGTAATAGTGTTTGCAAAAACAGAATCGAAATCGAAATCGAAGTTGAAAGTGCTTGTAAAAAGTTGTAAAAGCCCATATTTGTTTGACAAGCAGAATCGAAAATCTAAAACACTCATCTCTCTGCTTGTAGATTTTGATTAAATGAAACATAAGCAGAATTTAGAAACATAAATTGTCATTTGCACACTAAAAAATGATTTTTTTTTCTAGCAAAAAAGCTGAGCATTTGTTTAGTGATTGCAAGCATTCCCAATATACGATTTAGAATTCACCTATAGATGTGTAACTCCGCTTAGCATGACTGAGAGGTTAAAAAACAAGAAGGATTCAGTAACAAAACGAAGTAAAACCATAAAATATCAGTAAGTACAGTATTTGTTCTTTCCCCAGAAACATTAACACAAAGGCTATCTTCTTGGGAAAATGAAATTTTCTAATCAACATTAAAGCTATCAAAGCATATAATGTCAAATGCATCTCTGCAGCAAAATTCTCTCTTTAGCTTTGCTGATAAGATTACGAGAAACAAACTTCTAAAGGAATTACTGGAGTACATAGAAGCATGAGACCAAAGATTTTACAACTTCAATTCAAGTGAGAGATGCAAATCAAAATAATAATATGCAAATCAAAGCTGTCCATAATGGCTGCTCTCAAATACATGCTATCATGCCGGCTTCTGAAACTTTCCATGAATCCATACTCTTTTCATGATCTTCCCATTCGGCGATTTACTGACTTGACACAGCAATATTCAAGCTCAATCTACAAAAAGACTCATTCCATTAAAATAGCAATTGGTTCCTATCTCAGTAGGAAAACTACAAATAAAACAAGAATAACAATGCACTACACCAATTGATTCCTCTGTTTCTGCAAGGATAAATGCACTACACTTATAATTTTAATTCATAAACCGTAAATATAAATAAGAGTTTAAATGTTAGGAAATTAGATAGTACAATTTTTTATTTCAAATTTTAAATTTCCATCTTTTTCTTTTAGTTAATTCAAGTTAACTCTTATATTACACAAATAAAAAGAAAATATGTACAGGACAAAAATGTTAGCATGCTCTTAATTTTTGTCCAAAAACAACCTGTTTTGTTCCTAGGAAGTATTTGACAAGGATATACCTCAGTGAAGCCGGCATCAGCAGTTAAACTTGAATAGTATTCAAGCAGAAGAAATATGACCGTGTTCCATCTGACCGCAAGTATTCTCTATATCCTATTCTTTTTCAGGCTCAAATCGAAGCATGGTCATATCATAAAGACCTGTCACATCACAAACAATAGTATATTAAGTTCATTCCGCATCAGAAAACCTAGAAACACCATTGAATAGAAATATTCTGAATTTCCATATACGTTCATTTGTTTGCTATTACCATAATCTCTGAATAATAGCAGGCCACCTGGCTTTAGAACAGCAAAGCACTCTGTAATGGCCTTAGGCATCCTGTCAAGTGGCAAGGCTGATAAAGTGAATATCTGGCATAATTAGATAGATGAAGATCAGATTCATCCCAGTGAACTTTAATATATCTTTGGGCTGGGCGATGTAAAAAACAAACTGCAACATGAGAATGTAAATTACCAATGTAACAAAATCTACTCCAATGCAGCATTTGGTTTCATGAGAGGATAATGGATTAAGGTCATTTATTTCATAACTGCTGTTCGCCCCTGGATAAAAACCTCAAAAGATAACGAATCACAGAAACTTCTTCGAAGAGTAACCACATTGTGACGAACATGAGATGCCTGAAATACAAATAGTAACAAAATGGTACCTGAAAATCCTAAATGACGCCTCTGGAAGAAACTCTGTGAGCAAGTATTGCAGGCCAACCACGACGGAAAACCAGTTGTTGAAAAATCACATAGGAATGGGTGAAAACGAGATTTAGCAGAGATAGAATTAGCGGCACTAACTATCTCTTTAGCCCTCTCAAGAGCCTCGTTACTGCAGTCACAGGCATACAAGATGATGCCCTCTCGTCCACTGCATGAAATGAACCAAAATTCAGCAAATATAGAGGCAACTGCAAATGCAGAATGTTAATTGGAATTCTTGAAAACACAGAAGTTTCCCAGTTTCCATATCTGGAAAACCAGAGGACAGAAAATGGTCTCAACTAGTCTTCTATGTTTGGACGGAACCTTCTAAATTTTGAAGTGGCAATATCACCCGTAAACATATTACATTTGCAATTCCACACTATTTTTGTTTCTACCTCTCGCATTGTTGCATAAGGGCATTGCCTAGTAAATTTTCCAATTTAGGAAAAGATAGAGAAGCTATAAAACTTTAATAACATGATGTCCTGATCTTTGTAAGACATGACAAAACCTTGAAAACAGCACAAAATTGGAACCCCTGCATGTATTTATAAAACAACATTATTTGTGGAGAAGTAACTAACTAATCAACCGCAACCAGAGTTGCCAATCAAATGAAGTTACTAGGTTCACAAAGTACTCTAGAAAGTGTGAGATTAAAGCCGAGTAACTTACATGAAGTGGAATGAAATAAGACTCAGGATTACCATAATATTGGTAGAGCTGTACTGCCATTACCACAGCCCACCTCCAAAACTTTTGAATGGTCCTCGCAAGATGCTAGTTCCGGAAATTCCTTCAGCAAGTATCGCCTCCCTGCTCCAAAACATGTTCAACAGTGACATAAAGAAAGGAAGTATTAACACGTGGTTGAACATGGATGAGTTTAAACCATATGTATATGTAAGGACGAAACGAAATAGAAGTATATATTACTAAAAACAAAGAGGGAAAAATTAATTGATGAGGAAAATGACACCAAACCAGATAACAAATAAGCACAAGAATAAAATTCAGCTAACAAAAAGCCAAGAACGCTGTTGTTAATACAACTAACAATGGCCAAGACAGTGCAATTATAGACGTTTGGAACAGTTTCTAAGTTATGAAAAAAGTTATCCCAAGGTTGTTCAAAGAAAGAGCAAAGAAACCAAGTTTGGCTCTTTACAGCCAAAGGTTTTAGGAATGTCGTATGTAATTGGAGAGATATACAGCATCATTGAATGTCTAAGATGCTAACAACTTACTTTAGTTTCTTCAAAGGAATTTTTCGAAACCATTGACAGTTATAAATATGTTTCTATAGGTTTCTGACATGCTAATGCAGGTACAGGTAAACATGTACAAGCATTGCAAATATAGTACATGACATTTTGTTTTAATACAGGAAAAACAGACAGAACATTGTGTTAACTTTCCCCTGTCTAACAAATCACTAATGTTTCCCAGAAGCATGTCAACAAAGATGGCATGCTTATGAATCTGACTTCAAGCCCTAACGAAAGTACCAAGTATGTATTAAAAACAAGGCAGACAGAGTTGTTGCAGAAAATGGCAAGTTGTTTTGTACTATATGTTGCCTACGACAAAGTCTTTTACAGGTAGAACAATTCTCGGGGTAATTAAATGCCACCGAATTGGGTAATATCCAACTCCATATGTTTAAATGTGTCCAACTTTTTTTTTTTTTTTTTTTTTGAGAAAACACACATGCACATGTCATAATTGTACACATGTAAGCATCCAACTGGAGTCCAATGGCTTGAACTTCCCTAATTCTCGGGGTACTCTGGAACATGGGGGTTCGGCATTTTAATTTTCCTTCAAAAGATAAAATCAGAACACTTGAAACATTTCTCCTAAAGTCTTTCATGATTTGGGATTTCTCTTGAACTTACAAAATAGTCATCTGGAATGTGGGAATATGCAACCACAGCAGAAACCAAAAACAATTTGTTACATCATTCTGCATAACAATCAAGTTTATGATATTACAAAATAATAGGACAGTTAAATCATACTAGACCGAATATTCATAAGCAGATGAAGAAATCGGAAGAAGCAAAGAACCTGAGAATTCTTTCCATGATTAAATTTACCTTGAAGAACTTGCCAGTGGAATGACGAGCATGAAATTTATCCCACGCTTCTGAGTCTTGCTGAGCTTCTTCATTTTGATTGGCACTCTGTTTTGAAGAATAAGGGAGCAAATGGAATTGAAGAGAGGGATTGCTTTCCACTTCATCTCTCAATTGGTCCCAATCAAAGTCCTTGGAGTAATAATTTTCTGCTCCCCAATCTTTCTTGCTCATCGTTTATGTATTCAATTTGAAGAAATGGATTTTTTACAGACTATTAGTGAAGTTTAAGGGGCCGATTGGGAACCATGAACGGAATGTGTCCCCAATAGAGTGAATTTAGGAATTGGGTGGGGGAAAAATTGCAAAAATATTCATGTAATTTTAGGTACTAAACAATTTTAGTTCTGTTCTTTTTCTATTTTGCAAATTTAGTTTCGTATTTTGAAATTTGTCGCGATTTTGATCCTATTTTTACCGGAGTTCCAAAATCTGGCAAACAACTTGCATGTGAAGGACACATGTCCCGTATTATTGCTGAGATGGGTCTATAACTTTATTTGGCTCATTTTTATAAATTAAAATATTTATATATAAAGTCCATATAACAAATAAACTTTTTTTTAAAAACAAGCTGAAAATTATTTTAAACATGAGAATATATATTATAGTATAATGATAAAATAAAAAATAGTTTACATTTATAGTTTATTGTTGGACTCATCATCATCATCATCATTATCAACTGCACCTTATCCCACTATGTGAGGTCGGTGGTGTGAAGTTTATAGTGTCAATTAATTGTTTAAAATTAGTTAACACTACAAAATTCACACAAAAAGTAAAGTGACAAAGTTTTACGTTGGGTGCCCTTCCTGACACAACCTTCATACGAAGAAGAGATGAGATGAAATTCCAAAACCATCATCATCACAGTCTTTCCACTTGCATGGAAAATATGATGAGACAGCGATGAATCGAGATAGTTCTCAAATGCCATGCCCCATTACATGATTGATATTGTTGGACTATATATATATATATATATATATATATATATATATATATAGAGAGTTATATAGACCTCCCTATTATATGAGTACATAAGACTGCATCCAAGCCACAAATCTACTAATTTCGATGGTTGAGATTAAACCTAATTAATGTTGATAAATTATGTGATAAAGTCAACGTGAGGGCAAATCACCATATAAAAATAGGTGTGATGGCTAAATCTAGTAAATCCCATTAAAATAGGATGAGTTACCATCAATTTGCAATCACAATCCACCAAATCATATTGGAAAATCGTCCCTGCCACAATCATCTTCTCCATCGTGGTTCCGCAATGAAAATCTTCCCCAACAATACACAAAGTCGATATTTGGAGAGTTCAAGCAAGAAAAAAATTGGATGACACCATGAAGAATGCTTCAACACTAATGAAGAACAAGGTAACCATTTTTCTTGCCTTTCGATTGTTAACATTGTCCATTTTTTATCAATCCAATTAAAATTTGATTCGCATTTTTCTAGAACAATCATTCGATTCATCATTTCAATTTTTTTTTGTATATTTTACCCATAAAATTACTTTTTGCGTGTCTATAATCTTGCTTATTTGTGCCAAATAATATGCTTATAAATATGAACATGCTTGGGAATCCGAAAAAATTCAATTCTTCATCCCCATTTTTTTGTATGTTACCCGAGAGTTGCTTAATCGTGTTTATAATCTTGCTTTTTGTGCCTATGAATATGCTTTATAAGTATGAACTTGTGAATGCGAAAATTCAATTCTTCATCCCCGTTTTTTTATGTTTACCTGCAAAGTTGCTTGTGCGTGTTTATAATCTTGCTTATTTGTGACTACGAATATGCTTATATTTATGAATATACTTGCTAATGCGGAAAATTCAATTCTACGCCCCCATTTTTTCTTTAAAAACATGCATGCTATGATCGAAAATGCTGCTCATATGTGCTTAAATACTTGTTTTCACGAATGAAACATGTTGCTTACGTTTGTTCTGTGTTTTAAACTATCAGATTAATTGATGATGCGTAGAAAGTATACAATTTGCGCAATATGTTTGGATGCAATGAATGAGCGGAAGCGCGGTCTTGGGACGGGCGAAAGAGTTTGCCAAAATGAAATATGATCAATCCGAAATGATTGTTGCTTCGTACTTTTGATCGAAGTGTTGATTAGTGGAGTGTTTTATAGAGACTATAAATTTGTTTGGTTTTTGAAGTTCTTTGTAGTGATGTTGAATGTTTTTTGATTATTGTCGTTGTGTTAGTTCATGGTTGTTATATTTTCTTTCAAAGCAGAATTCAGTTGCTTATGTAAGCAAAATTCAATTAGTCTATAAGCAAAATTCAACATTATTGTAAGCAATTATCTCCATGGTATCTTATAATGTTTATAGCACTATTTCAAATATTTTTAAGCAGGGTTCGAGTGCTTTGTAAGCAGATGTCAATTGCATTGCAAGCATTTTATATATTCAAGTATCTTATATTTTTAGCAGTATTCAAATGTTTTTGTAAGCAGGATTCAAATGCGTTGTAAACAAAAGTCAATTGACTTGTAAGCATTTATCTTCATGGTATTTTATACTGTTAGCAATATCAATTATGTTCATTTTTTTCTTTTGGTCGAAAAGCATTACAACAATAACAAATAAGCAAAGTACAAAGTAATAAAAAACACTATAATAAGAGAAATCATATGCAATCTGTAATATGTGAATAAGTGGTGTTAAAAAATAAACAGGCAGTCACAACATTTTTTATCGAGCACATGCCCTTTTTTCATTTGTTAGGAATAATTTTTTTAAATGTGCCGGTATTTCAACAATCTTTATGTGCAACAGGCCGCCAAACCCAATCTCATTAATCAGTAAAATTGCCTGTGCGGTTCGGTTCTTAATAACGACTTTGGCAAACCTCCTCAGCATTGATCTCGTAGACAACCTAGGATATTTGGAATCTTCATCACCCTTGCTACCATCTACCATTTTTTTCTCCTTATCCTTATCCTTCCCCACCTTTTTCTTACTCGCCTCTGCACGATCATCAATAGTTGTCGCCTTCCTCTTCTTGCTCTCTTTAGCCACTGCCGCCTTCCTTTTCTTGCTCTTTTTAGCCATTTCAAACAGAAACACTAACAAAAAAAAAGTGAACACTAGTCATTTAACTGAAACATTTATTAACAGACAAAAAAAAAAAATTAAGCATACTATATGAAATGAGTAAGCATGACATAGAATATGAATAAACATAATTGTCAACACCAATAAGCAGTAGAAAACATCAAACAGGCAAAAACCCAGACTTAGAAAAAAAAGTGGCAAATACTAATTACCTCCTGTATGAAAGCATTATATAAAACGTGCATAAGCAAAATATACAACATAAATAAGCAAAGTTATCAGCAACAATATACATTTTAAACTTGAATATATATAAGCATGATATGAAACATAGATAAGCAACATTTTTGCCTCATTAAAGCAATCACCAAATACTTGAATTTTTTGCACAAACTTCGTTTTTCCAACACACCCAACCCCAGTATTTTGCACATACTTGAATATACGTAAGCATAATATAAAACATAGATAAACAATGTTTTTGCCTCATTAAAGCAGTCACCAAATACTTGTACAAACAAATGTGAGCATAATTATTGACAACAATAACTAATTTTTTGCCACATTAAAACAATCTTCCAATAATTAAGAGAAAGTGGAAAATATTAATTGCCACTCTCTCCCCCTCCCCTCCCCATTTGACATAAAAACCTAAAATATATGTAAGCATATTACATAACAATCATAAGAAATTTTATCAACAACAATATGCAATTTTAAAACATATCCAACAAATGACAATGTCCTACATAAAAATGCAATAAAAACATAAAAAAAAGACGAACGAATTACGAGAGAAAAAAATTTGCTACTGCATTTAATAGGGATTTTTCGGCAAGAAATTTGGGGGTTTTTCGGGCGCTACTTGGAGGAAATTTCAAGATACCCCGAGTGACGTAGTTGCGGATGGTTAAATTCCTACTTGAATTTCGACCGATTGGTGAGTTTGATTTTCGATTTTTCGGACGAAGGGTTTTGCACTTTGCGGATATTTCTCCCTGTATGGGTGAAGAAGAATTTATCGCGGTAGGGATGACTTTGGAGACGCTTTTATGAGTGAGAGAACTTGAAGAATGAACAATGGAGGTGTATTTTCACGGTTGGGTTTGTTTTTGCAGAGAGATTTCTTGAGTTTGGAAGGAGAAGAATTCTTTTCCGACTATCGTTTATCATGCTGGAGAAGATATGCCAGATTTTGGATAAACACACGTATCCAAAACGGTTCCTAAATTATAGCCCACTCCCAAAAATAAACATTCCTTCCAAAACCGAACTTAAATAAAATTACCAAACAACCCTTTTTTAAATTAAGTTATATATTAAAAATGGTAAAACCGATTAATCTCAAATAGTTTAAAAATAAATCAATGTCTCGATTTGGTCTCGTGTACTCACATAAGTTATGTGGACTCACTGGATCCAACTCCTATATATATATAATTATGATATGGATGCCGAGAACAAATGAAACCAAAATAGTTTACAACTTCTATATAATTTGTTAATATATTTAAGATTGCGCAAATTTCCTACATTATTTTCTTTAAATATGTTACATATAGAAAAATACAAAAATATTAGAGAATTTCTTGTATAACACTTATAATGAATAATATAAAAATTAATTCACATAATATTTATTTAAGTATCTTAGTTTCAAAAAATACGTATATTTTAAAGTAAATAATATTAATAAAAACCTTGACGTTTAAAATAAAAAAATGCACATTTTTTTCCCGAAACGATATTAGTATTACCAAAACTCAATCAACGAAACTAATACATCACGGGGCTAAAGAGCCCGAGTTCCACCCTAACTAGAGAACTACCAGGAGAATTGGGAATCCCAACTCAAATCACATTGTTTGTTCAAAGCCATTAAAGACAATTTATGGCATTCAACAAATTGATCAACAGAACCAAAAGAAAAGTTACATTCTTCAAAAAGGAACAAAGTAAATAGATGTCGTTGGATATAGGCTCATCTCCACCCTTGAAAGTAGATCGAGCTCGAAGCAAGTCCGCTATATCCTGGGCATCTAAAAACAAGAAGACTCTTTGAATCTTGAATCGATAAGCTTTAATCTGGGCACGACGACAAAGAACAAGGAAGCCTCCACTGGAGATTGAATATTCTCCTAAATTCCGCCCAAGCATGCTTGACAAGACCAACACCATCCAAATCCACCTCCAATCCCACAAGAATTCGAGCTCCAACGTGTTGCACCGACATAAACAAACAGTGTTCTAAAAAGCGCGCTAGCGCTAGTCGGCGGGACAAGGGCCTAGCGCCTAGAAGGCCTAGGCGGGGACTAGGCGGGGACTAGGCGAGCCTTAAATATATATACAATTTTATGAATAATTCCCATACTACATAACTCAGAAAGTCTATAAATGATATTTAAATTGTTTTTGAACATATCTAATATTTAAGCTTTAAAGTTTAAAGTAATTCAACACCAATAATCTAATAAAACTATAAATCATCTAAAATACAATACATTAACAAATATTGCATTGATTTATATAATATCAAATTATCAATGGAAAGATTTCCAGACCCTAAAATTTTGTTTCATTTTTTTATTAAGAAAATAATATATATTCAATTTCACTTAAACTGAATTTTGGAGTTGTTGGTGCTACTTTCACTAGTTGGAGTCGTTTTGCTAGCATTTCAGAAAAAAAAAAACATATGGGAAAATGCTGAAGATTTTGTTAATGCTGTTCAAGAAATGGAAACAAATAAAGGAAAAGATAAAGAAGCAGCAGCAGAATTCGGTTATGTCTTTGAGGGACTCGACGATGAAAATGAGATGTCCGTGTGTCAACCTGAAAGTAATGGGACTGAAAAGAAGCGAGCTCCAAAGAAAAGGAAGACGTCATCAGATTGCAGTTCAGATCCTTTTGTTGAGGCCATAAATGTTTTCTGTGACAAGCTAGATGCGGGGTTTGAAGACATTGCACAAAGAATTGGATATGAATACGATGTATCAAATGCTAGGAAACAAGTGTATTCCGCACTCGGGATGATTCCGGGGCTACTTATTAGAGACAAGTTGACTGTGGCAAAGTTTCTTGTCAACAAAACTGGAGACTTAGATCTATTTTTCAGCCTCCCAGATACGGATAGAGCCGAGATGGTTAAGATGATATTAGCCGGTCAATACTAATTTGATGCTGCTGTTGTGCTTTTAGAGTGATGTAGTATGTATATCTGGACTCGAAGATCTAGCGGCGTTTTGTTCTGCAGCTCATTCTCCTCTGCAATTTGTACATTCACTTTTGGCTGGCTACTTCACCAATGTTTGGTTGTAAATTTCTGCACCATATGCTGATATGCTTGTGCTTTAGGTTTTTATCAGATTATTAGGGTTTTGGACTCTATTGTAGGGATATGGTCTTTTCCTTTTCCTGTAAGTTCCAGTTGGCATGGCATGCAAGGAACTAGCAAGCCTTTAGTTCACTGATGTGGCTGAAATTGTGATTTAATCTTGATTTATTGCCTAGCATTACCATACACGCCGAATATTGTAGTGTGTACAAACATCTATGGATGTAAAATCAATATGAGTTCGTAGAAGATTGGCCTAGAGTTGGGCTGATATATCCTTGAAGTGTTCCTTTTATTTTTATTTTTTACTATTATCTGTTTTTTCACACAACAAAAAACATGACTATTATCTGTTTCTTTACAATCACATATGCCACCCAACAATGGGGGTGTTTGTGAAATCTTAAATTTTTAGTAATAGTGTTTGCAAACAGAATCGAAATTGAGAATCAGAAGTTGAAAGTGCTTGTGAAAAAGTTGTAAAAGCCCATATTTGTTTGACAAGCAGAATCGAAAATCTAAAACACTCATTTCTCTGCTTGTAGATTCTGATTAAATGAAACATAAGCAGAATTCAGAAACATAAATTGTCATTTGCACACTAAAAAATATTTTTTTTTCTAGCCAAAAAGCTGAGCATTTGTTTAGTGATTGCAAACATTCCCAATGTACGATTTAGAATTCACCTATAGATGTGTAACTTCGCTTAGTATGACTGAGAGGTTAAAAAACAAGAAGGATATCAGTAACAAAACGAAGTAAAACCATAAAATATCAGTAAGTACAGTATTTGTTCTTTCCCCAGAAACATTAACACAAAGGCTATCTTCTTGGGAAAATGAAATTTTCTAATCAACATTAAAGCTATCAAAGCATATAATGTCAAATGCATCTCTGCAGCAAAATTCTCTCTTTAGCTTTGCTGATAAGATTACGAGAAACAAACTTCTAAAGGAATTACCGGAGTACACAGAAGCATGAGACCAAAGATTTTTACAACTTCAATTCAAGTGAGAGATGCAAATCAAAATAATAATATGCAAATCAAAGCTGTCCATAATGGCTGCTCTCAAATACATGCTATCATGCCGGCTTCTGAGTTGTTGGTGCTACTTTCACTAGTTGGAGTCGTTTTGCTAGCATTTCAGAAAAAAAAAACATATAGGGCGCCTAAACCGCCTAGGCCCCGCCTAGCCCGCCTAGGAGGCGCCTAGGCCGCCTAGGCGCCGCCTAGGACCTGGACCGCCTAGGCTGGTCGCCTAGGCAAAAATCCGGGCGCCTGGTGGCCGCCTAGCGCCTAGGCCCCGCCTAGGCGGCCGCCTAGGGGGATTTTTAGAACACTGGACATAAACAGAGAAATGTCCTACAACAGGCTCAGCCTGACCCATCATTCCATCACCTTTTGTTTTTGAAGAAGAAGGTCCTTAAGATAATTGTAAAGAGTAGATAAAATCGTTGTAGATAAAATCATTGCAATTAAATATTTGCCAACATAACTCTAATTAAGATTATTGGTAAATACCTACAATATTTCTATCGGTAAATTTAAAAATTATTGGTAATTTATCGGTATAGTTTGGGGAAAAAAATTATATTTGTTATTCTATAGGTATTCTGTAGATAACTATAAAATTTAATGACAAAATCATTTATTTGGTAAATTATGTTGATAAACTGAAATTATCTTGTTATGAGTAGGTCCAAGTGACCATAGTTATCATTTTACAATGATGTGACATAGAGTTGCGTTTGGGCAAGGGGTCGGGCGCAGGTCACCGAGTGATCATGGCAATTGAAAAGGCCTCTGGTGGCGAGATCTTCTCAAGAATCCGACTCGATCCTCAGCTAGCCTGCACAAGACTTACCAGAGAGAACTCCAGCGTAAGCACTCCGACGATCAAGTCAGTAAAGGGAGAAAATAGTATAAATAAAAAAAGTGTATAAAATATAAAAGCTAAAAATATGTCAAGATGTCCCTGATTTCTCACCTTCTTCCTCCTTTTATACCCATCCTATTTTGTCCTTGACGTCCACGTGTCCACTCTAAATTGGGAGTCAAAATAAGTTGGAAAATCGTGCTGGGTCGACCAAAAGAACTAGTAACATCCGTCAGATCGGCTCTAGGGATAGTTACTTCCTGCCGAATCAGCCTTTTAGGACATTAATTACTTGTCAGGTCTTTCCCACGGGACAATTAATGTTTGCAGGTCTGACCTGACACTCAATAACTTCATGTCAGATCGACCGTATCTCATAGTAACTCTCTGTCAGATCGATCATACCCTTTAGTAACTTCCTGTCAAGTTGATCGAGGCTTTAGCATTTTCAGTCAAGTCAACCGTATCTATTAGTAACTTCATGCCAGGGCGGTCGTATCTCATAGTTACTCTCTGCCAGGTCGGTCATATCTTTTAGTAACTTCTTGTCAGGTTGATCGTATATCATAGTTACTCTCTGTCAGGTCGGTCATATCTTTACAATACCTTATTGGAGGAGTAGTTAAACAATCTCCAAATTAATGCGGGTATCCCTGAATCTTATGAGCTACGCCTTCCCGGGCCAACTGATGTGCCCTACAGCCCTTCCTCTAGCTTTGCTTGTTTTTTTGTGGAGCAACTCGAGATAGGGCTCCGCTCCCCTGTTCCCGACCTTATCTTCCGAAACTCACGGAGAATTAGCATCCCCCTAACCCAACTAGTTCCTAATTGTTAGTTAGCTTCTCTATGATACTTCAACATTCACAAGAAGTGCTCACCCCCAGCTCTGGCGAACTTTTTACCAAGCCAAAACCTCCAGTACTCCCAGATTCTTGTACTTTACCAGTAGGGGTTTGGCCAAGTTTATCGATGGCACCCCATCTTCTAACAAGTATTGGAAAAAGAGGTTCTTCTATATCTCTTCTCCCGAACCATGGCCTTTTGCCACTCGCTGGATTGATGACCTTCCTCATCAGGGTAGGGATGTTAAACCCACTCCAGCTGTCCTGGATCTAGCTCGGCGCTTAAACAGTAATCCTTATCATGCTCAACTCTTTGGTTGAGTCCTGACCCTTGCTATATATTACTTTCGCCTAAGCCCGAAGGCAATAGATCTACCAGAAGATCTAGGTATACTTAACGACATCTTACTTTTCCCTTTTGCCTACTTGTGTTCTAATTTATTCTTATTTTGTTTTGCAGATCAATCGATACAGGAGCGCTTAGCTGCCAGAGCTGATGTCCGCAAGTCCTCTGGCTTGCCTATACATCCTGAAGGGGATGGGCATATCCCTTTGACAAGTGCTCCCCGAGAGCAAGTCCCACCTGATCCCCATACCTTAGTTGATTCGACAGAACATCCTGCTTCTCGCAGCCCTTCCCCTCCTGCAGCCGACCTAATCCATCACAAGAAGATGACTGGCAATGTTGCCTCCAGCTCGGGGCCAAACCCCATTAGGCCCCGACTAAACCTAGCAGATCTTCCCACCGGAGAGAAGACCTCTCCTCTCAACATCATGGTCCCCGAACTAAATGCTACCTGGGTGGAAAACCTAGTTACCCCCTCCACCAACGAGCTCTGAGGAATGCGGACATCCAAGTCCGTATCCGTGACATGGCCCATCATGCATCTTGGGTAATAATATATATATATATTTTAACTCAGCTTGCTTACGCATTTTTGGTTCCTCAGATGATCCTGACTATGGGCTCGATTGTTTGGGACGCCCGCATAGGTTTGACCGATGCCACCGAGCTGAGGCGAGCTAACGAGATCTTGCAGCACCGATTCCAACAGGTGAAATATCTGCTACCCTAGATACAGAGTTGCAGAAGGCCTCCTCCGAGATTCAGGCATTAAAAGCTCAGCTATCCGCTTCGGAGGCTAAGGTCAAGACTCTTGAGGAGTGGCAAAGGCTCAAGAGGAATTTCCCGAGCTAGGAAGGAGGGCAGAGCTGCTGGGTATGAGGCCGGCAAGGCCGAGTGGGAGAAAGAAAAAGAGAAGTATCTGGACTCCCATGAGTACTAGGACCAAGTAGCTGACGATGCCCTCCTCTATCTCGAGCAGGGTATGATTATAATGGCCAAGAGGGCTCAAGCCAAAGGATTCACTCTCGAGGTTCCCGACCTGAAGGAGGCGATCAAGGAGCTGCGTGATACATCAGAACCAACAGCCAATCCTTCTTTAGGAGGCCTTCCATCCAGCTCGACATTAGCTCTTCCCCAACTTTCTCCTTTGCAAGTCCAACCTCTAACCACTCATCCCTCCCTTCAAACATTAAATAGTGATAGCGAAGGGACCCCTGATCCCCCTTGTTAGGAAATTTATTGTTTAGATTTTGATGAATGCCATGTAAAACTTAGAATAGGAAGTTGGCACCCCAATTCTTGTTGTAAAATGCATTGTAATAAATAGAGCTGGCTAAGCTGAGTTAAGTCAGCCATACCCAAACATGCAAGAAGACAACTCGAGACTAGAAGGAAGACTCACGCGAGACAAATTTGAGTATGGCAAAGAAGAGTAGACGGAACTCTATCTGAAGAAGCGGTGAGATGCGGTGAGTGGAGTATCGATCAAGTCAACTCGAGAAAAGCCAAGTCTCAAGTTGAAGTGACAAGAGTCATCAAATGATTGGAAGTCGACTCTAAGTCACCTGGGAAAGCAAAAATGCAAATCAAGTCGAGATAATCAAAAAG
This sequence comes from Rehmannia glutinosa, assembly GCA_016081115.2. Lineage (NCBI taxonomy): Eukaryota > Viridiplantae > Streptophyta > Magnoliopsida > Lamiales > Orobanchaceae > Rehmannia > Rehmannia glutinosa. Next base: position 399,181 of record JABTTQ020000760.1, on the reverse strand, counting down.
ATCCGTTGCGAGAAATCAAGAGAATTACCTAAACAAGTAATATCTCCATACTACCTTTCTCGAAGTGCTCACCCGAAGCGTGCAAAGGAATAAACCAATGGGAAGCACTACACCGTGTCGAAACTCGAAAAGGTGGAAAACAATTCATACGAGGAAACAAATTCCAAGGATCGCAACAAGACAAGCCAACGATCGCAAGTGACTTTCAAAAATAAGCCTATCTCTTCAACGGGCAAATTTTTGAAAGATCACTATAAAAGTCCGAGGAGTTTATTTCGTAAAAAGAGAGCTTGACCAAGTGATTAAGAGACAAGAACCAAAAACGTTCAAGCAATTATTAGAAAATCAAATATTCTCAATCCTCAAGCCTACACTACGAAGAACATCAATCCAACACTCACCTGTGAAGGAAAGATAACTTCAATCACCAAGAGGAAAATCTTGAAAAATCAAGGGGTCTACATTCCACGAAGGATTGTAGGAAGGTTCGTGGTCGAACCAAGTCTTGAGCTTTTGGAGGGCTTCGTGATCAAATCCAAAGAGCTTGAGCAAGTGAGTCAGTAGTAGCAAGGCACCCTGTGAAGAAGGCTAGTCGTACAAGAAGCCACCGAGTGATCAAGGCATCTCCAGATCGAGTCCCAAAGGATCAAGTCACCGTGTGTGATCAAGACTTGTATCCGGATGCTACCACTTTGTATATTGATCAATACCTAGTGGATTTCTCCAGGAGTTGGAGAAGAGAGGAGTAGAAGAATTACCCCATCTTCGAACCTCTATAAAAATTTATTGTGTCATTTACATTTCAAAGACTTTAATTTCTCGTGCATCTTAATTGCTTATATCTCACGATAAATTTGCTATCCACTTGATAATTTCTAAGTACTAAACCAAGCGCTAAATCCTTGCTTAATCAAACTTAAGGGTGTTAAGTCTTCCGCGAAAACAAACCACAGTTGAGTTAATTTAGACTTAACAAATGAGTTATTCCATCAACTTTCATTGAGTCTGAGTGGAGAGACTAACTCTACTGATTAACTAAATTGGTTGTCCACCAAGGACACAAATTGTGTAGTATCAACTCTGAATATTTAAAAGGACTAAATCGAAAATTTGGTAAGGTTTATTCAACCCCCTTCTAAACCTTACACTTACACCCCTTGGGACCTACAAGTGGTATCAGAGCGGTTGGTTCATTGAACCCTCCGCACCGTTACTTGAACTAGATCTCCAAACTTTTCAAAGTCTCGCTTTAGTACTTAAACTCTCAAAACTCTTTCTATCATTAGAAGTTATTATCATGGAAGCAAATTTGACACGCATCCCTATGTTCACAATTGAAGAATTTGATGATTGGAAAATTCGATGCGAGCTCATCTATCAAAGATTACATGATGAGATGTGGATAGTGATAGAAGATGGGCCACCGCAAATCTTAAAGGTGAACACAAATTAAGAAGAAGAGCCGCACCAAGGAGAAGAGGATGTTGCTCCTGCACTACATGGTTGAAAAACCAAGAACCGAGTGGACAAATGATGACAAAAAAGATACAACCTGGACAATGTAGCCAAGGACATCCTTTACAAAACCTTGGACAAAGCCATGTTCAATAAAGTCAAATCATGCAAAACGACCAAAGAAATCGGGACAAGCTCACATTGATTTGTGAAGGCTCGAGCAAATCAAAGAAAACAAATTATTAGTGTCGACAGAAATTTGAGAACTTCAAAATGATCTCGTGAGAAAACCTGGATCAACTGGATGCTCGATTCACGTAAATCACCAACGAGTTATCCGCACTTGGAAAGGAATATACACGAAGAAATGTGTATGAAGATCCTAAAAGTCTTCCACTGAATGGGAAATGAAGGTCATGGCACCGAGACATTCCATGGACCTATCAAAGACATCCAACCATGAATTATTCTCGGACCTCAAAGCCTACGAGTTTGAGCCGAGAAGAAAAGACCGCAGGAAGAGACAATCGTACCCAAAACAATTTTCTAATTGTTAAAGATGGGAAGAGAGCCGAGGTCAAAGAAGTCATTGATCCGTAAGAAATAGCCCCGATGGTCAAAAGATTCAACAAGTTCTTCAATAAGAACTACAAGAGAGGAAAGGGCGAATCTTCCGTAAGACACTCGGCCTCCCTCCAAATCAAGGGAAGATAGGCCAACCAAGAGAACATGATCATCGAAAAGTTGAGTATCAAATGGCGACAAATCCAAGAATGGAAAGAGTCGATCAAAAGGTCAATATCTATCTTTGAACTGTAGACAACCAGTGTCACTATGCCATTGATCGCTCATATCCTCGTAGTTAACAAATACAGGAATGAAGAAGAAAGAAAGGTCTTCGAGAAAGAAGACAAGAAAAGAAAAAGGCAATGATGGTCGCAGAGATCACTAAACAAACAATAAGTCAAGAGAGACAATGATTGAGAGCAATGAAGACGACTACTCAAGTGACTCACAAGAAGAAGCCCGATCCGCTTGATGGCCAAAGAACAAGATCAACTCGACCAAGAAGATGAGGTACACTCTAACTCATCAAACTCGACTCTAGTGATAGTGATCAGACACACACACTTCATCACCCACTCGATCTTTATGATTCATTAGGCAAAATGATGAAAGATTTTGAACACATTAAATCCTCACACACACTATTAAATGAGGAAAACAACCTACTCAAGAGTCAAAACTCAAAGTCGACTAAGAGCCGAGTACTCTAAGTCAAATAGTCGATGAGAATGAAAGTTTAAAGGCCGAGAATGCTAAATTAATAGCGAAATTGCCGCTATAGAGAAAGAGGAGAATAACCTCAAAATGTTATTACCTCATTCACTAAGGCATCTAAATCATTGGATGATCTTATTATGAGTCAAAGAGAATGTGGAGACAAGACAAAAGCTTAGATTTAATTCCTCGTGCTATGTCAAACCTCAAAAGTAATTTTGGAAAAAGGATCTTCAAGCTATGAAGAGTCCAAAAAATCCAAAACTCTAAATGTTGCACACACATTCACTCCAAAGCACCATAACAAGCAAACTGGCCTTGGTTATAAAAGAAAAGGAAAACCGAAATTGAGTGCGCCGAAAGGATAAATGAGAAGAGATTCAAATGAGTTCCTCAAAGAAACTCCAAACAGAAAATACTCGAAGAAGCAGCTACCAAAACCCCAAAAATCCATAAAAGAAATACATATGATGGGAATGGTAGAAAATATCCAAGCCAAGCCGATTGGAATAATGTAAACTATCAAAGATGACTTATGGAATATAAGCCCAAATGGCAAAGGCCTAGAACTCAAGAAAGGCCATTCCAAAAGTATAAGAGCTTTCATCAAAGACTCATATGCACCTAGACACTACACTCAAAGACACCACAATTACCCAAAGAAGGCGATTGCTAAAAATTATACACAAGCATACGAGAAAAAGAGACAAAAAGTATGAACCTAGAATCCCCAAGCAATTTGCCAGGATTAATTATAATTATGGCACGATAGATGGCAACCCCTTGAGTCAAATCATTTGGCTATAAGTTGGTTGGATCATCTTACAATTCTAACCCCTCGGACCCGCACAAGTATGGGTACCTAAAACTTAATTTCCTTGATTGCGTTTCAAGAACAAATGAGTGCCAAGGAACCTGGTACATGGATAGTGGTTTCCGCATACACATGACAGAAACAAACAAGAAAAATCTGTCAAAATTCAAGGAAGTAAAAGGAGCAAAAGTCATATTTGGAGGAAATGAAGCTCCTGGTAAAATAAGAGGCATTGGATCCATCAAGAGGAATGGATTAAAAATCACAGATGTTGCATATGTTGAAGGACTCAACTTCAACCTCGCTAAGCATCATCAACTCGGACAAGGGTTATAACGTTGGATTTAACATGGGTATATGCCAAATCAAGGATATTGAATCAAATGAAGTTGTCTTTGCAAGGATGTAGACAGAAGAATATGTATGTCGTGGATTGGTCAACCGCAACACCCAAAGACTGCCTTGTCTAGCAAAGAGCACAAATCAATCAAGTCAAGCCGTTGCACAAAAAAGTGAGTCACCTAAATTTCAAAACGATTAACAAGCTTGCAAGAAGTAATCTTGTGGAAGGACTTCCGACTCGATACAAAAAGGAGAGTATATGTGACGCATGTCGGGGGAAAACAAATCAAGTCATCATTCAAAGAAAAGACATGCCCATCTTCAACAAGAATATTGCATCCGCTACATATGGATCTATTTGGCCCAAAGGAACCAACCAAAGATAAGTGGAAAGAAATACACCTTGGTGGTAGTAGATGACTACTCAAGATATACATGGACAATATTCATGTGTAAGAAGAAAGAAACTCTACAAAAATACCACAAATGATGAAGAGGATTCAGAATCGAAAAGAGCCAAACCATCATCAAAATAAGATCAAACGGAGAACCGAGTTTGTCAATGGAATAATAACTCGATTGTATTGAAAATGGTATTGGTCATGAACTATCGCCAGCAAGACTCCACAAATGAATGGAGTTGCGAGAAGAAGAACAGAACACTCAAAGAAGCGGAGGACCATGTTAGTCAAGCAGGGTTACCAAAAAGATTTTGGGGTCAAGCAATCAACACAACTTGCTACACTCAAAACAGATGTATGATAAAAGACAAACCGACAAAGACTCCTATGAGATTTGGATGGAAGAAACCAAATGTTGCATACTTGAGAATATTTGATGTAAATGCTTCATCCACAACAATGGAAAAGACAATCTAAAAGCTTTTGATGCTAAAGTCGATGAAGGTATCCTCTTAGGATACTCACCGAAAGCAAAGCCTACATAGTACTCAACAAAAGGACTATGGTTGCGTACAATCCATTCATGTGGTATTCGATGAGCCAAATGTAAATGGAGAAGACATTGAAGAGTCGGCTAATAAGCCGAGTCATCCAACCATGCGTAAGAGTCCCTATCTTTGAAGTCAAGTGAACTATAAACTCGTAAGAAGATGAGATAGATGAATCTCAAAAACACCGGAAAATTTGCAAATAAGTGATCACGAGAGAGTCGACCCAAAGAACACAACCGCAAGACAATCCGAATCCACTAACTTACTCCAACCTGATGTAAGATGGCCGAGAGACCATCCACCGTAACTTGTCATTGGAGACATAAGAGAAGGTGTAAAACAAGATCCGAACTCAACAAGAAGCTATGTTCACATGCTTCATCTCGCAAATAGAGCCCAAAGATGTGTTACAAGCATTGACGACGCACATTGATTCAAGCTATGCAAGAAGAGTCAATCGGTTTGAAAGAAATAAAGTATGAGAATTAGTGCAAAGACCCATACATCAAAATGTTATCGGCACCAAATGGGTGTTCGTAAATAAGATGAACGAGGAAGGTTCTGTGGTAAGAAACAAAGCAAGATTAGTAGCCAAAGGATATTGCCAAGAAGAAGGAATAGATTTTGATGAAACATTTGCTCCTCGTAGCAAGACCGAAGCTATAAGAATGTTTCTTGCCTATGCGACTCACAAGAATTTCACCGTATATCGATGGATGTAAAAAGTGCATTTCTAAATGGTTTATTAGAAGAAGAAGTGTATGTTGAACAACCTCCAGGATTTGAGCGAGAAGACTCTTGGAGATAAAGTATACAAACTCAAGAAAGCTCTATATGGATTGAAACAGGCACCCGAGCATGGTATGATACCTTGTCGAATTCCTAACTCGAAAATGGATTCACAAAAGAAAAAGTAGATAGAACACTTTTCGTAATTCAAGACAAAAAGAGTATACTTTGCTTGTTCAAATATATGTGGATGACATCATTTTTGGATCTACAAACAAAGAGTCAGTGTGAAAAATTTTCAAACCTCATGCAAAGTAAATTTGAAATGAGCATGATGGGAGAGTCGACATTCTTCCTTGGACTCCAAGTGAAACAAATTGAGGATGGAACCTTCATAAGTCAAACAAAATACACCGAGATTTAATGAAGAAGTTTGGTATGGAGGAGAAGTCTTCTCGTGAAAATACCAATGAATACATCACCAAAATGGACATGGATGCGGATGGCAAGCCTCAGATCAAACAAGATACGAGCACTTATTGGATCATTGCTCTATCTCACAAAGAAGCGCCGGACATCACCTTTGTAGGTGTATGTGCAAGATTTCAATCGCTCCAAAAGATAGCCATATGACAAAGAAATGAAAGAGAATATTGAGATACTTGAAAGGAAGCCAAGAAGTTGGCTTATGGTATCCAAAGGAAGGTGGATTCAAGCTAATCGGCTATTCGATTCACTCGACTATCTTTGGATGCAAAGTTGATGAAAAAAGCACTTCGTGCACATGTCAAATGCTAGAAACAGTGATTTCCTGGTTTAGCAAGAAGCAAAATTCAATAGCCACCTCTACAAAGCGAGAATACATAGTCATGCGGCAAATGTTGTGCCCAAGTCCTATGGATGAGACAAAGAACAGAGACTATGAAGTTGAGGAAAAGAAATTCCAATCATGTGTGATAACACAAGTGCAATTGCCATTACTCAAAATCTGTGGCTGCACTCAAGAACAAAGCATATCGATGTCGATATCACTTCATAAGAGATCATGTTGAAAAGAAGGACATCATCTTGGAATATATCTCAACCGATAAACAATTGGTGACATCTTCACAAACCATTATGTGAGTCAAGATTTGAAGAACTCAAACATGAGTTGGGGTTAATTGAAATGAGTGACACTCGGAATCATCAAAGAAAAGAAATTGAACACAAAAAGGAAAAGAGTCAACTCACAAATTAGCTAAGTAAATTAGTCAGACGGAAAGACAATATACCAAGTCACCGTTAGGTATGAGTCACTAAGAGAACTGTGAGAAGAAGAGTTAAATCGCCTAAAGGATAAGTTTGAGTTACTTATGAGCAAAGTGACAAAACGCAATCGTTTTGACTAAGCGAGAATGTTTTTAAGGAATACGTCGGCATAATGATGATGTGTACAGACATAAAGCGCACACCAAGCTTATGATTGGATATAAATGCTTTGCCCGCATTAAATACGAGACATTAAATGCTAAATAGGCGTGCAAAATCTAAGCCATTGATTTCGATCACATTTCAAAACCACCGCACGCCCTTTCATAAACCATACTTAAACCATTTCCGTCCGTTTCTCTCTCACACTACCAAAACTGTTCATTTTCCTTCTCTCAAAAGCAAAGGCAAAAATTCTCTCAAACCCTATCTATCTCGCAAATCAATCTCTAAGTTTTTCTTTGATAAAATCCTGAAAAATGGCACCAACCTATGATTTTACCAAGTTAGGAAGCAAATCCACACCGGTCTCTACCATGTGGATTTCGACGGCATGGTGAAACAGGGGTCCGACGACACCCTAGTGAAGAAAATTGCCGAGAAATTAGAAACGACCGGCCGAAATCAAGCTTCGACGTTAGAATATCCGATGACCTATGTGGAGGAGGTCGCACAATTCTACGTGAATGTTGAGATTCACGATGAAGGAATAAAGTCATATGTTCACGGAAAGCGGTGACTATCTCGCCAAGGATTTGGCTGAACACTCGCCACTACCAACCGAAGGAGCCTCGAGAAATTAACGGCTGATGCAAACTTGGCCGATGCTTGGAAAGAAATAGCCAAGCCCGACTTTGCTGATAAAATAGTGTACACAAAGAAACAAGAGATCAAAAGAGGATTATCACAAGTCGTTGGACATAGTTGCCAAATATATTGACATCTTTGACCAATCACAAAAGCAAAGCGATTGTAATGGCCGCAATTATCGCAAAAAGAAAATAAATCGGGCCGAGTTTGTTTACAAAGCAGACTCTGCCGAACGTAGGAACAAATCCTTCAAGGAAGATGGCACATTTGGAGGATCCCTAGGATATGGCCTAGTGATTGGCCGGTGATGGAGGTGAAAGGAGTCCCTCTTAGACATGGGAAGGCATTCCATGTTAACAAGAGGATGTTCGAGCAAACCTCTCTCGCGCACGAAGAGAGCCTACGCCAAGAGAGTCGACACGAGTGAGGGGGAATCACCACCCTGAAGATACAACTGTTCCTCTCCACCACCAAGAAAAAGCCCCTGCGCCCATGCAAAGACAAATTGCCCTGCAAAGAAAAGAAAGTCAAACTTGCTCCCGCCCGCAGCAGTCACCCGCCCCTGCAGCCGTGTCTCCGCCTTGGAAGAGCGGTCGAGAAGGACACTCAAATACCTTTCTCCGATCGTCAAAAAAGAGGAGAACCGACAAGCCAAGACGGCCAACTCCTCGAGAAAAAGACACCAAAGACCGCCCCCGCCGCCAAGACTCGAGGAAACCGTCTCGAACCGTAAATCCTCTGGTACAAACTAGAGACAAAGAAGAATCATCAAGCACTCCGAGCTTGAGAAACCGACCGAGTCGACCACTCACCGGAGCAGACATCGAGATCGCTTGGAGAAGAGAGTCTCCGGATGTAATTGATGAAACAAACCAAGTCTCACAAGGCGTCAAACCAGAGGCAACTCAAGACACACCGTAGCCCACACAAAAAACACAAAAGAAGCCGGTAGAGCCGATAGTGATGTGATGATCCTATCTCCACCTTACCCAGACATCCAAAATCGTCTGCGTGAGTGGAGGAAATGGAAATTGAGTAAATCAAGGGAACAGTTCCAACGACCCGAGTTTATAGAAGAAGAAGAGGAATCGTAAATTTCCTTAGACTAACCACCGTAATCCCAAAGATCGGATGAAGACAATCGCACGTACATCCTGCGATATTCAACGACAAGGAGAAGAAAAGACAGGCGAGGAAAGGCGAGGCACGTGAGAAGGCCAAAGATCTGCCCTATCTCCGCACTACGTAACACACACATCCTCTCCTTGATGTCTTCTCCGACAGCTGATGAGGATCCGGAGAATGCTGCCTTTGCGTAAGAGTTGCAAATGCAAAGAAGCATTGCACGAATCCGAAATCCTTCACGAGCAAAGATTGATGGAGGGACCAGAGAGTCCTCCGTAACACACTGAAATTGATCCAATGGGAGTGGTTCAACAAATCGCCACTCGTTGTTGCTGCCACCACCTCCCGGCTCACTCGGAAGAAGGCAATAAGGGACGTGGCGATGAAATCGGGATAGTGGGGACCCCAACAGCCAACCCCTATTGAAGGTGTCTTACCACCGCCCCAACGGGCGAACATTCAATAGCAACAAAATGGAGTTTGGAGACGAGTGACCCCATTCCAAGTCACTCACTGGTGCGCCACCGAGGAGAAACTCCTCCACTGCAGCAAGGTCGGAGAATGTTGCGGAGATGACTCCACAATGAATCAAGGAGGCGAAGTGGAGAAAGTACAACCACCAAACGAACGACAAGTTGCCATCAACGGCTCGAGGCGATTGAGACTGTCTCACCTGAGGTGTCAATCGCTCAAGGCTAATGACGCTGCTGATGCGGTCGAGGCACATGAAGGAACAACCCGGGAGTTAACACTGGGCGATGAAACTTCAATCCATGGGGTTGAGACTCCAATGGATGCCACCACGAGAAGACCCTAAGACAAATGACACTGTCGAAAGGGAGGTCCAAGGCCTCCTCGCAGTTGAGACTGCGGAGGAGGTAATGAAGGCCCACGGGAGGTTGAGACTTCCCGGGTAAAGAAGCTCAAGTAGAGAACATCCCTCCCGCTATCATCGACCCATCTCGAAAAGAGATAAGCGCGCTTCATGATTCCCAGGATAATCCTGATGTAACCTTTCTGGGATCGAAGAAGGCGAAGAAGAAGAAGCCGAGTCATCCCCATGTGAGATCCAAAAGACTCACCGCGGATGTTCCAAGCACGAGCAAGTCTAATCCCAAGACTACTCGTCAAACCTTTAATTTTGATGATGAGCCACCAATGGAAATCTCATCATCGTCCGATGACGCTTCCGATAAGGCCGAGGACCACCTACTCAATTGGAGAAATCACTGAGACCAACGGCTGTTGAGACACCGAGAGGCTCAAAACCGGGTCCACTTCACAACAAACCCCAGTTGAACTGTGAGTCCATCACGCAGCTCCTCAAGTCAGAAAGGTCGATTCCAAAAAGAACTTCATCGCTCATCATCAAACAAATCCCGGTTGGCGGTGATGAATCCTTTATAGAATCTTTTCCTTTTTCCCTGGAGGTACCCGACCCTCCATGAAGAGTCGAAAACGAACGCGCACGCTACCACAGACATCAGCTCCGTTTTTCCATCGGCACCATTGTTCCAAACTGATTATGATTTTGATGCTTTGCATGGCCATCACCGCAACGGAGAATCACCAAGTCCGTGAAGTGTTCAAGGCATTATTCGGCGAGATTGAACGGATGGAGAGGCATCGAGCCTCTATGGACATGCGATGACAATGAGATGCCAATGTTATCTGGCGATTTAAGAGGCATAACAACAGATCGGGAATGGTGGCAACAAAGAAAGAAACAATGCGTGTGGAACAAGTTAGATACTTCAGGACATTGTTCAACAAGTTCGCTGGTATGGAGAGTGAAAATGCTGATGCAAAAACGAAGCTTGAAAGAACATATTGAGCATATGCATGAAGCACACATTGCCGAGATAAAGCTTTGCGTGAGCAAAACAAGAGTGATCTACAGCGTTTGGAAGAAACCATGAATACAAAATTCAGCCTTCTCATGGCCGAGATGAAGTTGATTTCAACAGTCCAACGCTACTCGATCCGAATTTCGTCTTGCATACTCTGCGCAGCAGACTCGAGACAGAACTCTACCATCGCCAGAGCTCGACTTCCTCGCAAGATGTTTCCAGTGTCCTCTCTCTTTTGATGATGCCAAAAAGGGGAAGAGGAATACCTTAAAGAACAATGTAAAAGATCTGAAGCCGAAAAAGAGGATGCAATCGTGAAGGGAAAGACAATGAGGAAGCGAAACAAAAGAAAGAAAAATCTGCGAGGGGAAAGGATCGAAAGATGTGACCTTAATGATTGCACAAACCCCCAACAGGGGTCTGTCACACACATTATCATTATCGAAAACTCCATGTGACTCGCCACTCCAACACTCTTGCAATATCTATGGTCAAAAGAGAAAAACAATTGAAGCGGGGATGAAGGAAGTGGAAGGAAGAATGGATGCCCGGTTATGAACATCTTGAAACAAAGACATGAGGCATTCCAAGAGACAGAGACACTTATGCCATCTCGGATGTCGGGGCGGAGCCACGATCGGTTGATGAGTTTAAAACGCTCGAATCAAGGATACTTTGCAAATATGTCTATGGCTCAAGCTTGGGACTTGTATCTTGGGAAAATGGTCTCACGTTATGTGAAGAAGGCCGACAGCTGGACCACCGCATCACTCTGCTTTGGTCACTCCCGAAAAGAAGAAGACCCGATGCATACATGCCCGAGGTAGAGGAAGAAGCGTGGTGGAGGAAGAAGCTTGGACCTGGCCTCGCCCCAAAACATCGAATCGTAGATCCGTGCAAGAAAGGGAGGGATCTCTTCAGGTGGTCTTCACCAAGTAGCAAATTTGCAAGTGGCTAAAAAGTAACGCCGAGTATGCAAAAAGAATAGAAGAAGAAAACAAGAGAGAAACTCAGCTATGGGAGGAAAGACAGAAAGATTAAGAAGAGATGAAGTGCCGAAAGGCATATGAAAAGAAAAAGAAGGCAAAATGACGATGAGAAAAAGAAAAGAAGAGAAGAAGATCTTTGAACAAGATGAAAGAAGGAGACATCGAAGGAGATGAAGTGTTCTTTGTCCACCCCTTCGTGTATTTTATTATGTAAATACATACAATGTAAGTCTTCAAATAAAGCTATAAATTCTTTATTTTTTCAGTAGACAAATATGTGCTTTGATACACCTTGTAAACAATTGTGTAAAAGAACAAGAATGTTATGATCAATAAAAGAATTGATTCTCGCATACATTCTATGTCAATACACTATCTCAGTATGTATCTTTGCGATTTGCATTTTTGAATGATTTAAGTTTTGGCATCATCAAAAAGGGGGAAATTGTTAGGAAATTTTGTTTAGATTTTGATGAATGCCATGTAAAACTTAGAATAGGAAGTTGGCACCCCAATTCTTGTTGTAAAATGCATTGTAATAAATAGAGTGCTGTGAGTTAAGTCGACCATACCCAAACATGCAAGAAGACAACCGGAGACTAGAAGGAAGACTCATTGCCGCGAGACAGTGAGTATGGCAAAGAAGAGTAGACGGAACTCTCTCAAGAAGCAATCGAGATGCAACAGTGGTGGAGTATCGGTCAAGTCAACTCGAGAAAAGCCAAGTCTCAAGTTGAAGTGACAAGAGTCATCAAATGATTGGAAGGCGACTCTAAGTCACCCGGGAAAGCAAAAATGCAATCAAGTCGAGATAATCAAAAAGATTCATTGCATTAAAATCAAGAGAATTACCTAAACAAGTAATATCTCCATACTACCTTTCTCGGCTCGGTCGAAGCGTGCAAAGGAATAAACCAATGGGAAGCACTACACCGTGTCGAACTCAAAAGGTGGAAAACAATTCATACGAGGAAACAACAATTCCAAGGATCGCAACAAGACAAGCCAACGATTTGCAAGTGACTTTCAAAAATAAGCCTATCTCTTCAACGGGCAAATTTTTGAAAGATCACTATAAAAGGCCGAGGAGTTTATTTCGAAAAAGAGAGCTTGACCAATTGATTAAGAGACAAGAACCAAAAACGTTCAAGCAATTATTAGAAAATCAAATATTCTCAATCCTCAAGCCTACACTACGAAGAACATCAATCCAACACTCACCCGTGAAGGAAAGATAACTTCAATCGGTTGAAGAGGAAAATACTTGAAAAATCAAGGGGTCTACATTCCACGAAGGATTGTAGGAAGGTTCGTGGTCAAACCAAGTCTTGAGCTTTTGGAGGGCTTCGTGATCAAATCCAAAGAGCTTGAGCAAGTGAGTCAGTAGTAGCAAGCGCACCGCCACAGAAGAAGAAGGCCGAGTCGTCGAGAAGCCACCGTGAGTGATCAAGGCATCTCCGGACCGAGTCCCAAAGGATCAAGTCACCGTGTGATCAAGACTTGTATCCGGATCATTACCACTTTGTATCGATCAATACCTAGTGGATTCCTCCAGAGTTGGAGAAAGAGGAGTAGAAGAATTACCCCATCTTCGAACCTCTATACAAATTTTATTGTGTCATTTACATTTCAAAGACTTTAATTTCTCGCATCTTAATTGCTTATATCTGTGATAAATTTGCTATCCACTTGATAATTTCTAAGTACTAAACCAAGCACTAAATCCTTGCTTAATCAAACTTAAGGGTGTTAAGTCTTCCACTGAAAACAAACCACAGTTGAGTTAATTTAGACTTAACAAACCGAGAGTTATTCCATCAATAGCTCGGTTGAGTCCGCTGAGACTAACTCTACTTGATTAACTAAATTGGTCATCCACCAAGGACACAACTGTGTAGTATCAACTCTGAATATTTAAAAGGACTAAATCGAAAATTTGGTAAGGTTTATTCAACCCCCCTTCTAAACCTTACACTTACACCCCTTGGGACCTACACCCCTAGTGGTGCCAATGAGCAAGGCAATGTTGTGCCCCAAATGTTTAGGGCCTTTGTAATTATGCTTTTGCTAATGAACAATGATGTATTTATGCTTTTGTTAATTACTCTTTTCATCTTGGTTTATAATTTTGGTTATATTTTATTAGTTCAGCTCAACTCTCCTTTTTTTAAGTGAATTGATCGTGATCTTGACGGTTGAAATTGTGATATGAGCTCAGCTCATATTGAGCGTTTTGACCCTTGAGAAAATTTCAAGACCTGAGATGGTACTAGCTGAGCTCGGCCACTTGGGGGTTTGAACTTAACCCTTAGAAAATTCGAATTTTCCTAAGGGACCTGAGATGGTACGAGCTGAGCTCGGCCTCTCGGGGGTTTAAGCTTGTTTAACCCTTGGAAATTTGAATTTTCCCAAAGAACCTGAGATGGTATGAGCTGAGCTTGGTTTCTTAGGGGTTTGTGATGGCTCGGAAGCTACTCCTTTAAAACCGTAGGCAAGTGCACCTATCGTTTTATAGTAAAGCTAAGCGAGTATCGAGTGTCATTCCCACGAGGACTATGATTACTAGTAATTACCGTCTTTTTATTATCTAGCCTACAAATTCGTCAAATAGTTTGTTGCAAAATAAGAATAAAACAAAAGCAAATAAAAGTGGAAGAGGCAACTAAGAGCACGAAAGATATCAGATACACTCGGATTGGAAGATGTTGGATATAAATGTGCTTGAATGTGAATCCCTCTAACGCGTCTTTGTGATTTTACCAAAATAAATACAACCATAACCCTTAAGTTTTAACCATCCCTTAACATATTTTCATGCTTCATGGACCGTAGGCATTCCTAAATTAAGTTAAACCCTTTCTCAAGGCGAAAAACTCCTAACCTCAAGTTGATTAACTCAAATCTCTTTCTAGTTAAAACCCCCAAGATTGCATTAACGATTTGTGAATTCCCATATTAGGTTTGACCCTAATCCGGAAGATTTATGTCGCCCTATATCTAGGATTGCATGCAACTCCTTTCACTTATATTGGTTCTATTTCACCATGAATCTCTCGATTTCCCTATGAAAAATAAACTTCAAATCAATATTGCGCATATACCAATTCGAATAAACAAGCATAACATAAGTGACTCGCATAAAAACATAAGAAAATATATTAAAACATTCAAACCAATGATCACAAATAAGTTCTAGGGTTCATCACATTCAAACACTAGCGATTTAACTCATGATGGATTTGAGAATGAAAACAACAATTAAACAAGAAGTTTCTTTCGAAATCAACATGAATACTTGAAGTTAAAACTTCCAAAACCAACATAAGACTCCCCTGTTGGAAGTATGATGATGAAGTGGTGGAGTTCATCTTCTTCTCCGAGCGATCTTCAATCCTTGTGCCTTAGCGCCTCTCCATGGTGATCCAAGCCTTCTAACTCTCTTCCTCACTACAATATGTGTTTCTCCTCTCCAAAATATGAACTTTCATTCCTAAAATCTGATTTCCTTGTATATCAATGAATGAATCCCCCCTTCAACCCATACTCTTGGCTTTTATAGACATTATTTTGGAGAAAGTATTCCTTAATAATGTCATCTTTTGATAGTTTAATGCTCAACTTTATGAGTTGGGTTGTTGGGATCATTATTTCCATGTGATCATGTGGGAAAGTAAGGAATTAATACAACAAAATGAGGTGTAAATGTGCTCAAAAGTTGTCAAAAAGCTTGTAGATGACTTTTTAACAAATTCCACCGAAATTGAAGTCTGAAAGTGATCCGAACACGCCCATGTTGCATAAAACGGTCCGCCGTCTTTGTTTAATTGTTCGAAGTCAGATAACATGGCCGTGCTTCCCAACACGCCAGCCGTGTCTCTGACACGGCCAGTGTTGTGGAACACGGCCTGGCCGTGTCGGAGGCTCGCTGTGCAATTTTTTCGAGTTTTTCGCTCCCGGCGAACACGGCCGTGTTGCCCAACACACCCAGCCCGTGTTGGACCAAAAAGGCCCCGAAATGACGCTGCGTTTGGCTTGGGATTTCGAGCGTTTTTGCATCCTTAAACCCCCGGTATGTTTTGACATGAATCCATGGTCCAAAATTCACCAAAATTAGCCCCGAATGGTCAACCTACACCAATAAAAGCACCCACAAAAAGAGTATAAACAATGTACAATCAAAAACTAATGAAACTAACAACAAAATAACTCAATTTCTACTCAAATACACACATAAAACATGCATAAAAATACACTTATCAAACCACCTCCAACTTTGAACTTTGCTTGTCCTCAAGCAAAACATAAAACCATAATGAGGGATTCAATACATCACAACACACAATGAATATATTTTTCTCAACACTTTGAATATAAGTAGTCAAATTCGTAGCCTTCTCAACACAAATTAGCCATTAAGTAAAAACATAATTTTGCAAAGCGATCGACTGTCAAGAAAGACCGTAATATCAGTAGGCATTATCCGGACTTGAAATCATCACTCCACGTGAGATCGATAGTTATGAATAACTTCAATTCAGTAACACCATGAAAATATAAGAATTCAATAGATCATTGTAGTTAGCCTACTAGTCATATAACCAAGCTTCTTGAACTTTATTGGAATGAGAAGTCAAGGAGTATTCATTCTCCACTTTTTTTTTCGTTCTCTTTTTTTTTTTTTTTTTTTTTTTTTTGGGATCTCCCGAGGCATGCTTCCACTAGGTTTATATTTTGAATTTCTGTTCAAACACTCCTAGGGTGGTTTCCCATACTCATATTAGTGTCGCCGTTTACGTAAAGACAAACATGGGCTCATGAATGCTCCTAGTTACTAAGCAACAACAAATAGAGAGTATAACCTCGATTGGTCCGTTTTTTTCTTCATTTTTTTCATTTTTTTTTTTTTTTTTTTTTACAAGCTTGGTTTAACAACTAGTTAACCACTACTAAATCATGAGTTCTCGGACTTTTATAGCGCTAAGAATCGTCACATATGTCTTAACAAATCAAGTATCGTAGTGTTAGAAGTCTCGTCTAAATTCAACCCACATCCATGTCAATCTATTCAAGACAATCAATTGCTTTGCATTTTAAAAATACAAATTATAAAGCTAATTTATGCGTAATTTCAGGGCCAAGTTATTGACTAACAAATATTCAATTTGTTTCCTTGAAAAATCATATCTTCCATAAAAAATTCAAAATAAATAGCAAACACACAAGCATTCCAAAGAAAAATTCTAACAAGCATGCAATCACATCCACCTCCAACTTAAAGATTCACATTGTCCTCAATGTGAAAGAAAGAGATGAACATACAAACAAAAACACACAAAAACAACAAACTAAAAAGAAAAGAAAAAAAAAAAGAAAACGACCTTCTCATGAGAGTGAAATCGATTTGGAGAGATCATTGGGTTGTGCAATCTTGGGTCTTCACGGGCATATGCATACCTAATAAGAATTTGCAACAAAAACTCGAATACCATGAAAGCTCAAATTTTCTCAAGTAAGATAGAGGTGATACCAACACCCACCAAAATATCCAATTATTGACTCTTGACTCCCTAACAACTTATGACTCAATAAAAAAATAGAAAACAATGAACTATCGGGTTGCCTCCCGATCGCGCTTTTTAGTCGTATAATGACTACATCACCTTATTGTGGAAGTTTGTCGCACGAATTGGTCACAATATTACCAAGTAAAGTTCCCAGTTCCACAGCGAGTTTCTCAATCTGCCCAAATAAGAAGAAAAAAAAAATAGAAAAATAATAATAAAAAAAAATTGACTAGATTAATAAAAATAAGGCGTTCCTAATATCACAATCCCGAACGGCGCCAAAAACTTGATGGCTCGGAAGCTACTCCTTTAAAACCGTAGGCAAGTGCACCTATCGCTTTATAGTAAAGCTAAGCGAGTATCGAGTGTCATTCCCACGAGGACTATGATTACTAGTAATTACCGTCTTTTTATTATCTAGCCTACAAATTCGTCAAATAGTTTGTTGCAAAATAAGAATAAAACAAAAGCAAATAAAAGTGGAAGAGGCAACTAAGAACACGAAAGATATCGATACACTTTCAGTTGGAAGATGTTGGATATAAATGTGCTTGAATGTGAATCCCTCTAGAACGTCTTTGTGATTTTACCAAAATAAATACAACCATAACCCTTAAGTTTTAACCATCCCTTAACATATTTTCATGCTTCATGGACCGTAGGCATTCCTAAATTAAGTTAAACCCTTTCTCAAGGCGAAAAACTCCTAACCTCAAGTTGATTAATCGAAATCTCTTTCTAGTTAAAACCCCAAGATTGCATTAACGATTTGTGAATTCCCATATTAGGTTTGACCTAATCCGGAAGATTTATGTCGCCCTATATCTAGGATTGCATGCAACTCCTTTCACTTATATTGGTTCTATTTCACCATGAATCTCGATTTCCGGTGAAAAATAAACTTCAAATCAATATTGCGCATATACCAATTCGAATAAACAAGCATAACATAAGTGACTCACATAAAAACATAAGAAAATATATTAAAACATTCAAACCAATGATCACAAATAAGTTCTAGGGTTCATCACATTCAAACACTAGCGATTTAACTCATGATGGATTTGAGAATGAAAACAACAATTAAACAAGAAGTTTCTTTCGAAATCAACATGAATACTTGAAGTTAAAACTTCCAAAACCAACATAAGACTCCCTGTTGGAAGTATGATGATGAAGTGGTGGAGTTCATCTTCTTCTCCGAGCGATCTTCAATCCTTGTGCCTTAGCGCCTCTCCATGGTGATCCAAGCCTTCTAACTCTCTTCCTCACTACAATATGTGTTTCTCCTCTCCAAAATATGAACTTTCATTCCTAAAATCTGATTTCCTTGTATATCAATGAATGAATCCCCCTTCAACCCATACTCTTGGCTTTTATAGACATTATTTTGGAGAAAGTATTCCTTAATAATGTCATCTTTTGATAGTTTAATGCTCAACTTTATGAGTTGGGTTGTTGGGATCATTATTTCCATGTGATCATGTGGGAAAGTAAGGAATTAATACAACAAAATGAGGTGTAAATGTGCTCAAAAGTTGTCAAAAGCTTGTAGATGACTTTTTAACAAATTCCACCGTAAATTGAAGTCGGAAAGTGATCCGAACACGCCCATGTTGCATAAAACGGTCGGTCGCCGTCTTTGTTTAATTGTTCGAAGTCGATAACATGGCCGTGCTTCCCAACACGGCGCCAGCCGTGTCTCTGACACGGCCGTGTTGTGGAACACGGCCTGGCCGTGTCGGAGGCTGTTTTGTGCAATTTTTTCGAGTTTTTCGCTCCGTGAACGAACACGGTGTGTTTGCCCAACACACCCAGCCTGTGTTGGACCAAAAAGGCCCCGAAATGACGCGTTTGGCTTGGGATTTCGAGCGTTTTGCATCCTTAAACCCCGGTATGTTTTGACATGAATCCATGGTCCAAAATTCACCAAAATTAGCCCCGAATGGTCAACCTACACCAATAAAAGCACCCCACAAAAGAGTATAAACAATGTACAATCAAAAACTAATGAAACTAACAACAAAATAACTCAATTTCTACTCAAATACACACATAAAACATGCATAAAAAATACACTTATCAAACCACCTCCAACTTTGAACTTTGCTTGTCCTCAAGCAAAACATAAAACCATAATGAGGGATTCAATACATCACAACACACAATGAATATATTTTTCTCAACACTTTGAATATAAGTAGTCAAATTCGTAGCCTTCTCAACACAAATTAGCCATTAAGTAAAAACATAATTTTGCAAAGCGATCGATCGATTGTCAAGAAAGACCGTAATATCGGTAGGCATTATCCGGACTTGAAATCATCACTCCACGATATCGATAGTTATGAATAACTTCAATTCAAGAACACCATGAAAATATAAGAATTCAATAGATCATTGTAGTTAGCCTACTAGTCATATAACCAAGCTTCTTGAACTTTATTGGAATGAGAAGTCAAGGAGTATTCATTCTCCACTTTTTTTTTTCTTTTTTTTTTTTTTTTTTTTTTTTTTTTGGGACCTCCCGAGGCATGCTTCCACTAGGTTTATATTTTGAATTTCTGTTCAAACACTCCTAGGGTGGTTTCCCATACTCATATTAGTGTCGCCGTTTTACGTAAAAGACAAACATGGGGCTCATGAATGCTCCTAGTTACTAAGCAACAACAAATAGAGGAGTATAACCTCGATTGGTCCGTTTTTTTTCATTTTTTTTTTTTTTCATTTTTTTCTTTTTTTTTTTTTACAAGCTTGGTTTAACAACTAGTTAACCACTACTAAATCATGAGTTCTCGGACTTTCATAGCGCTAAGAATCGTCACATATGTCTTAACAAATCAAGTATCGTAGTGTTAGAAGTCTCGTCTAAATTCAACCCACATCCATGTCAATCTATTCAAGACAATCAATTGCTTTGCATTTTAAAAATACAAATTATAAAGCTAATTTATGCGTAATTGGGCCAAGTTATTGACTAACAAATATTCAATTTGTTTCCTTGAAAAATCATATCTTCCATAAGCTCCCTTAGCAACTATTTTAGTGACCTTGTAGGGTCCCTCTCAATTTGCTTCTATCTTTCCTACTGGCTTTAAAGCGTCCGCCTGTATTAAGACCAGGTCTCCCACTTCGAAACTCCTCTTCTTTACTTTTCTGTCGTACGTGGCTATTAACAAACTTTTGCTAGCTTCCATCTTCAGATATGCCTGCTCTCTCATTTCTTCAACCTGGTCCAGTGCTTCTCTTAATAGTTCCATATTCTGTTCTTCCTCAAAGTTCTGAATGTAGTGAGTTTCCATGCTGATCTCCACAGGTATGACAACTTCAGTACCATATACCAAACTGAATGGGGTTTCTCCAATTGCCTCCTTGGGAGTAGTGCGATGAGACCATAATATTGAATGCAGTTCGTCAACCCAACCCCCTTCATCTCTTTCCAGCCTCACCTTGGTTCCTTTCACAACAGACCAGTCTTTGACCTTTACCTGTCCGTTTGCTTGAGGGTGGGCTATGGAAGTAAAATGTTGCCTTACTTTCATCTCCGCTAACCATATTTGGATCTTCCTACCCTGAAACTGAGCTCCATTGTCTGACACCAGATCTCTCGGCCACCCAAACCTGCTAACCAAATTTTTCCAAATGAAACTTCTAATTTGCGACTCGGATATTCTGGCCACGGGCTCTGTCTCCACCCATTTGCTGAAGTAATCCACTGCTACAATTAAAAAATTTCTCTATCCTGTTGCCATTGGGAAAGGTCCCACAGTATCTATGCCCCATTTTGCGAAAGGGCACGACGAGCTCATAACCCTTAATAGTTCTCACGTGGTGATGTATCAGTGAGCTATGTCTTTGGCAACTATCACACTTCCTTACCAGCTCCTCAGCTGCCTTCTTCCACTTGGGCCAAAAATATCCAGCTCGGACCACCTTTTTGGCCAAAGCCCTTCCCCCGATATGAGCTCCACATGCACCCTCATGTATCTCTCTCGACACATAGTTTCCCTCTTCTTCTGATAGGCATCTTAAATATGGTAAAGAGAACGCCTTTTTATACAACAGACCTCTAATCAATCGAAATCGCACAACTCTTGCCTTTACTCACTCAGCCTTTCTCTTATCCTCCGGTAAATCATTCGTGCTCAAGTATTTGTGAAGATCAGCTCTCTAATCATTTCCCTCTCCTATTTCCGTAACCTCAGCTTTGATGCTGGACGAGCTATCTGTTAGAACTGTTATGCTTCGCGATACACTTTCTTAAGCTGAGCTAGCCACTTTCGAGAGATGATCCGCTTTTGTGTTCTCTCCTCTCGTACTTGCAAGAACTCAAATTTATCAAACTTTTTCACAATCTCTGCCACTACCGCTACATACCTCCTCATTCTATCCTCTTTGACATCGAAGCTCCCCCCGACCTGATTTGTTACCAACATTGAATCGGAATATGCTATTACAGCCCTGACGCCCAGATCTAATGCCATTTTGAGTCCTCTTACCAAAGCTTCACCAAAGCTTCATAATCGACCTCATTATTTGAGGCTTTGAACTCGAATTTAGCCGCAAACACAGATCTTTCCCAGATGGGTTGGTCAGGACGATCCCCGTGCCACTTTCCCCAATTGAAGTAGAGCCATCTACGTGCAATAACCAGATCTGTATAGAGGTGCTTGGTTCCGCTGCCATTTCTTGCAAAAAATCCTCTAGAGCTTGCGCTTTGATGGTTATTCTAGGTTTATACTCCAAGTCAAACTCCCCCACTTCTACAACCCATTTTATCATGCGACCTGACACCTCAGGTTTCCCCATAATGTACCCTAAAAGCATATTAGTAAGTACTACTACCTTATATGATAGGAAATACGGCCTCAAACTTTTGCGTAATAAATCGTCACCGAGCTACCATTCTTTTTATATCTCCGAATATCTTGTTTCTGCCCCCTGCAAGACCTTACTGACATAATAAATTGGCATTTTCTTATTTCTGTCTGACCTTAATAAGACAGAGCTGATTGCCCCCACTCCTATGGAAAGGTACATATACAATTCTTCTCCTCGGCTCGGCTTGGAGTGCAACGGAAGTGCCACCAAACATGCCTTCAACTCCCTAAAGGCTTGTTCGCACTTGGCTGTCCATTCAAAACTTTTGGCCTTTCTTAACACCTTGAAGAAAGGGAGACTTCGCTCTGCCGATCTAGAGATGAAATGGTTTAGTGCAGCTATTCACCCCGTGAGCTGTTGTACCTTGCTGATGCTCATGGGTGATTCCATTTCTACTACAACCCTTACCTTTTCTGGATTTACTTCGATGCCTTTCTCCGAAACCATGAAGCGAGAACTTTCCGGATCGACACCGAATGAACATGTAGCTGGGTTTAACTTCATTCCGAACTTCCTTATGCTACAAACGTCTCTCCCAGGTCTGCTATATGATCTTTCTCCTTTCTACTTTTTACCAACATGTCATCGACATAGACCTCCATGTTACGGCCCAACTGGCTTTTGAATACTCTGTCCATCAACCTCTGATAAGTAGCCCCGACATTCTTTAGCCCAAATGGCATAACCACGTACCAATAAGTCCCTAAGGACGTGATGAAACTCACCCTTTTCTGATCTTCCTCGGCTAATCTGATCTGATGGTAACCTTGATACGCGTCCATCATACTTAGTAGTTCATATCCCGCCGTTGAATCCACCAAGCGAATAATGGTCTTTGGGACAAGCCTTATTGAGGTCTCTGAAATCAATACATATTATGAACTTTTCATCTTTTGGAACCAGCACAGCTTTAGGAACCCATTCCGGGAATTGGATCTCCCTTATATGTCTCTCATTTAACAATTTTTCCACTTCTTCTTGGATGATCTGATCTTTCTCATATTCGAACAACCTCTTCCTCTGTTTAACAGGTCTCACCAAAGAGTCCTTATTTAAATGAGGCTCTGTCATGCTAGGGTCGACCCCTTGCAGGTCTCCTGATGACCTGGCGAAGGCATCCTTGTTCTCTCTTAGTAAGCCCATGATCCCTTCAGTTAGCTCGGATCCCAGCTTAGTCCCTATCTTGACCACCTTCGACGGATCTCCAGGGGTTAGCTCAACCATCATCAACTCTTCCTCTGGTCTAACTCTGAGCAGGTCTGGATCATTTTTCCTTTCTTTTTTTCCTATTTTAATGGGCTTAGTTTCCTTATCCACTTCTACCACATTTCTTTTGGACTTCTTCTGCTCTCCCTTCCTGACTGCTTCAACGTAACATTTTCTTGCCACCTGCGTATTTCCTAATACTTCACCTACCCCATATCCCACTACAAACTTGAGTTTCCTATGGAATGTGGATACAATAGCTTGAAAAGAATTAAGAGCAGGTCTACCAATTATAAAATTGTAAGTGGAGTAAGAGTCCACAACAAGAAAAGTTACCATCCGTGTTTTCTGCATGGGGAGATCTCCTAGAGACACAAGCAAGTACCTGTCCCAGCAACTCCACCATTCCTCCTCCAAAGCCGAACAGGACAGTATCCACCGGTTTGATCTCCATCTCCATCTCCATCCTTAAGTAGGCTTCATGAAATAACACATTGACCGAGCTTCCAGTATCTACCATAGCCCTAGCTACCTCGTAATTTGCTATGGTCGTTGTAATCACCATAGCGTCATTATGCGCAACGGATACCTGTTCATCTTTCGGCCCGAAGGATATTTCCGGGCCTCCCCTCTTTCACCTAATACTAAGCACTTCTCCAGAATTTTTCATGTAAGCCTTTCGAACTCGATTTGAATCCCCGTCTGTAGGTCCCCCAATGATCATGTGAACTGTTCCCCTAAAGGGGACCGACTTGGTCAAGAGTCTGTCATGTTTGTCTCCTGCAGCCTTTATCCTTATTAGACTTCTATCTCGACCACCGGCCGCAGCTCGTGCTCTGTTAACCCACTCAGAACCATCTTTTTTTCTCACCATGCGCTCGATCTCATTTCTCAAGTGCCTGCACTCCTCAGTGGTGTGCCCATACTCATTATGAAAGTCACAGAAGAAATTAGTTTGGGGCCTAATGGGAACAGTATAGTAGTTCCCTAGCCATTATGCCCTACTTTCGTCACTAACACCTGTGCCCCAGGGGCGATCAAAGGGGTATACTTTGTTAGGCCGGGCGCCCGATTTAACATGCCAAGTCTCCCTTCCAGTTCTCTAAGCCGCTTAGATCCTACAGGCGGCACCTCTGCCCTGTCCTTCCTCTTCTCCCTGCCTTCATATTTCTTTCCCTTCTGCGCTTCCTCCAAGTTCACATACTTTCAGCCCTGGCTAATAGATCATCGAAATTTTTAGTGAGTCGCTTAGCTATTGACTTAAAGAAGTCACTTTCCTGTAACCCTTGGGACATGGCACTAGACATCACCTCTTGCGTGGTGGAGGGGACGTCCAGAGCTGCCGACGTGAACCTCTTCACATACCCCCTAAGGGGCTCATGTTCTCCCTGCTTTATATCGAGGAGCGTAAGAGCAGTCTTCTGGTGCTTTCGCGAGCTGGCGAACTGATGCGAAAAGGCTGAGCTAAACTCCTCAAAGGAACCAATAGTGTCATTAGGGAGCTGACTAAACCATTGTTGATCTGACTTAGCTAAGGTAGTCAGAAAAACCCAACACTTTACTCCATCCGTGTATTGGTGCAATAGGGGTGAATTCTCGAATCGACGCAAATGCTCCCAAGGATCCGTGGTTCCATCATAGTCCTAGCTCAATGCCCCAAAAGTTTATGGGGAGATCGTCCGCCATGACTGCCTCTTTGAACGAAATCCCCTTCCTTACCACATCTTGCCCGGACATCCACTTTTTCATCTCCCTCACCTCCTTCTTTAACTTTTCCAGCTCCAACACTGGCTCTTCATTCCTCCTTGCCGCTACCCTATCCTCTGCCCGACCCGCTTCTACTACAGCATTGGACTCCTTCCTAGCCCATAATGCGTTAACCGCATCTTGGACTATAGATGACAAATGGTCCCTGGTTCCCTGTGGTGAGGGGTGTGGGAAGCACCCTTGGTATTGTTACTCCGACTCCTTCCCCACTGGACGGGGTCACCCCCGCCCCGTCTGGGAATCCTCCTGCATCTACCACCTCCTTGCCTCTCAAACTCGTACCCGACATCCTCACGTCTTATACTCAAGTTTCCCATAGATGGCGTCACTTGAAAAGGCTTCTGGTGGCGAGATCTTCTCAAGAATCCAACTCGATCCTCAGCTAGCCTGCACAAAACTTACCAGAGAGAACTCCGGCGTATGCACTCCGACGATCAAGTCAGTAAAGGGAGAAAAGAGTATATATAAAAAAAGTGTATAAACTATAAAAGCTAAAAATATGTCAAGATGTCCCTGATTTCTCACCTTCTTCCTCCTTTTATAGCCATCCTATTTTGTCCTTGACGTCCACGTGTTCACTCTGGATTGAGAGTCAAAACAAGGTGGAAAATCGCGTCTTTGTCGACCAAAAGAACTAGTCACATCCGCCAGTCGGCCCCGAGAATAGTTACTTCCCTCGTAGAATCCCTTTTAGGACATTAATTACTTGTCGTCTTCTCATGACATTTAATGTTTGTAGTCCGACTTTTACACTCAATAACTTCATGTCGCCTGGTCGTATGTCATAAGTAACTCTCTCCGACGATCATATCCTTTAGTAACTTTCTCACAAAGTTGATCGAGGTTTAGCATTTCTAGTCAAGTCAACCGTATCTATTAGTAACTTCATGCCAGGTCGCCAGATCTCATAGTTACTCTCTCCGCCAGCAGTCATATCTTTTAGTAACTTCTTGTCGATTGATCGTATATCATAGTTACTCTCTTGTCAGTCGGTCATATCGCATAGTAATTCCCCATCGTCGACCATGCTCCCGAGTAACTAATTCAGTCGACAAGATACCTCATTTAGGCTCGGCCATATCCCTATAGCAAGAATAGATCACCCTCATGCTCCCAAGACTTGTTTCGCTACCATGAATCTCCCGTGTTCTTCTTAACTATAATACTGCACTGACCCAATTCTTACCCTTATTACATATGCCTCCAGGATCCGATAGCCGCCACACTTTTACTTATTTGTATGCTCTTTAAACACCCCGAATCAAGAAATCGTGGATTCCGATTGGTCGATCGGAATCCATCGTCCTTCATAAAGAGGAACTCCAAATAAATTTGGTGTGCCTCATGCACCAAGTCGTTACATACTTCTATAAAACTTATGAATTTCTAGTAGCCCACAAACATTGGATACAAATCCTGGTGAAGAGCCATTAAGTGATTTTACTATGTAAATACATCCATATAAACCTTCTCTTTCAACAACTCCCCTTTTCTTATTTAATCACATTTCTTTTTATTTTATTAAAAATACACTGAAGAATTTACATTTCTTTTATTTTTCTTGATCAAATATCTTTTTTTCCTAGCACAATCGTAGGCTCATGCATTGATCATGTGTTTGCACTTTGCAGTTAAGTGTCATCACATAATTGATTAGGTACGTGCAGCATCTGTCTGTGAGTAGTTGATATTATTGATTTTCATTTATGTTGCTCACATGGCTTTTAATTATCTACCTTGTCCTGTTATTTCCCCATCAATTTCTAAGGATAACATCTCACGAGAAAAAAACTAGACAGTAGACAAAATTCAAAAAGGGACAAATATCTCATATTAACACATATGAGTTGTTAGGGCAAAAATGACATTTGATAATTAATATAAAATTCAGTTTATATATTAGATTACAAATTGCCCAATGGGCCACATATGCAATAACCCGGCCCAAAGTAGTCCGATATCGGCCCACAAGCCACTTTTTTCCTACACCTACCTACGCGCCCATCACCTGCGATATAAACGTCACTCATCTTCATCTGTAAGTTAATTCTCTCATAATCTCACTTAACTATTATTCAATATTTAGTTATTGTCTTATATTCTCTCTCATTCACCATGCTGACTTGAGCATTGGAGAGGCCTCCTTGGGCAACCCCCAGGGACCCCCTAACATTTGCGTGTGTACAAACAAGTTCCCAGTAGAAGATTTCCAGCTGAAGGAGAAGAAAATTTAGAAGACTTCCAGCTTAGGGAGAAGAAGACCTGGATTTATTCAAAATCTCTAACTTGGAGTGATCTGCTCTAGAAAAACAACATCATGAGTAGTTTTATATATGTTACACAATAATCATCATTTAGTGTGACGACATATTTTCTCAATTTCCATACACGTGACAATCGTCTGTGCGGTCGAATATGAGATAAAATACAGTTCTGGAATAGAAGATCCCACCCGGTACGGTGTATATATACCAATAGCACAAGGCTTTTTTCCATGGTTCCATCATCCATGTAAACAGCTTGCTTTTTATATATTTGCCTTAGCTACTACTTAAGTCACATTATCATTTGTCCATTTATTATATAATGTTTAACTCCGTCTCTATTGCTCTCTCTTAGAAGTAATGTTATGTCGGCTCACTTGTTCAATAGCTATTACATAGTGTTTCAGACAACGAATTTAATCATTTATAGTACGTAGTTAAATCAAAAATAATTTTTTGTAGCTCAATCAGGGATATTAAGGCTCATATACTTAATTAATTTGTTAGATCGCATTTTAGGATGAATAAATAGATCTATCATATGTTGTAATTCCATGTTAGGTCATTATGTTTTCAAACACAAGACAACTGGGTAATTCTTTTCTAGTTTAGTCAGACCTAATTAATTAATTATAGGGGTATAATTACGAAACCCCCAAAGTACGGGCTACTTACGAAAACTCTAGAGGTTTTGAAAAATTGCAACAAAAACCTATTGAAATACTACAAAAAAAAATCAAATTCCAATAAAATAATTCCAAATAAATAGAAAATCGTTGGAATTTTCCAACAAAAATTCCAATACTACATTATACCGTTAGAAAATTCCAATGGAAATTCCAACGACAAACAAAACCGTTGGTATAAATCATTGGAATTCCCGTTGGAATTGAAGTTTTAAAGGAAATTCCAACACCATAACAAATCGTTGGAAATTCCAACAGTTATAAAATTGTTGGAATAAATAATTGGAAACGCTAAAGTTTACCATTGGAAAATTCCAACAGTAAACAAATGTTGGAATTAATCGTTGGAATTTCCGTTGGAGTTTTTAAGATTCCAACGGAAATTCCAATGCTACAACAGGTTGTTGAAAAATTCCATTGGAATTCCAATACTGTTGGAAATTTTAATAGGGGTTAAAAGATTTAAGAGTATTATTCATATCGATAAAATATATCTTCTTTTCTGGAGTCAATCATATTAAAACTACATAGTTAAATGTGCTTGACTTGGGGACAAATTGATGATGTATGACTTACTGGGAAGTTAAAGGTATTAGATAATGAGATAAAATGATTGAATATTCCTATGAATATATACCATTGGAATTTCCATTGGACTTCCAATGGTATAACTCCGTTGGAATGACCGTTTGAGTTTTTTCTAACGATTATATATATACATTATAATAGATATACTATTGAACTAAATTCCAATGATATAACTCCGTTGGAATTAGTGGAAAACTATTGGAATTTTTTTTCCAACGGTTGTATATTCCAATGGATAAATACCGTTGGAAATACCGCTGAAATATTTTTCCATTGAAATTTTATTGGTATTTTGGCATTCCAATGACCATTTTACCAACGATGCATTTTTTGTTGGAATTTTCGTTGGAATCGATAATTCCAACGAAAATTGGACAAATTCCAACAAATTTTTTCCGTTGGAATTTCCTTATTTTCTTGTTAGTGAAATATGATTCGACCGTCTTACATTTTTTTTTTCATTTATAAGCAAAAAAAATTTCAGGATCCCGCCCCATGATATTTAGAAATAGGGGTGGCAGTCCCTGACACGACACGATAACTCGACACGACCCTAAGTTACTCAGAGAAATCCGAACTCGAACATGAGAAATCCGAACCCGAACACGACTAACACGAATCTGACACGATATTACCAATTTGTCTAAAACATAGTAATTTTATATTTTTAATTGATTTTTTATGTATTTTAAGCATAACCCGAAACCAACCTGAAACCAAATATGAACCTGACCCGATAACTCGAATTGTCACCCCTATTTAGAAATATTATAATTATCCCCTTACATTTAACACAGAATCAAACCTCTGACCTTTTCGTGACTACCCCAAACCTAAAGGTTTTTTTTTTTTTTTAATTATCCCTTAATAATATTGTACGTGTGATAACATATCATACTAAACCAACAAAAGGTTGATGACATATCATAAAAGACCAGAAAATCATGCAACAAAAAATCTGCAAATATTGAATAGAAACGAGAGAAGACCAAAACTTAACCAACCACCATAATTAGCAAGTTTTCAATTTATTGCACCTGTATATACCACATGGTAGCTCAATTAGGTTTGCTCTATTCTTATGATCATAAATTGAATTGAAGCTGACCAGCAAAGACAACTGTCCAATTGAATACATTTGAGCTACCACACACCCCACTTGCTTTATACTAGTAAGTATGGTGTATGTTATAACTTTTATGGTGGTCCTTTTTTACAACCATATGATCAGCATGGCCTATTAATTAATGTCTTTACTGCACCTATATATGCAAAAATCCTTATCTTTTTATATACACCGAAAATTGAACTTTTATGTGTATCAAAATCAACTTTTGGGTGTTGTCTTAGCCTAATAAGCAGGTTGATTTCCAATGGCTACTATTTATAGTATTCTTTTGGCCTTCTTTCTGGCAAATTTGCTCGTATCTAGGCATGTTGAGGCGCGGGCATTTTTCGTGTTTGGGGATTCGCTTGTGGATAGTGGCAACAACAACTACTTGGCTACCACGGCTCGCGCGGATGCACCGCCGTATGGTATCGACTACCCGACCCGTAGGGCGACGGGACGTTTCTCGAATGGCTATAATATCCCTGATCTCATCAGTTAAGTTTCGAATACGCTATATTTTTAAGGGATTTAATTAATTTATATGACTCTGTTTTGATTTCTGTAGTCCACATGCACACTAGTCATGCACATTATGTATCTACATTATCAAGGGGTGTAAATTAACATAGGAAATTCGGGAGTGATTGCTTGACCTTTCGTTCCGCTCATTTTTACTTTTTAGAGTGAATAGTGTGAAAAAATTATTTTAAAAAAATGAGAATGAATTTTGAGAGTGTGATTGAATATAAGATGAAAATGTGATGATGATAGTTGATGTGATAGTTTTTTTAGTATAATAGTGATTAGATGTGACTGGTGATTTGAAAAATAAGAGAGAGTGAATAGTTTATTTGTGATATGATTGTATAATAATGATAGTTGATGTGATATTTTTTTATTTAAATTATAATTGGATGTGATTGGTGATTTGAAAATTAAGTAAAGTGAATAGTATAATTTTTAAAAAAAAACTTACAAACAATCACATGTTCCTTCAAAATTTTGTCCAAAAAGTGGAAGGCCTTTCAACTTTTACTTTTATTTTGGAGTGAAGTGGTAAGAAAGCTTTTCTCCAAATCATTATAGGGAATGATGAAGATGATTTGAGTAAAGAGGCATATTTGGCTATATATATTTCGCCTTTTGTATCACAATAGTCCATATGATATTGTATATTGGGCAAAGAGGCATATTTGGCTATTTGGCCTAAGTGATCAGCATTTATTTTAGCCATGATTTTCAACAATATATATTTTTAGCCATTTTGACCAAAAAAAAGAAATAAATCTCGATGCCTAAGAAAATGAATCTGGACGCAAAGAAATGTTTCACGGGCCCAAAAAATACCGGTCCTAATAATTTTAAAAAAGGGGCAAAAATGAACAATTAAACTCGAAAATAGCTAAAAAAATATATGTTTGAAAAACATAGTTAAAAAAGAAGGCTTAGATAGGAGTGACCACCGTTTTGGAACCGCCGGTTTTGGTTCCAATAATGCTTGTTCCGATTACTAAAAAATGAGGAACCGAAACCATTGCCTCACGGTTCTGGTTCCGAAATTGGAATCACCGGTTCTGGTTCCATTTACCTCTAGGTTAGTTCTGGCTAAAAAAATTCCGGACTGTATTTTATTTTGTAATTGTGTAATTTATTAACGGTTAATTATGTTGTTCCAGGCCAAAGCATTGGAGGGAGCGAATCACCTCTGCCATACTTGAGTCCAGCACTCAACGGGCCAAGACTACTTGTTGGAGCCAACTTTGCATCTGCTGGAGTTGGAATTCTTAATGACACCGGAGTTCAATTTGTAAGTATATATTTATAACATTAAATTACTAAAATTAATTACATTTAGCAATTGATCACTAATAATTACTGAGTAAATCAATTCTGCAGGTGAACATAATAAGAATCGGACAACAACTGCAGTATTTCCAACAATATCAACAAAGAGTAAGTGCATTGATAGGAATTGAGGAGACACAAAGACTAGTAAACCAAGCCTTGGTTCTCATCACTTTGGGTGGCAATGATTTTGTCAACAACTACTATTTGGTGCCCTTCTCCGCAAGGTCACGCCAATTTGCTCTTCCCGATTACGTCCCCTATCTCATCTCCGAATACCAAAAGATTCTGCTGGTAATTATATTTTGTTTATTTTACATTTTCTTATGTAGTGTACGAAATCAAACCTCAAGGTTTTTTTTTTTTAATTGTGACGCAGAGACTTTATGAATTGGGAGCACGGAGGGTACTAGTGACGGGAACCGGTCCACTGGGGTGTGTACCAGCAGAACTAGCAATGCGAGGAAGAAATGGGCAATGCTCACCTGAACTCCAACAAGCTGCAGCACTTTTCAACCCACAGCTTAATCAAATGCTGCTAAGCCTCAATAGTCAACTGGGAGACAATGTCTTTATTGCTGCTAATACCCAACTAACCCACTATGATTTCATTAGCAATCCTCAAGACTTTGGTACCTACTCTCTCTCTCTCTCTCTCTCTCACACACACACACACACACACACACACATTTATGTCTTGTAGCTCGCACAACTCAACACACGAGAACCTGGATAATTACAAAACTACCCCTGAGATTTGGGTTAATTATAAAAAAACCCATGGGTTTTTGAAAATTACAAAAAAACCCCATACAAATTGGTTCTATGTTACACATTACCCTTCAGACCATATCCACAGTTTGCATCAATTTAATACTTTATTCTATGTTATTTTAGTGTTAAATCTGCATTCCATCTCCAATATTTTATAGTAAATTCCGCTCTAAAAAGGAATATTCCATAACATTTCATTTTAGTGCATATTTTTCATACATTAAAATCATTAATTTAAACCAAAACAAAAAGAAACTTTTTAGTGGAACTACAATGTTGCAACTATTTTCTGACGCAAAACTATTCGCATCTTCAAAATCGGACAGGCCTTATTGCAGTGATGGAGGAAATTATTTCTCCAAATTGAAGATAGAGCGTCTTGTTGGAGATGCCCTCATTAGAAAAAACATTTTAAACAACTCCCTTACATTTCTAGAATTATTGCAACTACCTTCTTACATTTATCGTAGAATCAAACCTCAAGGTTTTTTTTCCATAATTTTCAAATTAATCTGGGTTTTTTGTAATTAAGTCAAACCTCAGGGGTGGCTTTTGTAATTATCCCTAATTTTTTCCTTCATAAAACGCGTGAAACAAAGCTTTATTTAATATCAAGTACAAAAAATGATGTTTTGTTTAATTTGGCAGGATTTATTACCTCGAAGGTAGCGTGTTGTGGACAAGGGCCTTTTAATGGACTGGGCCTCTGCACAGCATTATCCAACTTGTGCCCCAACAGAGACGTTTATGCATTCTGGGATCCATTCCATCCTTCTGAACGGGCTAACAGAATCATTGTTCAACAAATCTTGACAGGCTCATTGGACTACATGAACCCTATGAATCTCAGCACCATTTTGGCCTTGGATTCTCGAACATAAACACATTATATCGACCGTGTCATGTTTTAGTTGGTCTGAGATTATACTGTCGAGATCACAAGACAAATCCCCACATTTTTACGTGTATTTCATCTATATGTTTGTATGTTTTAATTAGTCTTTTAAGTTTATTGGTGCTACTTAATTGTTTGGTGGGTTTTTGTATCCACAGTTTTAAGAATTGTATAATGCTTGTCAGAGTAATATTTATTTGCGAGGAAACAACATTTATTAAAGAGTTTTGGTATATTGTTTAAGTTCAATCATTTTGTATCTAAATTATGGTTTTTGGTTGTGGATGTCAATTTCTTTTAATAAATTGGGAGTACTGGTTGGAGGGGATGGGATAAATTTAAAAGAAACTGAAAGGTACCGGGTTTGAACCCCGGTCAACACCCTTACAAAGGATGAGTGATACTACTTGAGCTACAAGCTAGTAGTGGTTGTGGATGTCAATGAATATTTTGTGACTAAACATAGTTTTCTATTTTTTTTATGGGTTTTGGTTACTCAAAAAATTCCTAATTGTTTGAAGAAAATGAAAATATGTAGATTAGATCTGGACCTAGTCTGGATGGACCTTTTTTTACTTTTTTTTTTAATTGCAAATTCAAACCATTAGAATGTGAAAAGAGAGGCTAATTTAACAAAATATAGCCATGTCAAAAACGAATTAACAAAATACCGAAATTTGTTTTTCAAAATTGTGTGAAAACAGCGATATGATCGTTATTTTCTGGGTTTTCTGCAGAAAACAGTGGTCGTTTTAAATTTTTTTTATTCTTTAGAAAACAGAGGTTGGAACTCTGTTTTCTAATCAGCATATTTTTCTTTATATTTTAATATAGAAAACCGAGATACAATCTCTGTTTTCAGATTTTTTTTTATTTTCGGATATTTTTTTGTAAAAATCACGAAAATGCATACCCCATTTTTCGGAATATAAAATAGCAAATTCATTACAACCCGGTTACATAACAAACCCTAGAAGCCGATTACACAATTTAAAAACATAATTAAATGACATAATTTAAAAACAACTGAAAATCACAAAATTTAAAATCGTACAAGAACTGGAATATTAAACATCAGTCATGGCGTGAAGAACTTCCTTGCTCAAAATTATCTACAAACTTAGGTTTTGGTGGCAAGTAAGCGCGGAGGGTGAGCCGAAAATTGCTTGAACATTGTGTCTCCGCTCCGGTTTCTTGAAAAGTGTTTCAGCTTTGTCAAATAAAGGTTCTCCTCTAACATATAAGCATCCGAGTAACGATTTCATCAACCTAGAAAAATAAAAAATATGAGTTCCTAAATTTACGTAGAACAAAGACTGAATATTATACAGTAGAGTAACATAAGAATATTTAATTTACCGCGTGCCACGAAACCCAGTCTTTTGTCGTTGCATGCACAAAATTCAGCTTGCGATCCCATTATACACCCGGTGTGCTCAACATTTTGGCAAATAAGGTGTAACGAGCTTGAAGATGTTTCACTCGTTGACTTACTTCTGCATACTTAAAGTTGCAATCAAATGTTCCTTTTAGAATAGCTCTAGCCGTCATTATTCAAACACTGTTGTTTTCTTCACCAACAACCTAGTTCCCCTTGCTCATCTCGCTTAGAAGAGAATCGGCGAGGATGATGTCCATCGGCAGCGTCCATTTTGTCTGTTTTTCATTATACAATGTCTGCAATAATTGAGAATTTGGTTTTCGTGGGGGTGGTAGAGGAGACCAATTGAATTCATCCATTTGAATATGTATATGATATGAATGTAAGAAAATTTATGTGAAGGTGGTAGATGAGAATAGTTTCAGAAGAAATGTATATTTTGTGGTAAGTTTGAGCATGTATTTATAGACCGTTTGTAAATCTTTTAAAATTATTTTGACAAGACATATCACTGCAAAGCTGATAAGTTACATCAGACAAGACTAGACAACTACATAAAGTTGATAAGGTACAACAGACAAGACTAAACAACTGCATAAAGCTGACATTTGATAAAGAGTTGATGACAAGACATATCACTGTAAAGCTGATAAGACTATATCTGATAAAACTAATAAAAATAAATTAGTTAATTTCATACAACCCTTAATCAATGTCCAAAAAATATTTAATTAAATTATCTAATGTTCAACCCTTTGTTCTAATGAAAATAAGTATCATAATGTCCTCCAATTGCCAAGACGCCTATTCCTCTCTCGCCTGCTCCATATTCTACTCGGTTGTGGTGGAGTAACATGCTCCTTATCTGGAGTCGCGGAGTCTGAACGTCTATCATCATGCATAGATGAAAATGACGGATATGGAATGGGTGATGTATCATATGCACGCCGATCGGTGGCATGTCTAGGAGGCTCGGGATATGGTATGGTGTACTGATGTCCCAAATCCAAACCAAGAAAATCTGTGAATGATTGTGTAAATGGTACCGGACCTACATCCGGTGTAAACTGGATAGATCTTTGCGTATGTACTGGCTCAGGGACATAATAACGACCTGTGTCAACTGAAAATCGATGCATAGAACTAGACGGACCCGCACCATCATGCACAATACCTGTGAATCGACGTGCAGAGGTGGATGGACCCATATCATCACGAGTAGGAGCTGTGAATCAAAGAACAAAAGTGGATGGACCCGCATCATCATGCGTAGTAGCTGTGAATAGACGTGCAGAAGTAGATGGGCCCACATCAACTGAACGTCTATGCGATGTATCACGTGAACTAGTCGGCCTCCCTACATGTGTCTGAGACTGTTCAGCTGGCGCACTTTGTGGATTAGAGACATTAGTTGCACTTCTACGCCTCTGATATAAACGAGTGAGATCTGCTAAAGTCGATGAATAGAGATCACGAATTGCAAGTAATGAATCATGATCATCACCAGACTCCTCAGTACTAAGCCTTAAACTTTCTATTGTATCGGCCTGAAATGAAATTATATTTGTATGAAGATAAAGAAAAATACAAAATATGCAAATTATTATAAAGAAAAAATATTTACCATGTAGTCAATTACAGCTGTGTCTGACGGCTGGTACCCCTCCTGCACTTGTAGGTGGCTCGGCGAGATCAGGCGACGTGTAATATCATCAAACCATGCCATGTACCCTGGACCAGTCGTGTCACGACCACTGATCATAGGAGCGGAAAAAATATAATGATGTCGCTCACCCTACAACATGACATACTTGTTATGTTTGAGGGCCCAGTCCGTTGCTCCATGTCCTCTGCGGTGTATATCGTGCAATTTTCGTTGTGAATAATTTGGTGTTGCAGGAATAAATTGACTCTTACCAAACTGCCTGGACACCCGCTCTGGACGATGCATCTCGACTACATCATAATTAATAAGTGGACATGATGATCTCCACGTAGGTGTGATACATGCCATAGGAGTCAAGGGTAATCTCGGGCCAATTCATATCATATGGCCCAAATAAACGAAAAAAAAAATACACCCAATTAAAATTAAGTGAATGATGCAAATAAAATTTAACTTGCATAAATACTAAATTACCTGATTCTCAATTAATCTGTCAAACATATCCCTGAAGATGCGCACCGAATGACTCGATGTGTGTGTATGGTTAAAATACCGAGTCCACCTATAAAATATATTGTGTGAATTATTTCTAAACATGAATTATTATATTCTTTTATAAGAATGCACAACTTATAGACATAATACCTCGCGCCGCACTGCATAACTCACGATATAGCCTAGCTAGAATCGCACTCCCCAACTAAATGACGAAACCACATGAAGATCCTCCAAGTGCCTCAAATATATAGTAGGGACTGCAACCCCATTCGAACCTGGCATCATCACACCTCCTATCAAGGTCAATGCACATGCGCGTGCATATCTCAAAACAAAATCTTCGTCTGTGTCATCATTCACCTCATTATTAGTCAAAACCTCCCAATTGCCGATATTGACAACTTTGCACCCCGAACTCGATACCGCCTAAAACCAAGTAATTGGTAACAATAATCTTGTAATTCTTCGCCTTTCCAATCAGGATCCAATCATGTAACAGGATATCCATCTATAGGAAGACCCCATATGCATGCCACATCCTGTAATGTAATAGTAGCCTCCCCAAACGGAAAATAAATCGTGTGTGTCTCTGGACGTCATCTCTCCACAAGTGCCGTAATCAAATGGTTGTCAATATCTATAGATCGACAACTATACACACCGTGAAGACCTATCACATGTAAATAATACATTACTCGAGGGTGCAATCCTCTTGTCTGAACTAATTTCCAAAACGCGCCTGCACCACTCTTTTTGGACAATGTCACGTCCACTGCTCCTGCTAACACATCATCTGAACAATGTGTAGACTGCTGAGTCAAAACATCTCTCCTGCGAGGACCGTAAACACGAACAGTAGGATCCATCCTGGTAAAAAAAAATGCGTATTAATAATGG
Source organism: Rehmannia glutinosa (assembly GCA_016081115.2). Lineage (NCBI taxonomy): Eukaryota > Viridiplantae > Streptophyta > Magnoliopsida > Lamiales > Orobanchaceae > Rehmannia > Rehmannia glutinosa. Next base: position 361,560 of record JABTTQ020000760.1, on the reverse strand, counting down.
CATTACAATACATTGGCAGCAAGAAAAAGGTAAACGTACTAGATAATGTTGACATTAAGAAAAACATAAACAATATACATCACAGTTAATAAAAATACCATTACGAAAGATTGGTTCTATTACATAAAAATACCATTAAGAAAGTTCTAGACTAATACATTACAATACCATTAAGAAAGTTCTAGAAGTTCTAGACTTTTACATAACATACTAAGACACTTGTCTAGCTCGTGCTTGTTGCCTGGCCCGTTCTTGTAAAATATCCATCTCACCATGAATTCTACTAGTAACTTCACGACCACGTCTACGAGGGCGTCTTTCTGTACTATGTGTGATCTCAAAAGATGGAGGATCCCGGTCTCTTCATCCGCAATGGTTCCACTTACCTTGCGATGTAAGATGCCATGTCTTTGTAATATGGATTAACAAAACCGATCGTTAACTCGATAATGCCTGCACACCGCATCACGTGCGCACATGGTATACCATACTCCCTCCATTTTCCACAGCTGCACTCCTGGGAACTCAATTTAACAACGTTGACTCGATGTCTCCCACCAACTAAATGGCGAGTCGTAATTGTGCAGATTGTTCACCTCTATCAAATGTTTTGACCACCAAATCAATTGACTGTCTATGTGCCTTTTCATATTGCCTGGCTACGTGATCTGGCCATAATTGGTTCTTACCCAACATTCTGTAACCCGATGCTTGCCTATCCATAAAATATTTGACCATTCTATGAAATGTGATCTCAACTATAGCTGTGATAGGTAGACGACGTGCACCTTTTAGCATTCCATTGATGCACTCAGAAAAATTAGTAGTCATTATACCACATCGCATCTCCCCATCGTGTGCAAGTGTCCATTTAGTTGGATCATGTCGTTGAAGCCATGCATAAGCCCCCTCGTTATGTGCCTTAATTTGTTCTATCTTTAGTTCAAACTTTCTTACATTGTACTCTGCACCAGCTTGCCACACTAAATCTTTCAGTACAACATTTTTGAATTTATTATTGAAGTTCGAACAGAAGTGTCTGAGACAATAATGATGAGCTCCACGAGGTGGTGAAAAGTCTGGGTTCTCCCCTACAGCTGTCATTAGACCACGGTGTCGATCAGAGATAATACACACTCCCTCTGCACCTTGCACTATGTGCGTAGAAAGCATGTGAAAAAACCATATCCAAGAACCATATGTTTCTTCATCCACTATGGCAAAAGTAAGGGGAAATATCATATTGTTAGCATCTAAACCCACGACAATCAACAACTTGTGTTTGTGTTTGTATTCTAAAATCTTAAACCTTCCACTCAAAGACATGAATTAAGTTTCTCCGTAGGTCAAGATTAACTGGTTTCTTTCTTTAATGAATTTCTTTTATCTTCTCTTCCCGGGATTCAATTAAGTGAGTTCAACCAAGGCTGTCGTTCTTGCTTGAGTTAAAGTCATATATTTTATCCCGCCCGTGATATGTTTGCAAGCGAGATAATTGTCTTTTCTGATGATTTTTCTACAATGTTTGAACCCCTCGACACATGGTTTGAATGCCCAAAACACATAAAATAGTGTTCGGATACCGCGCACACCTACCTCTCTATGAACCCACTCAACAACAAACCCCAGGATTCCATTTACTCAGAAAGCACCCATGTACTTTGGCAACATTCTAACCGAACTCTCCCAAGTGCCATAAACATTCTCCTTGCACGTTTCAAGCCATGCCATGCCTTGTGATATGATATTTCCCATCCATATTTTTCATTTACTGTTTGTTGGGCATGTTTGACAGCACAACCTGGATCACATTGAACACTACCCACCAACAAACGTGCAATCATATTTTTACACATATTTCGATGATCAACGGAAATCTCATTCATTAGACATGTGTGGTCACCACCATATCTTGTAATCTTCCATAATCCATTTTTTGTTTCAGATTTGCTCAAGACTCCAATCACAATACCATGTCGGCGTGCTATGGCAACATTCAACTTTCCACAACTTTATACTGCTCTCTACGACACGGTACTCTCGTCTTACAAATCGCACAGAATAATCTTTCACGCACACTTGTAGTTTTTTCTTATCCTTAAACACCATTCCTTTTTTAAGCACACCTTTCTCGGGATCGTAATATAAATGTCTGACCGGAACATCAGAAGAAATCTACAGGGATCTCTGCATATGCCATACTAAAAAATGGAATGATAGGACGAAGACGATACGGCCCATCTGCAGGCACGTGCGGGGCAGGAGAAATTGGGACTTCATCATGTCGTGAGGTATTCTCTCGGCCTTTTTCATTATACATTTCATCAAAATCAGAAATTCCTACACCATCATTATCATTGTCATTATTATCTTCGTATTCTTCGTCACATGATAGTTCTGAATCAACACGTTCTTGGTTCACGTGGCTATCAGCTGAGTGATCTGGCATTATTTCAATATCCACATTTTCATCATGAACATTATGATCTCCCAAATTAGGTTGCACAAAACTACCCCCAACATCATGCCTAGAACTAGCACCAACATCCGGAACATAATCACCTCCCAAGTTATACTGCCTAGAACTACCCCCAATATCTGAAAAATTATCATCTCTTAATAAGGACACATATTGAGAATATTCAGGATTCCTTTCGATGTCCGATATGGCTATATTTTGTATTTGTTCTGTTTCAACATATACATCGACAAATGAAATTTCTGAAATCGGATCAAAGAAAAACCATAAATTCTCGTCACTAGTTATTAGTATTAACCATGAATGATTTCCGGAACTATACTTAACGAACAACTTCAACTGAAACTGGTTACTATCAATATTTAACAGTCGGTATAGTTTTCTAATCAATTCATCCAACTTTGTCATTCGAGACAGTCTATGAATTATATTTGGACCACGGTCATAAGATATTGTGAACTCATCTTGTACAATTTGTCCTCCAAAATATACAATTATATATATATTTTGTGATGACATGTCTGTTGAATACAATAAATTAAAAGTATTAATTAATATATATACTAACTTTTCAAATATTAAACTAACAAAAATAATTAATTTTAAAAAAGACATAATATAAAAACTTACCGGAAAAATATAGTCCGTCTGCAAATATAGTCGGTCTGCAATTATAAAATATATAAAGAAAATTAAAATTAGGATACAATAATTAATTTCTTACAAATTTTACGGCGGCCAAAAAATTTTCCGGCAACCAAATTCCGGTCACCGAAAAATTTTTCGGTTATAAATTCAATTTCTTGGAAAATTTCCCTAAGAACCCTCCCCTTAATTTTTTTTCGGCAAAACCCTATCGTCCAAATTTTTTCCTAAGAACCCCCAAAAATTATTCCTAAAAATACCACCCAAAAATAAAAAAAAATTCTCCATTCTCCTTCACCCTTAAATTATTTTTCTACACTTAAATATACTAATGCTTATATAAATACTTAATAATTAATTTCAGAAAAAAAAACAAGGGGGGAGGGAGAACTTACCTTCTAAATGTAGTGAAGAAGAAAGTGTTGGAGATGAATGAAAATGTGGAAGAAGGGGGGCTGAATTTATTTCCCTAGAAAACAGCGATGCCATCGCTGTTTTCACTGTCGTGTCTGACAAAAATAGAAAACAACGATGCCATCGCTGTTTTCTAGGGAAAAATTCAAAAAAAAAAGCTGGCAGTCAAAGACATCAACACCACCTCTGTTTTCTGCAGTCTTTTTGCAGAAAAAGTAGAAAACAACGATGGTGTTGCTGTTTTCACACTTTTTTGAATTTGTTTTTTTACGGTATATTGATAAATTGATTTTGAAATGGCTATATTTTGTTAAATAGCCCGAAACGAGAAGAGGGTTGAAGTTTTTTAGGTGAGACCAATTATCCTCTTTTCTAGATAATATAGATGGACTTACTTTTCTTTTTTAAGTACAATTGGGGATAATAGGGGAGGGGACACTGGAACAGATCACCATCAGAAGAGATTGATGGACATGACGTGTCTGGAGAGCCAATTGTTAGCCGCTTCAATAATCTAATGTAAATACAATGTTATTCAAAATATTTAATTAAAGACATTTATTTATCATAATATGTTTTGAATTGTTATCATTTGCACATTTGATAAAGTCCTTAAGACCAAACACAAGTATGGAGCATGGTCGAGCATTGAATGCCGATCATGAATCTGTAGGGCTTTGGTCTTAAATTAAATCTAATTAAAGGGCTTTCCAAGACAGAACATTGAATAGCATCACAAGACTTGTGCATATAATGAAGCATTCCGTTAATATTAACGTTGTTATGCAAATGAATATATACAGGTGCGTGTTAGAGAACAAGTTCACTAAGCATAACCCGTTGGAGATTTTTAGCTGGAAATATTAACTGACAAACTAAGAGTTTTCATATCGCAATAGTAGTGATTAGTCCTCGGGCTTGAGGCACAAATGTAGCCTTGTATATATCTTGCAACATTTTGATTTGTTCCATTAGTTTGTGTGGATCAACTTAGAGAATGGACACTTGAACCTACGATTGGATTGTTGCGGATTTGGAATCATGTAGTCACTGACAATCGATTACCCCAACATCTTCTTCAATAGAGTGTTGAAGGTAAAATTTGACAATTCTCGATTTTTTACACTTGTATAACCGTGTAATCGTTAAATCATTACGAGAATCGGGGACTTTATTTATGTGTATTTGTATTCATGTTTTAATTATTTTATATTCTGCCTACATTGAGTCAGTGGTATCACCAACCCAACACATTCCTATTAGAGCTGGCAAAATACATCTTGACCTATGGACTGACTCGGTCGGTCCGAGATGTGGGCTGAGCTCGGCCATGGTTTTCTAGACCCAACTCGATTGGCTCGATATTTTTATGTACAAAATGCACACGTGAGTTATGTTGGGCCAAGCATTTATGTGGTCCGATCAAAATTGATGAGACCCAATTTTTTTGAAAAGACTGATAGGCTATAATTCCTAAGATAAGTATTAACATGCATAATTTATATAAGTTGACTTTTATAATAACAATAATTGCGTGCAAACACCTTTTTCGGACATCAATTCGTTTCACTTAAACCATATTAAATGACAATAATCATGATTCATGCATAAAAAAATCAGTCATGATTCATTCACAAACCATAGCGGAGCGTTGCAAACACAATACATTATTTTTAACTTAAAACTAAGATGTAAACTCTATACAGACATTAACTTAAATATTGTTTGATAACAATGAGGACCACTGAAATATTCAGATTCTTATACACATAACAAATCATGGATATTTGTGATATATTCGGCACTTCTGTAAGCATAATAGCATATCTTTTTCTTTCTACAAAATGCAGCATCAAGTACTTTCTCTCTCCATATCGAACATTATGATTACAAAAAGATATATAAATAAAAAACAATAAAAGCAAGAATAATTATATTCAGAGGAATATTTATCATAAAAAGAAAAAAAATGGAATATAAACAAAAAAATCAGCTGTCAGCCAATATTGACCATTGACCAATAAGCTCAAAGACCGGACAAAGATTGTCTACACTTGAGACTGACCGGCCGACTCATCCGAAAAAAGCCGGGTTTCATCCCCATCGTTAGCTTTAGGCTCCAAGCACTTGAACGACGGTAATTTTGACGGCGGCGTTCTGTTGCCACGCCTCTTTGGCGTGGAAGCTTCCCCGCCGTCCGCCGTCACCTTTGGTGATCTCAATCTCATCGATAACCCTCTTGTGAAAATACCCCACCGGTCTGATTTTACTCCCCGGTCCGGTATCTCAATTCTCCGATAAAATCGTCCTTGTAATTCCCCTGCGCCGGTTCGGTAACCCTTTCTCGAACTACCTTCCCTAGGTAAACTGGTGGAACTGCTCGTAACACGACTCAACACTTCTTTTCTCATGTCAGCCGGCAATCTTAAAGTGAACCGGTCTAGGTTTTCCCCGGGTTGAACCAATGAGTGCCCGGTCGAGTGGGACCTAAATTTTACCGGTCTACGTACGGACCACGACCTCGGTTCTAAACCCAAGTTGCGGTTCTCATCATTATTACCATCTCCATCTACCTGGATAACGACTTCCTCGTTGTTGGACTGGCCCGGATCTTCACGAACCGGGTCGTCGTCTCCGGTATGCGGAGCGAGATTAGCTCTGCAGACCGGGCAGGTGACGTGAGACTCGAGCCACATGTCGATACACTCGGGATGGAACACGTGATCGCACTTGGGTATCAAACGCAGCGTTTCGTCCTCCTCGAATTCGTTCAAGCACACCGCGCACTCCAGCTCGTCCTTCCCCATCTTGTGGTCCTTCACTTCGGAGTACGAGAGAGTGGGGAAGGTTGCTATGACCGAAGCGTCGAGCCCACGCGCTGCCGCAACAGCTCGACGCGCGCGCATAGAGAGGGCTTGGCGGACGGTGCTGGAGTCGTCGGAGCAGTGGCGGAGGTAGATGGAGAAAAAGACGATGAAGAAGATCGATGCTATGAGGACGACTATTATCACGGCTACTGAAGGGCTGAAGCTTCCGTACGAGTATTGGTCGTTGTTTGAGGTTGTGGTCGATTGGGCGCCCACCATAGATATTTCTGATGATAAGATTATGAAGATGAAGAAAAGGAGATATTTGTGTGTGGATTTCATTCTATAATCGGCGTTTGTAAATAGCGCCTTTGTCATTTGTGTTATTAGAGAAAGTGGATGGACTTTACAGTATATATAATAGAGTTGTGTGTATGGCGACTTATATATATTATTAACATGGAAATTAAGAATGGAATAAGGGGACTATGAACTATAAGGGGGAAGACCCGACTTTTCTTTGTATACATATACGGATGCTTTTGTTTTTCAACATCAAATGGAACCTTCTATTGGTTTTCTTTCTTCTTCTTTGGTGGCTCTTTTTGACTTTTTGAATTCTTGGTCACTACTCGTATGTTATTGATTCCCTTCTTCCAACTTATTGTTGGATCTAATTAATTAGACAATTTATGTTGGATTAAATTCTTACAAGAAAGCTTTTTTGTATAATTGTTGTCAAAATAATATTTAAAACTTATTATTTCATAAAAAAATTTAAAGTTTATTTATATGTCAAATATGAGACAAAATTTTGTCATCTATTATACAAAATTTAGTTTTGAGACATTATAGACAAATAATAAAACCAATAAATATGAGATTGATGTAGCTTTATTGTAGGGACTTAAGTTCCATATGGTCAAGTGCGGCGAAGGCTGAGTGGCGGCTGGCTAGAAAATTGTACATGTTAGATAACGAGTTGAGTTGACTTGTCCGGTCAGTTTGTTGATACTACTGTTTCAGTGCTTTGTGCCCATGTTAACATTTTAATTTAGTACTGCACCAATCGCAAATATGTACAAAAGTTTTAAATGCTTGCTAGAAATCTATTTTGTTTGTTTTTGAGCCTTGAAATTGAATATATATACTCTATGTTAGGGGTGTGCACGAGACTTGGAGATCACCGAACTCGAACCGATATCCGAACCGTCCTGAAAATTTATATGGTACGGTTCTGGAGATTTTTCAAATATCCATACCGAGAACCGCACCGAACCGAATATCCGAAACTAGAACCGATTTTAAAATAATTTTTATATATACATATATAATATTTTTATCTTATTTATATTTTGATATTTTGTTAACTAAACATTCCTTTGAAATTCAATATTATATAATACTAAAGATTATCAAATTAGAAATTTGGCATAGTTTATCAGTATATCAAATGAATAATTGAGTATATATTTAATTCACTAATAGTTACGTCATATACTCATATTAGTTTATTTAAATGAACCAATAAATGAAATTATAAAATCATATTTGATTTGTATAAAATGTTTAAATTTGATGATATTTTACTTATTAAGGATCATAACTAGATTCATCCTCTAATCAAGAAAATTAATTGAATTAAAATTAGTTAAATGATTAGTACATTGCACATAAACTATAGTAATCATCTAGCCAAGAAATTAAGACATTGAGAGTATAGATTTTTGTTTCATATTAGTTTATCAAAGTTATTAATCAATTATATTTTTCCCAAGTCAAGAGCCCATGGCAATGTGCCAAGATTATAGAATAATATTGTGTAATAGAGGCTACTAAATTTGTCATTCATTGAGATTCTACACTTTTACTGCTATTATGAATAAAATAATATCTGAAACATATTATGTTAAAATCCAAAAAGAAAAATCAATACTTTTAACTATAAATTAGATAAAAATGATTTAAAAGTTAAATTGATATTAAACTAATACGTAGTATATATAGTCTATATCATGAAAGAAATATTTAAAATTACAATATTAAAAATTTAACACTTAAATATGAATTAAAGAATTTTTATGTATAATTAAATATAAAATATCAAAAAGTTAAACTCATATAATACTAATAGTTTTAGTATGTATTTTTGAAATTGCACTAAAAAAAAAAGATTGAAAGTATATCCGTTTAATGATTTTTATACTGGTTTTTCTTTTTACCTTTTTTGTGTGTTTTATTTGTGAAATATTTGAATCTCTGTTTCTCCGAACCGTCCTGAACCGGTCCATACCGTCCCATTAGAACCGAATCTCCGTACCGAACTTTCGGGACGGTTCGGTACATATATTTTTTTTATGGTTCGATTCTGGAGATTTAATTTTGTGATCTCCGAACTTTGGGATGGTTTTGGAGACTTCTAAATCTCCGCACCGAACCGGGCCGTGCACACCCCTACTCTGTGTATATCAAAATAAAGACCATAATTTCATAAATGTTTCTAAATTACGAATTTAGTATACATCCTAAGAAGAAAAGGAGGTGAGAATTGAGCTCATGCATATATCTAAGTTTACAAACAACCTCTTATCACTAGACTACCAAATGATTCCTTATTAAATTCCAAAGTTACAATCCCAAGAATTAACAAAGGAAAGGGATGTGAGGTGCAATAACTACCTCAAACATACAATGAGCCACTTTTCGATAGGAAACCAGCAACAACTACAATTTAGGTGCGCACTGGGTAAATTTTGGGTTTGATGCTATAGTTTGTAAACTACGCCAGCCAGGTAAACCACAATAAGCAAGTTCAAACCACAATAAACAAGTTATGTGCGACAAACTCGATCGAGAAAATGTTGGTAGGATGAATCGAATTTGTGACTGATGAGGGCTAAAATCGTATTTTACCTTCATTTTTATTTAATTATGCCATTATTTAATTATTTACCCATGATTATTAATTATTAGGTTCAAATATTTTCAATTAGTCCATGAGGCCCAAGTCATTATTCCAAGCCCATGAAACTCAAATAACCCACGAGGTCAGTCATTATAACAACACCCATGAGGCCCAATGTCCAGAGTATAATTGTATAAGAAGTCTCTCTCCATTCATTCGTAAGCAAGTTGTATTTAATTTACTTATTGTTCTCTGCTTTGGATTATACTCATAACGCTTTGTTGATTTAAGTATTAGAGGGGCTTCCCGAATAACCCAATGCCCCTTCTGACTTTCAACTCGTGTTGTAGGCCTGTTCCTTATCAAGGAGTTTACTATTAATTCAGAGGATAATAATTACTTTGTTATATTTTTGCAGGGATTTCACAACCTACAATGCATTCTAAGTTCGTGGTTAATTAGTACAAAGTTGAAGTCTTTGTCGAATGAGGTTTTCTATTATAAAATGGTGTTTCATCTCCTATTCATATATAGAGTTTTCATGAAATTTTTCCTTTAAATCCTCCACTCAGATCCAAAACTTTCCAGCCAAATGCAACACAAGTGCATCAAATATTCACCCATAAATAAATTAAACAAAAAACAAGTTCTCCATCCAAATGCAACATGAATGTATCCAAATTCTAACAATAAGTAAAAGAAAGAAATTTATATGAAGGATAACACAGCACACAGTGTTTCAGCACAAGTAATCTCAAGTCAATTTCAATCCTCACCTGTAAGATCTAGAAAACATATGGAATCAAAGCTTTCATATTCTTAGGGAAATTCTCAAACTTAGAAAGATACCACTTTCTGGTGGCATTGCTCCTTGCAAGTAAATATAAAGCCGATCCAAGCGCACACAAGTACGAAAACACCGTTTGGGAGATAAACGATATTCCTATGAAAGTAAGGATTTCGAAAAGATAGTGTGGGCAAATAACCAAACTGAAAAGACCTCCTTGTGGAATCTTGTACCCCTTATCGCTCTTCTCCCTAAGCTTCGAAAGGAGGTAATGGTGATAAAAGTTGCCGCAGGTTCCCAACATAAACACTACGACACCAACATACTTGAGATCAATCGAAGGCTCCGGAAATCCTTGAGTTTGGTGTTGAAAATAAACCATGCTAGCAGCAGATGCTAAGTAGGTGGCTGAAATAATAACAGCAGTTTCCAGAACGGTAAAGCCACTGAATTTGTGAAGGAACAAAACCTGCAAAATGGTGTAGGTAGACAATCAATTGGATTCAATTTAAATACAATGCAAAGATTTAGGACTATGATATAAACAGAGGATAATAATCCAAAAATATGTTAGCATTTGTTCCCATTTTACCAAGCCTAGTTTAGACTCAACGTACAAGGATGCTTAAAACAATCTCTTATCAACAAGGGTATAACATAGAAAATACGGGCATGTCGAATCCAAACATAGAAAACAAGGGTATACCATTTAGTTTACCTCAATGTTTTCCAATCAAATATAAATCACGGAAAAAGAAATGAAAAAAAATCATAAGATAAGAACCAAAATTGATTCTTGCATATACAGTTTCTCCTCGACGTTCTGTCAATAAGTGAATGTTATAGCTACAATTCTTGCATATACAGTTTCTCCCCGAAAACGCAAGTCCACCACGCATAGTAGTGAAAAATATAACAAGAGATTTCTATAATTTTGCATGATTAAGAGTCTTGTGAAATCTCATATTTAGAGGTAATCATGTAAACAATGAAAACATGATTAGGAAAAAAATGCCCTTTAAGCAACACTTGCCAACTAGAAAGACTACATTTGATGAGGAAACATTGGTGGAAATATGTAATTGAAAATATTACACGGTCAACTTCTCTTCTTTTGTTCGTTTTTATTTTCAATTTTTTTATGAATAAACAGAATCAAAGAGACAGATGATGTCAATATTTTTTGGCCCCTGCTACAGCATTGACTGTACAGACTGTGTCCATCTTTACAAGTCCATTCGACAAAAGCAAGTTGGTTGCACGAAGATATAACAAAAGAATACCATCGGGTATATATCTTTGGACATGAGTTTATCGTAAAAGTACTTCAAATTCTCGTTGATCCAGATTTATATGAAATCAGACATATTGCATTTGAAGGAGATGGAGAAACTCGAAAGCATATTGCATTCAAATTATTGTAATGACTTCAACCAAAGTAGATATTACAAGTTCCTCGTTTCTGTAACTTTAAAGAAACATAAAATACATTTCCTTGCTTAGACAAAGTAGATAATATGACAAAACAGATAATTATTTTATAGAAAAAAATATTTTCCGTGTAAGATAAATGAGATATTCACATGATACTACTCCAAAGAAGGACTTCTCAGCATTTGATTTGATGGTTTTAATAAGCTCAAGTTACCCAATATAGTCATTGTCTATGTTCATATAGTGATATGCCACAATCTTCTTCTACAATCTAAAATAATATAGTCATTGTCTATGGTCATATACTTATCTTGTTGAACCCAATAAACCATCAAATATTTATCAGTTAAATTACAATCGTTATCACAAAATGACATCATCAACTTCCATTAACACTAAGGATAAATCACCCTAAATTGCTACACAAAAACAGATAAAGATGTTTGTGTCTGTCTATATATGGGCACAGAGATCAAAACCAGAAATGGTAGCTCATTTAAAAAGTCGGCTCCAACAATCAATAAGAAAATACTTAAACAAAAGAAACAGAAAAAAAAATACCTCAAGGTCCCTTTTGAGAAAATGAATGGTGAGGGCTGATTTGAGCATTAAAAACCTGATATCACCATTTGGGAAGAGCAAAAATGAAGAAATTCCTGCAATCAATGCTGGGGCGTACAAAATAAACATTCCAATCTTACTGGGAAGCAAAACTTGTTTAGATTTCTTGGAACCCGAGTTCCAGAATTTGGAGTACTGAAGATGTTTGCCCGTAAATTCCCATAAGGTTAAACAGAGTAGCGCCAAACAAGTCGCCCCATAAAAAGCTTTTGTGTAGATTGATGATGGTTCTTGGTATACAAAACCTTCAACAATTTCTGCAATCATCTCTCTCTACACACTCTCTACCGGGCGGTCTGTGGAGTTGCGGGGTTTTTGAGTCTCATAAAGTGAAAAGTTACAGCCGTACTAATTAATCCACAATAAATGAGTTTGGTATTATCGTTCACCATTCACATTGCTTCCTTCACTCGAATTAAATGCTCGTATTTGTCATTTCAGAAACATTCAAAACGAAAATTCATTAAAATAAATCTAATGTGACATTTTATTATTTAAACAGTATCTATATCTATTCTACATCTATAATCTGTCTATCTATATCTATACTTTTATTCTATATCTATTTTATAAATAATATTGTTAATGTTATCATTATTGGCAAATTTGGTCTTTCTCGGTCTGAAAATCCTGTTGTAACTCCTGGGATGTAAACCATGCGCACGAATCCAATCCGGATTTTATGTCAGATTCTCTGTTTCTGGTTTATGGCTTGTGTTCTATTTTGAGTAGTTTGCTGATAATCTTGGATGCCTTATCTAGTTTTATTCAGCCCATATTATTGTCAATTAATATCTTTCCTTATGTCTTTGCTCTCACTCATAAGGAAATGATTTGTTTTTATTGTTTTCCTTTTTTAGTGTGTAACCCCCAGCTGTGAATTAGCAAGTCCTTGATTCCAGCCATTAATTAGCAAATCCTTGATTCCAGCCATAAAGGGATTGGTCTTGTACACTATAAAACGGAGTTCAACATCTTGAAGAATTACACACAAAAAATACATTGAACTTATAATTCTTCTTCAAGAAAATCATCTGTGTCGCTTTTGTTAGTCTTCGGGAGAAGACGATGAAGATCTACGGTGTGGATCGACTCAACCGTTCAAGAGATTTGAAGTTGGAGGGATTCCAACAAGGTTGAGATTGTGGAAGATTTGATCAAGGGATTAGTTTTATACGAGTGTTGGTGAATTGATAAAGATAGAGTCTTTATGCTATTCGTAAATCCAGTCGTATTTGTAATAAGCTTTGCTTTTCTAATATTGGATTGTTTCTTCTCTGGGCGTGGCCTCGTGCATTAAGATTAAGAAATCTAAGCGCGTTAAAAATCCTGGTGTTATTTTCTATTTTCCCTGTGTGAGTGTGTCGTATGCTTTAGTGTTACAACATTAACTTACAACACTGCTCGAATCTGAACATCCAGGGTTTTTGTATTATTATATTGATTAATAGGGCAACATATTTTATCAATTGGCATAAAGAGCCTAACAATAATTCTTATTAGTGAGATCCTGTTTTGTATTTGTTGCTAACATGTCTTGTGTTTATGAAGAAAGTTCGGTTTTACGCCCTCAATTCCTCGATCAAAAGAATGAAGCAAATCCTCAATCAAAAGCAAAAGTATTCAATCTTTGAGAATGTGGTGGCTTTGGACACATCCAGGTTGAATGTGAAAATACCCGAAAGAAGAATGGGAAATTATTCACCTTCATTGACAAAGAGGTTGGTTGTAATAAAACACACCTCTTATTTCTACGTGTTACAACACCAAGAAGGTATGACACTAACTTTCCTTTTGTTGAAAGATGTCTAAACTCTTGTGATTGCTTTGAGGAAAACAACTCAGTGATGAATACTCCGAGGATGACTCACGGAAGGCGATGAAGAATCAAGGAATGAAGAATTAAGGAGAGTTTACCAAAAGACGTACAAAAAATGCTTGGTTGTCTTGAAAACAAATGAGAACCTGGAAAAGAAAGTAGTGTGTCTTACTGCTGAAAAAGAGGCACTCAAAGGAGAGGTTATTAAGTTCGAAAGGCTGGCAACTGAAAGAAAGGAAGAACTTGCCAAAGTGAAGAAAGACCTCAGTGAGATGACAACTGCTGTCAAAAAATTGAACACAGGCAAATGGAGATTTGATGAAATTCTTTCTCAAGGAAAATACCAGCAAGATTGTGCAGGTATTGGTTTTGATTTTAATGCTAACAAAAACTCTGCTAAAAATGACAAAAATTCTAAGATTGTTTTTGTTAAAGAAGGAACATCATTCAGTCGTAATGGAAAAAGAAGCAATGCTTTTGTTCCTATATGTCACTATTGCAACCGTCCTGGCTATATAAGACCTAACTGTTATCGCCTTCAGAAACACTATAAGCACGGCAGGGTGCAAACTCCAGTGTTCCAACATCAGCAAAGAAACACTCCTCGTTTTAAAATTGATTTATCAAACAAACCCAAGAAAATCTGGGTTAGGAAGGATGAATTCTCATGCTATATTGTACACATTGCTTTAAAAGCCAATGTAGATGAATCATGGTACTTTGACAGTGGTTGCTCTCGTCATATGACTGGAGAGTTGGAAAAACTGACTGATTTGAAAAACATGAAAATGGATTGGTCACTTTTGGTGATGGTGCTAAAGGCAAAGTTTTGGGAAAATGAACCTTGAATGTGTCTGGTCTTCCTTCTCTCAAAAATGTTTTGTATGTTAAAGGACTAAAAGCCAATCTTATCAGTATCAGTCAGCTTTGTGATGATAATTTACTTGTGAGATTTGATAAAAATGTGTGTGCTGTTTTTGATAAAACTGACAAATGCATTTTGAAGGGTAACAGATCTTCTGATAATTGTTATCTGATGCATGAATCATAACACTAACTTGACTGGGTTTAGTGATGTTAATTTGATAGGTGATGTCGATAATCGAAAGAGCACTCCTGGAGGATGTATCTACTTTGGTAACAATTTAGTTTCATTGTACAGTAAGGAATAAAGTTGTGTATCCCTATCCACTATTCAGTCTGAATATACAGCCTTAGGAAGCTTTTGTTCTCAAATGTTGTGGATGAGACAAGTGTTGACTGACTATGGGGTTGAAGAGAAAACTCTTACTGCTTACTGTGATAATTCAAGCGCCATAAAATTTTTTAAAAACCGAGTACAACACTCCAGAACTAAACACATCGATATTCGACACCATTTTATTAGAGACTTGGTTGAAAATAAGATTGTTACCATTGATTTTGTTATCACTGAGAATCAAATTGCTGATATTTTCTCAAAAGCCCTAGAGTACTTTCAAAGGTTTAATTACCTGAAACAGTCTCTGGGTGTCTGTTCTCTCTGAGTAGTGTGGGTTTCAGTGTTGCAATACCATATGCATCATCTCTCTTTCTTGATGTGTTGCAACCTCTTCTTGATCTTATTCTTTTGCATTAGACAGTTTGGATTTTTAAGATCATTCATCGGCTTATCTCTGTTTTATTGTTGTGACTCAATTGAGTACTCTTTTGATAAAACTCTTGCCTAAAAACAATTGTGGATTAAATTGCAAACAGAATGATTTTTCCCATGTGAAAGATGTACTTTTGTTTTGGGCCTTTGACGGAAAAAACTGCCTATACATTGTATGTGAAAGCTATTCAGTTGTGAACTATTCTATATTCTTTTATATGCTTGAATCATGTTATGATCTTCTGAGAAAGAGCTACCCATATTTTGGAGCGAAAGCTACCGACTGACAAAAAGTTCTCTTTTTATTCCTTTCACTAAAAAAAATATTAAATGGGAAAAGGAATTTGATCCATTGACTTTGTGTGGTGATGTTTTTAGAAAAAGGTGGTACAACACTGCGTTACATCACCAAAACGCCTGAGGCCTTTTTAATTCTGTCAGTAATAAACTCATCATTCTAAGCATCCCTCAGGATCATTTTTGGGCTTGTGGAAAATATTTCTCTTCTTGATTCGATGTGGTACATTATTTTTGGAAATAATGTTTTCCTTAAATTTGTCTTTTATAAAAGGAATTGATCATCGGTGCTTGTTTTGGATTAATTTTACACCTTGAATTATGGTTCCAAAAATATTTGAATTTCAAAATTTGCAGTTGGAAGCCTTTCTTGGAAACTCCCATAGTCGCCATTTGTATCACTCCAATTATGACGGTTCATTCTCTCATCAATTTTGGTAAGGACTACATACATTTTCTTGAAGGAGATTATTTTGACCAAAAAATAGCCAAAGTTTGGTTGGCTTTATTTGTCCCTTTTTTGGACAAAAAGGGGGAGAGAAGAGACTCTAGTGAGGTGAGACCCAAGTAAGGGGGAGCAAACTGAGTCTCTTCTTGATGAGACTCAATTGAGGGGGAGTCCGAAAAGTCCAGTGATAAGGAAGAAGATGATGATGCATCCTCTAAGGGGGAGTTTGAATATGACGATGAGGAAGATGATGTGGCTGACTCTAAGGGGGAGTCAAAGGTTGACTAAGTCTATAGCATTTTATGTTTATCTTGCTTTGTAGTTTGATGATAAAACTTATTTTATTTTGGATAAACTGATTGTATATGTATGCTATTGGATAAATGCTTGTTATTTTGACTGTGCTAACATTTGCAGGATTTAAATCAAAAGTGTTGCTTTACTTATGATTTTTTATTTTTCCTGCATGATTTGTTTTGACCAAAAGTGCCAAAAGGGAAGATTGTTAATGTTATCATTATTGGCAAATTTGGTCTTTCTGCACAGTGCAAAATCTGGTGTTGTAACTCTGGGATGTAACATTGTCCGCATTTAATGCGGCGGTTTTTATGCCAGATTCTCTGTTTCTGGTTTATGGCTTGTGTTCTATTTTGAGTAGTTTGCTGATAATCTTGGATGACTTATCTAGTTTTATTCAGCCCATATTATTGCCAATTAATATCTTTCCTTATGTCTTTGCTCTCACCCATAAGGAAATGATTTGTTTTTATTGTTTTCCTTTTTTAGTGTGTAACCCCCAGCTGTGAATTAGCAAGTCCTTGATTCTAGCCATGAGTTAGCAAATCCTTGATTTCAGCCATGAAGGGATTGGTCTTGTACACTATAAAAACAGAGTTCAACATCTTGAAGAATTACACACACAAAAAATACATTGAGCTTATAATTCTTCTTCAAGAAAATCATTTGTGTCGCTTTTGTTAGTCTTTGGGAGAAGACGGTGAAGATCTACGGTGTGGATCGACTCAACCGTTCAAGGGATTTGAAGTTGGAGGGATTCCAACAAGGTTGAGATTGTGGAAGATTCAATCAAGGGATTAGTTTTATACGAGTGTTGGTGCATTGATAAAGAGGGAGTTTTTATGCTATTCGTAAATCCAGTCGTATTTGTAATAAGCTTTGCTTTTCTAATATTGGATTGTTTCTTCTCTGGGCGTGGCCTTGTGCATTAAGATTGAGGAATCTAAGCACGTTAAAAATCCTGGTGTTATTTTCTGTTTCCGCTGTGTGAGTGTGTCGTATGCTTTAGTGTTACAACATTAACCTACATCACTGCTCGAATCTGAACATCCAGGGTTTTTGTATTATTATATTGATTAATAGGGCAACATATTTTATCAAATATCAATATCTATACAAACCTATTTCACTAATCCGAATTAACTTTATATTCCACTACATTGGAAGAATAACATGTGTACATAATAATGTCATAATTATACATGTGTTATTCATCCATTATAGTGAACAAGATAGTAGATCATGAGCACTTCACTTTTTTTTTTCTCGACGCAAAGGTATCGCCACACCAGCTGGGACAAGAATGGTCCTAATCATCTAGGGGAGACGGGAAACCCCAACCTCTTGCTCTACGTTAGCCAATATTTGAACCCAGGACCTTGAGGTCAAATACAACTCAAGGCCTCTAGACCAGCCCCTAGACTTCTTTAAAAGTGTAAATGATTTGGAAAGTTTCTGAAAACTTTTGATTCGACAAAAATATAATTCTAGATTGATAATAATAATAATAATGTCATTGTTTAAAAAATAAAAAATAATGTCATTCAAGTAATTAAATTTTGTTTTGCTTTTATTTGTTTACTTACGAGTCTTTTTGTATTCCCTTTTTTTTTCAAAAACTGAAGTTGTGTTTTCTTTCTATTATAATATAATTCTTGGAATACTTTTAATTTTCAAATAATATCAGTTTCATAGTAAACTATATTTTGAAATCTTTCCAATGATATGTCATAAGCATCCACAGGGAATTTTATAAGAGAGATACTAGTCATTTATAGTTTAGTAATATGCAACAATAAATATTTGTGACCATTTTTCTAATTTTCTCAATAATTAAAATATATATAATAATTCATTAGAAAAAGAAATGTTATATTTATAGGGCACATGGGAAGTAAAAATAAAAAGAATTAATTCAGGAGTTTGATGCTACATATATAGAATATTGCACACAATACTAATTCTCGTGCTTCATCTAATTTGGTCACAAATATACCTTTAAATAACAAATACTTGATTTACTCCCTGAGTCATAATACTTATTTAATTTACTTTTGGGTAAATGGCATGTCACTCCCCAAACTTAACAGTTTTTGGCACATAATCCCTTCAAACCAACACAACACCACTTCACCCCCTAATTTTAAACTAATGAGAGCACTTTGCCCCCCATAAGCCCATTCGGGCCAAGACATTAAGTATAAAATTGAGGGGGCCTTTCTAATGGGTATTCTTAGCATGCCAAAATTCAAAAAAGGAAAAAAAAATAAGTAAAATTTAAAATATTTGCAATTTATTGAAAAAAAGTTAAAAAAATCCAAACTTATTTAAGAGTATAAAAATTAAAAAATATAATAACTAATAATTTTTTTTAAAAACTAAAAATAGTAAAAAAAGGAAATTATTTTAAGTTCCTATAATTATAAAAATAAAATATGGAAATTGTTGAGAAAACTATAAATCATTTCTAAAAAAATTTAGAAAAAGTTTTGAGTTTTTTTTTTGGAATGTAAAATATTTTAAATAAATGTCAATTTTTTTATTAATGATTTATAGTTTTCTCAACAATTACCATATTTTATTTTTATAATTTTAGGATTTTAAAATAATTTTGGTTTTTTTACTATTTTTAGTTTTTTAACAAATTATTGATTTAATATTTTTAAATTTTTTGATTTTTGAATAAGTTTGGATTTTTTATAATTTTTTTTAATAAATTGCAAATACTTTTAAAATTTTCTTTTTTTTTTTCTTTTGTGAATTTTGGTATTTTGGCATGCCAAGAATACCCATTAGAGAGACCCACTCAATTTTTATGTTTAATATCTTGGCCCGAATGGGCTTATGGGGGCAAAGTGCTCTCATTAGTTTAAATTTAGGGGGTGAAGTGGTGTTATGTTGGTTTGGGGGGGGGTTATCTGCCAAAAATTGTTAAATTAGGGGGGTGACGTGCCATTTATCCTTTACTTTTTAATGCAAATATTTTTATTCTTTATAGTATAATTGGAATAATTTTTGTTCTTGAAAATCAATTTTAACTTCCTTATCAACAAAAAATAATTTAAAAACTTTTTTTTTTGAGTAAATACGAAATATTATTAAAAAGAAAAATATAATGCACTATTTAGAAGCCAAACATCTAGGTTTAAAATAGGGGTCTCATTAAAACCTATCAAAATAAAACCTAGTGGAAAAAACCTTTGACAGGAAAAATAGTACCCCATAACATAAACAATAAAAATAACTTAAAATCGCAATTTAAATGAAGGATGTCTATTTTGAGTCAGACGAAAAGAGTGGTGGAACAAGGAAAGGGAAGAGTTTTCGCATGAGGAATTCTACTCAACTCCTCAAAACCTTCTTGTATGGTTATGTTTCTATGGTCCATATTGGAAAATGAATTTTGAGAATTTATTAGTTTTCGTGTGAAACTGGAATTATGTTTGAATAATGAATCAAAATGAGTTTTATGTAGGTTTAGAGATGAGATTATGTTTGGTTGAGTAGTTTTAAACTAGTATTTTATGTGTATAATAATTTGAAAAATTGGTAGTGGTTGAATATTTTAAATTAAATATATAATATTATATTTGTAAGATTGTAGGTGGTGTATCCATTAGATAGATATATTAGAGAATTTTCGAATGATATTGTCTTTTGTTGTTTTTGCACATGCTTGAGTATCATCTTGATATGATCTGATGTATCCCGTGGAATATCGCCCCATGATCCTCGAGCTACAATTTCCATAACCTTTATAACTTTTGAGGAATCACATGAGTGAAAGGCAGACAGAGTAGTTGAGGAGTCTCCTATCTTGGTATTTAAAACTTTCAATTTGTCTCCATCAACTTGATCTTCTTCATCTGCCATATCTGACCAATGTTTGCCGGCAACAATGTTCATAGCTTTGAACCCCTCGGAAGGATCATTGGAGCTAAGGACATAATCATTAAGAGAAAGGCTATTAGAAACCCTTTCCATTACACGTTGCAAATTAGTCTGTCCATGTTCATCCAAATTCATTGCAATCACCAAACCCTCAATAACCATTGTGGAAACATGTTGCAGTTGAAAAGAACCATGACTTTGTATTTGTTTCTAGTATTATCATCCAAAGCCATAATCTGATTCTCATCATCGGATTTGTGCCTTAAATTCATATAATAACATGTCACATCATCCGAATCAACATCCAGAACATCAAAAGAATTTTTAGTATGAATACGTGAAGAAAAAGGCTCACCATCCTTAACACGACCTTGTCGTCGCGTTACTAGCACCCAAGTTTCAGATTCAACCGCCTTGCCTTTAGTAGTCGGACCTCAATCCGAACAGTGGAACATCTACGAACTGGACTTTTGCACCCAACGACATCCTTTTGTTGTACCTCCTTAGATTAGACTTGACGATAATTGTTGATATGGTGCCCAACTATGCGACAGTTGACACAAATTTCCGACAATTTTTCATAACTAAATGAAACAAATGAACAATGTCCCACCCATTTAACCATGATAAACTCATGTAGATGTTTATTTAAATCAATTTTGACTAAAACACGTACATAATACCTCACTTCACCGGATAACGAGCGTCCATCTATTTGCATAGGAGTACCAATCACACTGGCAAGTCTCGTAATTAAGGAATGATGTCAATACCCAATACTAATTAGTTCATAAATTTGGACCCAGACTTGTGCAACAAAAATATTGATATGATAGGGATTGCTATCGGAAATCCAATTAGTAATATGAATCGTACCCGGATTAAGATTCCTTAAAGTTTTAGCAAAGATACTATTATGATCCTCCATATTCGTGAACTGTAAGCCATAATACTCTTTCCCAAGCGGAACCAAATGCCAACCATATTGAACTTTCCAAACAACAGCCAACTTGTTCTTGAGAACCTCTAATGCACAAGGTGTCACACTCTTTGGTTGTAAAAGTCTCCCAATTAACGAATTACGTAACTCTAAAGTGCATTGATGATAAACTTCATCATCCATCGTTCTGAAAAATAATTTCCCTTCTTTCTTTGGATGAATGTCTCCTCCAGGTATAAGAATGTGCGCAAAAGAGGGGTCTTGACCGCATCTTGAAATCTTGAGCCAATCCTGAATGTTTCTTGATTATCTTGAAGTGTTCTTGAAACAATCTTGATGTTATTACGTGTAGAATCAACCATATGCACCGGGGATCCTTTTCTTGATCATCTTTATATATTCTATAAGAAGTATGGAAATTATGTTTAGGGTTTGAGGAGCCCTATTAGAAACCCTAGGAGATGAATGAATCTCCACTTGCAAGTCATTGTAATATCTTCAAAGATGAAGATGATGAAGAAACGTGCTTGGATCGTATCCATGATTGGTCCGAGATATTGGGGGAACGTCATTTATTAGAGAGAATAACTCATAACTGGGTTTGACCAAACCCTAGCATGAGGTTGATCCTGCAAACTCCCTGGAGCGACGCCATGAAGAACATCAACATCGTGTTGTTCGTGCGATGTTAGGATAGAGAAGTTCGAACCACATGTGAGATGAGGAATGGGAATAAAACTACGAGAAACTGGGGCAAATTTTGAAGAGAGCTCCAGAAAGAGAACGTCTTCCATTGAAAAGACGGAGAAAGTTACTAGAAAAACGACCATGGCCAACCATCGATTAGGTAGGGGAGGAGAGAGAAGAGATCATCTCTCAAACCCTAGTCAGTTATTTACAAAGCACATGTGACTTGTGTAAAATAATTTAAAAACTTAATAATTCAAATTTCCGAAAAATCTAAAATCATAAATAAGTATAATAAATACGGAAATTAAATTATTACATATGAAAATATATATGTTGATTGATTGAGCCCCCAAAAAAGGTATTTTTGATTTAAGTTATGTAAATTGAATTATTTTGATAAACATGATTTTATATATTTTGAAACTTCGATTAAGATACAGTATATGCATGTGTCTATATATGTGCAATTTAGTAAGAAATTTATGCATTTTTAGCCAAAAGATTTCAAATCTTATTAACATATATATATTTATAGGTATTGGTTCAAATGAGACCATAATGCCTGGGTGAGACCATAGAGACTGATCTGAATCATTTATTTTTTTATTTTGGATGGATATGAATAATTCTTTATTTTAGGTAATTAAAAATCATTAAAACATTTTAAGGGTAATATAGTAATTAATCTTTTGGTGTCAGTTTTTAATTAAGGATAGAAAGATAATTGTATTAGTTATGAGTAAATATGGAGTAGATTATGACCGAGATTTTTGGAGATGATTGGCTTTCAAACATATCTCACATTGGTTGAGGAATCAAGGAAAAGAAGAAGCAAACTCCATTCACGGTTTTTTTTTTGCAGAAGTTTGAAGAAGGTCTAAGGTTTATTCTCTTGGTTAAGGTACTTTTTTTTTTCCAGTTTATGAATATGTTGATTTCGTTTAATTTCTCTAAATTTTTTGCATGTGTTTTTTAAAAACAAAACCTGAAAATTCCATCACTTGTTTTAGGGTTTCTCTAAATTTCTAAATTTATTGATTACTTGTCTTTTTTTGGTTTTTTCTGCATGTAGGAAGTTTATATGTGATTTTTTACTTTTGTATTTTTTTATGTGTCATCTTGAATTTGGTTTTGTGGTTTCAGTTTTTTTAGAATTCTTTGAATTGGTTTTTTTCCTTTAAATGAAATTTATCAGTTTTTACGTGGGAATTAGTGATGCATATATTATTCAGTATGTATGCAATAAGATGAATGTATTTGTGCATCATTTTCCAAACATTTTTGTCCTTCATTGTTTCTGTTGTGAGATATTTTCAATATAATGAGAATAGATTAATGTATGTATAGACCATATTCAATGCATAGATAATACCTTTTTAATATTTTTAATGTTAAAGTATTTTTTGGTTGTCATTGTTATGTTTATGTGCCATACATCAGACGTGAACTATATATACACCATTATTAACTTATATATGCATCCTTTTTCAGGCCACGATCTCCATGTTTATGAGACATATGAAGGTGGGAGGGTGAGAGGCTGGGGATGTGGTCTCCAAAAGGGCAACGAGTCTCAGATTTTAAATCTTCGAATGAAGTATTGTCATGCCATCGCTATTGCTGAGTTTAATGAAGTAACTTGAAATTGTTGAATTGCTTTTTACGTTTTTTGGATTTGGAACTTGAAATTATTGGAGTTGATCCCCTTTTTTTCTGGTAATTTTGAATGGGTTGATGTTTTTTATTCAACGAGTTTATGTTTAGCAGTGACCGATTTTGATATCGTATAATTTTGAAAGGCAATTATTTAGTATTGAATCGCTAATTTTTTATATCTGCTTATATAATGGTCATTTCATGCATAAATAGATTATTGTTGCTGCATAAATAGGTAATAGTTGGTGCATAAATAAATTAGAGATGTATACTTTTGGTTGTGTGATAAGTTAAATTAGTGATGCATAAATAGGTTATTTCGCTGCATAAATAGGTAATAGTTGATGCATGTCAATGAATTAGTTAGACATATTTTTTGCTATGTAATAAGTTATATTATTGATGCATAAATAGATCTTTGTTGCTGCATAAATAGGCAATTATTGTCGCATAAGTTAAATTAGTGATGCCTATTACAAAACTCTTTTACGATTTTTTTATGTATAAATAGATGCATAATTTTGCATATATATTGAATGAGTAACGCATGAACGATTAAACAAATTCACTGATCTAAACAATAAAATTTCGAACATCAAAATAAGTTATATATGCAACACACTAATCATCTCCTAAATTATAGCTAACAGATATGGTAGTATAAAATCATTGATTATCATTGATTTCATATCCTAAATTATAGCTAACGGATATTGTAATATAAAATAATTGATTATCATTGATTTGGACGTAAATTATGTTAAGACAATTATGCCCTTATTCGAATTACATGATAAATAATAATACTAAATTTAATGTTTGTATCTCAACCACCCATTGATTTGTTATAACAGTCCAGATCAGTCCCTACGGTCTTACCCCAAGAGATGGTCTCACAAGAACAAACCCCTATATTTATAAATCATAAGAAACTACATAGACACTATAGCTGAAATACAATTAATTTTCACCACACCCTATACTAAGAGTCAATATTGTTGGAATAAACTGGTTATTTAACTGATTATGGCATTTGCCAAATTTTATTGTAAATGCGGGGGGAATTTGATGAGTGTTGGGATTTTAGGTGTAGACGCTAATCCCATTAACACCCTTAAAGTAGGTGCTAATGGGATTAACGTCTACTGTAAAGATTAGTTTTTTTTTCTAACACTTTAGGTGCTAGTCAAACTAGCGCCATCTGAAATCTGCATTTTTTTCTCAACCCATGTACAACACTCCATCCCCAACCAACTAGGTATAAACGAATCAAATCGAACATAATATAAATATATTTTATTTGTATTGGTCTCATTTACAAATACAAAATTTGATTCTTATTTGAAATATATGCGAATTAATTCGAATATTTGTATTTAAAATTGTAACCTATAAATATTTGTATTTATGTTGTCTTAGTATAAATAAATATATGTTAGAATTTTAAATATAAATATTCGAATTAATTCGTATATATTTCAAATAAGAATCAGTTTTTGTATTTGAATATTAACATATCGTATAAAAAATTCTGTAAATGAGGCTAATACGAATAAAATATATTTATATTCTACTCGATTTGATTCGTTTATACCATAGTTGGTTGGGGATGGGGTGTTGTACACGGATTGAGAAGAAATACAGATTTTTGCATTAGTATAAATAAAGATAGGTTAGAATTTTAAGTACAAATATTCAAAGTAATTCTTATATATTTCAAATAAGTATAAGAATCAGTTTTGTATTTGGATATTAAAAAAATCGTATAAAAATATTCTGTAAATGAGGCCAATACGAATAAAATATATTTATATTATGTTCGATTTGATTCGTTTATACCCTAGTTGGTTGGGGATAGGGTGTTGTACACGAGTTGGGAAAAATTACCGATTTCAGCTGGCGCTAGTTTGACTAGCGGCGCCTGAAGTGTCAGAAAAAAAATACAGTAGGCATTAATCCCATTAGCGCATGCTTTAAGGCGCTAATGGCATTAGCGCCTACACCTAAAATCCTGACACCCATCAAATTCATCCCACATTTGCAATAAAATTTGGCAAATGCCATAATCAATTAAATTCCCCGAATAAACTTTAGTGAATTATATCACTTTAATCCAGAAGTGTTCATATCGAATAATCAATAAATCAAAGGCTCGATTGCAGAAGCGTACCTGAACCTACATTAATTGATTTTTGAGATTTAGCCTTCTAGATCATTGGGATTTGGCCTTCTAGATCTACACGTCTCGAAGCTTTTCAGAGAACCCTTTAACATTTCTCCATGTGTTCTATGACGATGGGATAGCAAAATAAAATGTCGTAGACGTGTGACCTAGGGATAATAACCCCTTATATAACTGTGTTATATTGGGTATCCTATTTTAGCCATCATTAAAATAGAAAAATAACCCATTAAGTTTCTCGGCATTAAAGACCCACACCCAGGGGCGGAGGTACTTGTTAGGAAAGGGGGGCCCTGGCCCCCCCAAATTTTTTTATTTTTATTTTTTATATGTAAATTATTTTTTTAAAGTGTTTTGGCCCCCCCTAAATGCCTAATTTATTTTTTCATGCACCACCATGGTCCATTTGGTTCATTTCTTTAACTAAAATTAGTGGATCTTTGACCACAAACCACAACTTTTATTAATAATTAAAAAAAAGGTACCATTATGCAAATACACACACGTGTATATGCTATATATATATCAACTTTAATTTTATTTTTCTCATCAAAACTCACCCGGACCCACACATAAAGAAAAGTTTCACTTTCAAATAGTTATTGGTATATATTAATAATTAGTGGGATTCATTTCTTTTGGTCTTGAAATAGTTTTGTATTTGATTCAGTAAAATGAAGTAGTTGTGTTTGATTCAGTAAAATTTATGGGATATAATTTTGAAATCAGTTTATTTGTTTCTGACTCATTTTTAATTTGCTCAAAATATGGTTCATTTTAATAGCTATTAGGCCGAAATTTGCCACAAGCCTTTTTTTAAGTTGTTCTAAAATTTGAGAATGAAAACAATCTTTGAAATTTTTGGCAGGCCCTTTTTTCGTAAGTTCTAAAATTTGAGAAGTGGAAAAAAATGAGTGATTTGGCAGCAACATGGATCGAACCCTTCCAACAGGCTGCCCAACTTTTTTTCGGGTTGTTTTTAATATATCAACATATTTTAAACTATTAAATTTAAATAAAAAATCCCGGTGTGGGCCCCTTGCTAGTGGGGCCCCTGTGCGGTAGCGCTGCCTCGACCACCCCGGACGGGTCCGTTGCCCCCCCCCAAGTGCCATATCCCGGCTCCGCCGCCCACACCCTATTAGATACATTAAAGCCCAATTTCTTAATCCTTATTTGTTCACTTATAAAATGGGCTCATCCTTATTTGACAGTCCACAATACATAGTTATTTTACATATAAGCCTAATGTTGGATTAATGATCCGACAGATACTACTGCCTCTCATACATACTAGCTCATACATTAACGGCATGATTGGTATGTGGGAATGGGGTAGGAATGGAATGAGCATTCCTTGTTTCATTCCCATTCACATGCTTGGTATCTTTAGTAATGGGAATACTCATTCCCATGGGAATCCCTTTCCCAAAAGTAAGGAAATGACCATTCCTCCTCTCCCCACAAGTTTAGCTATTCTCAATCATCAAGAATGACTCAAATTTTATTTTTAATAAAATTATCTTTCTATAAATGACTAAAAATGTTGGATATAATCTATATTTTCGAAAAGTAGTGTTATAAATAAAAAAATTATTTATAATTTAAATATAAGTTATATTTAATATTTTAATAAATCATAGTCAATTTCTATCAATATTCAATAGTTAAATCAAAAATTTGATATAGAATTCTCTTGTTGATTTTCTATATTTTGTTATAAAAAATAGAGATAATTACAAAAATACCCATGAGGTTTGGGATAATTACATAAAAACCCAGAGATTTTTTAAAATTACAAAAAACTCCTTGAGGTTTGATTCTGTCTTACATTTTTCCCCTTCATAAACAAAAAAATATCAAAACCCCCTGATATTTATAAAAATACTATAGTTACCCCCTTAAATTTAACACATAATCAAACCTGAAGGGTTTTTTTTTTGTAATTTTAAAACATCTCTGGATTTTTTTGTAATTAGCCCAAATCTCATGGGTGTTTTTGTAATTATCCCTAAAAAATATTATATAAAATATTTTTGATATCATATATATAAATCTATATATATATATATTATTTAGCACACATTAAAATAATTTTGTATCAATTTACGAATAACATATTTAATAAAATTTATTTAAAAAATTTTATTTAAGAGAATTTGATACTTTAAAATTATTTTTCCCAATTACTATCATTAATTTATAATTACCAATCAAGATATTTAAATCAAGGTAAAAATCGTCATCCATTCATTTCTCCATTCATTGTACATACCAATCATAAGAATAGTAATACTACATCATTCCATTCCTAATGTGATTCCATTCCTAAATTCATTCCATTCCAACCTAATTCCATTCATTCATACCAATCATGCCGTAAGGAATTTCAACTAGAAAATATAAGGAATCAAGGCTTTGACATCCTTGGGAAAATCTTCAAACTTGGACTCGTACCATTTTCTAGTGGCGTAACTCCTTCCCATCAAGTAGAAAGTAGATCCCATGGTAAACGAGAATGCATAGAGTGTCTGGGAAATGCAAGAAATCCCGAAAAACCCGAGAATTTCGAATAAGTAATGTGGACATATCACCAAGGAAAAAAGACCGCCTTGTGGGATTTTGTACTGTTTGTCACCCTTAGTTCGCAGTTTGGATAGAAGATAATGGTGGTAAAAGTTACCACAAATTCCAACTAAGAACATAGGAATTCCAATGTACTTGAGATCAATGGCTGGTTCTGGGAGTGATTGCATCAAGTGTTGATTGTAGATCGCGATTGCTGAGAAGGTAGAGTAACTGAGGGAAATGGTAGTCATGGTTTCGACATCCATCCACCCACTAAATTTGTGAACAAACAACACCTATCCACAAAAATAAAAGTAATGAATTAAAAATTTTGGTATTATATTAGAGTCAGTTGGATTTTTGACATTTTCTCTATAATAAGAATGTATTTTAGTCATGTTTTTCAAAAACATGCCTTTTTAGCTATTTTTGAGTTAAATGTTCATTTTGCCATTTTTTCATTTAAGGAGACCGGTCCGCATCAATTTTTTTAATTTGGCTAAGTACCTCACCTGAGAATACGCGAAGGATATAGACGTTAGTATGACTAAAAAATATGTTTTCGAAAACATTGCTATTTTTTATTTTTCCAGAACATAAGTGGCCAATTTGACCTATTACCATATTAATTATATAGGGATAATCAAAAAATATCCTATGAGGTTTTTACAAACAACTAGTTTTTTGCCCGTGCGATGCACGGGGTATATATATGTTAGGCCTCTATTTTGTATTGTTACATGTATATTTTTCTAATAGTTCAATGAATTATATCTCTTACATCATCCCAGTGGGGAACCATCCCCGTTGGTAACCGAATAGAATGGGTCGGACAATCCCTGGTTAATTCGGGGATGTGAGCTGGGATGAGGAATCTCTGCTTCTTTAGAATCGGGAATGGAACAGGGAAATTATTTATATGCATGTCCCCCTTCCTATTCCGATTAGATAAAATGAGAATTATCTGTTCTCATCCTTATTTCCCGAATATGTATATTATATATTAATAATATTAAATATATTTATAATTTCTTATTTTATTAATTCTAAAAATTAAACCTAAGAATATTTTTATATTTACTTGTTCTTATTCTTTATTTCACAGTTATTCATGTTTTAAAAGAATAGTAATTGTAAAAAGTTTAAGATTTCAAAAAATAATTAAAATATAAAGATAACTAATTTGACTATAAATCATACGATTAAACTATAAAAATAAATTATTATAGACTATAAGAAAATCTCTTTAAATACGAAATAATTGTTATGTGAACATAAATAGTATCTATTTATGTAAATGTTTATCTATGAGAAAATAAAAGTTTGAAAAATATTTTAAGTGCCCAATGTTGAATCTTATTTACTACCCTAATCCTCAATATTTAATAAATTGTATTTTCAATAAAACTAACAATAAAATTATTTCAAATTATAGTAATTTTTGGGGTTTAAAAAAGCTCGATCAATTATCAAAATTGTTAAAGGAATTAAACAAAAATCATGCTTGATAAATATAAGAAATAATTTCAATCAACATGAAAAACTTGTTATTATATAAAAAGTATTTTTCTATATATAAAATACTATTATGAGTATAATTTCATATTAAATAATCTTAATTTTCTTCTTACATAAATATATATAATGTTATGCATAAATACATGTGATACATAAAATTTGAATACATATTTTGAGATATTTTCTTTAGTTAAATTAAATCCACACCATTGTTTTGCTTATAAATCCAAATAAATGAATTTTAAATCTCTCTTTAAGTTTTACTTCATTTTTAAAGGTTTTTAAAATCCTCCTAAAACCAAGTCATTTGAAATCCATGTTTTTTTATTATGCACACTTACATATTCAAGCGCGCACACACACACACACACACATCACAAACTGCACACACTTCACACACACACACACACAATGCACATATATACTCTCCGTCACACACACATTCGCACATAGTAAAATTTATATATTTTATTTTTTTATTAGTGAATAAAATTATAATTATTCATAAAAATAATAAGATTATAACTTTTATTTTTATTTATTATATACCAATTAATAAAATGATTAGAGCTTTTACATTTTTTTATTAAAATTTTACGATGAATTTGAAATTCCTACACAAATCCACATCATCCAAACAAGAGATGAATTTCAAATTAAATCAGGCTCCATTTGGATCGACGAATTTGGAGCTAAGCATTTCAAATCCATAATAACAATAATCAATTGAGGTTGTTTGGATGGGTCATTCTATAATGGATTTCAAATCCTTGAAAACTATTTTTGGAATCATTTAGAAGGATTTCAAATTCATATTAGATGGAGTCATTTGAATTCTTCCCCAAATTCCTTTCCTAAATCCAAATCCTCCCATCCAAATGCAACCTCAAGGTACTTGAAATCCGTTCATTTTCAAATACATTGGATTTGAGATCCCTCAATCTAAATACACCCTCAAGTTGTTTGGATGGACCAAATCCTTAAAAACTATTTTTTGAGTCATTTTGGAGAACTTTAGTCATTTAAAATCATTCTCCTAAATCCTCTTCCCAAATCCAAATCCTTGATCTTATCCAAATGTAACCTTAAGTAAAATATATATTCATTTGTCTACACATGAGATCCACATAGTCATTTTATGTGGTTTAGAAATTTTAATTTTTAATATTATACGATGAGAAAATCATAGTTAAACAACTTATAAAAAGTAAATTAAAATTCTGTACTAGGATATTGGAAAGAGTCTAAAGTCTTAACGTTATTACTAAAGCAATTAAAATTCTACACATGAGATCCACCTAACCTTTAATTTTTTTTTTTTTTTTTGTGTAATAAGCCCAAACCTCAGGGTGTTTTTGCAGTTACACTTTAAGATAACGTAAAAGTATTTAATTAATTTGTACCTCAAAAACTCTCTTGAAGAAATGGGCCGTGACAGCAGATCGAAGCAGAATAAACCTGAAATCTCCAAGTGGGAAAAGGATAAAAGAGGAAAGTCCAACAACAAATGCAGGAGCGTACAATACAGTCATGCCTACTTTACTCGGGACTACTTTACCCTTCTTCTTTGTATTCTGAACATCCTTCAGCTTAGAATACTGCATGTGCTTTCCCCTAGTTTCCATCCACCCTGCGTGGCTCAGTGACAAAAAACTTACAACCGACGCCGTTGTTATCACCACGCTTGGTGGCGGCGGGTATATCAAATTCAGCAGCACCGATAGAACCATGACTCCGGTGGTGGTAGTGGTGGTGGTGGTATTGTATGTTAGATCCACTTTTATTAATCCAGTACTACTATTTATTCCATGCATGTTATGTATGTTACATGTCACAATCGTACATGTATTATACGCCAAACCAAGTGGAATAGGGAGTGAAATAAAATTAATGTGGAACATAAAATCTTATCCGAAGTTTTCTTTTACACTTTTATTTTATCACAAGATATATTTTTATTAAGAGATAATTACAAAAGACTCCTTCAGATTTGGCCTAATTACAAAATACACCCAGAGATGTTTCGCTATTACAAAAAACTCATGAGGTTTGATTATGTATTAAATTTATAAAGGAAGCAGCTGCAATATTTTTAGAAATGTCAATAGGTTTTTGAAATGTTTTCTGTTTACGAAGAGAGGAAACGTAGGGCACACAATCGAACCTCAAGAGATTTTTCGTAATTCTAGAAAAACTTCGTCTTGTTTTTTTTAATTAGTTTGATTTTTTTTTTGTAATTACCCAGTTTAATTAATAATTAACAACACACTAAAATTTATAGATACATTCATAGAATAAACTGAAATAATTAATAAAAGTGGAATTAATGAGAATGACGAAGCTTTAAGAGATAGGCCAAATATATCATCACTTTGCAATTGAAGATTAGTAGATGGACAAACTTGTAATCTAAATATGAGGTAACTCGATGCTACCCACTTGGATTAATACATATACATACGTATCATATGGGTATATATTGATCCAAAGAGATAGAACTCAATTGGATAGTTATTCAATTGGGTAGTATCAACTAACTCCTAAATAAGATGCAAATTTGGTTTTTATTTTGTGGGACCACGAAAATGCATGATGAGGAATAGTACACGAAGTGGATGGCTAAGCCAAGAGAAGCACATGTCCTCACAAGTTACAGGTCACATACAAGCTTTAGGAACATTTTGGTAGTTGTCTTTCCACTAATATATTGCTTTTGAAGTTGATCTAAACCAAAGGGGACTTTTTTGGCAAATATGGCAAAGATGAATCCAAATTTGACAGAAAAGGAGAAACTGGGCGTGGGTTGTTAATCTAAGTGCAGGCGCCTGAAATGGAAAATATATCCGCATCGCAAAACAATGTTGCGCCCCGGACAAACTGTTGGAAATTTGGTTTTGATAAAATGGGCGTCGACCGATTTTGACCAAATTTTCGGTGGTTAAGAATTTAATTCTGAAGAAATTAAATTATAAATTATTAATCTACGTTCCGAGTAAATATTTGTAGAATATTTTATTTCTCAAAACAAAATTTCAGTAAGTGAGAAATTAATACACAAAATTAGTCACACGAATGGACATTATGTAAAGGGCATAGTTTATCCTAGTATAAATTATTAATCTATGTTCCGAGTAAATATTTGTAGTATATTTTATTTCTTTGGGCTCGATTCAGGTTCAATTAATTTTGTCACTCGAAAATGGGCTTGACTCAGATTCAAGTAACTATTGGGCCTGAGGAATCTGGACATTGGAAGAGTCCAGGTCCGTGTGTCTATGAATCTGGACATTAGAGGTGTCGAGATTTACGTGTCTTTTGGAGTTTGTAACCCCTCAAGTAATGGTCATAAGAAGAGGTTTGTAACTCATGGGAGTTACATGTGGTTTTAATGTCCACCCTATTTATCTTTAATTTCCTACAAGTGTTGGAAATGATGGCATATATAAGTCTAAGGTGTTTTGCTGCATTGAGGGGGTTAGAAGAAAGAGATGAAGTCAGAATGCACAGAAAAACCGCATAACTCTGCATATTCTTCAAGTGGTGGTAAAAGTGTTGTAATATTTTGAAGAACACTTCTAAATACACTTCCTTTTCTGCATTAATGTCCAACAACCAGTTCTGACTCTTTCAAGTTCGAAAGGTATTTTGTGTCATTGGTGCTATTGTACACAAAAGAGGTGAAACTGTTTTATCTGGACATTACGTCGTACCGTGAGCACTGGTCGAGACGTATTTATCTTGCGGAAAGAGGTCTTCATCGACTCAGCTTATAAAGTTCTGTCAGATTCATGCTTATGAAGTTGGAGTACATTCAAACTTGTAATAGTTAGGTTTTACTTCGATTGTAATTTTATGTTTCTGTTTTGTAAGCCATCTTGAAGGCTTTTCCCATTTCTGTAACTCCTGCAAACTCCAACACAAACTAATGAAAAGAAGGAAAAAAATTTAAAAGGGAAAATTAGAAAATTGGTCCTGTAAATTGGCCTGTTTAGACTTTTGGTCCTCTAAGTTGGCCTATTTGAAAATTAGTCCTCTAAGTTATGAAATTTCATACTTTTGGTACTCTAAGTTGGCCTGTTTGAAAATTAGTCCTCTAAGTTATGAAAATTTCAGATTTTTGGTCCGATTTTCACCCGAAATTTTTCAATCCAATCTAAAATGACGTCGATGCGAGCATTCTCTTTCAAGAGTATGCAAAAAATATCACTTTCCATACCGTAACCATAAAATCTTTTTCCTTAACATCATTATCAATCGTCCAAGAAGTCCATACTTGCGCTCGTTTTTCACATGCAAGTACGTACTTGCGCTCGTTTTTCACATTCAAGTACGGACTTCTTGGATGATTGACAATCCGGTAAGAAGATTTTATGGTTGCCAGACGTGGAAGGTGATGTTTTGCATACTCTTGAAAGAGAATTGTGCTCGTACGACGTCGTTTTAGATCCTAGTCAGTAATTTCCGGTGGATTGAAAATTTTCCGGTGAAAATCGGACGAAATTTCTGAAATTTCATAATTTAGAGGACTAATTTTCAAACAGGCCAATTTAAAGGACCAATCTGAAATTTCATAATTTAGAGGACTAGTTTTCAAATAGGCCAACTTAGAGGACCAAAAGTCTGAACAGACAAACTTGTAGGACCAATTTTCTAATTTTCCCAAATTTAAAATTATTCAAGCATAACATAAGATTGCACCTCAGAAATAAATAAATAAATTCTATACACTCTAGACAGAGCCATGGGAGCCTTTAGGCCATTGAGGCCGTCGCCTAAGGCTCTGCGGCTATCTAGGGCTCCCTATTAAATAAGTAATTTTAATAGTTTAATATGTGTACTAGCTCATACGTTAATTAATTTCAACTATAAAATATAAGGAATCAAGGCCTTGACATCTTTGGGAAAATCTTCAAACTTGGACTCGTACCATTTTCTAGTGGCGTAACTCCTTCCATCAAGTAGAAAGTTGATCCCATGGTAAACGAGAATGCATAGAGTGTCTGGGAAATGCAAGAAATCCCAAAAAACCCGAGAATTTCGAACAAGTAATGTGGACATATCACCAAGGAAAAAAGACCGCCTTGTGGGATTTTGTACTGTTTGTCACCCTTAGTTCGCAGTTTGGATAGAAGATAATGGTGGTAAAAATTACCAACAATTCCCAGTAAGAACATAGGAATTCCAATGTATTTGAGATCAATGGCTGGTTCTGGGAGTGATTGCATTACGTGTTGATTGTAGATCGTGATTGCTGAGAAGAAAGAGTAGGTGAGGGAAACGGAAACCATGGTTTCGACATCCATCGACCCACTATATTTGTGAACAAACAGCACCTACCCACAAAAATAAAAGTAATTAAAATTCTGGTATTATATTAGGGATAATTACAAAAAACACCCCTAAAGTAGTTTGGGCTCATTTACAAAAAAAAAAAAAAAAAAAACACGGGGAGGGGCAGGTTAACCTGTCACGGGTCATGGGTATGTCAGCCCTTGAAAGGGTTGAAGTTATTCTATCTAATTTTTTTTTTTATAGATAGTTTTTATGAATAAAAAAATCTTATCATTTTAAAAAATATTCGTTATATAATGACAAAAAGAAGACAAAAAAGAAGACCTTTTATTCTTCTCTTACATTACGTAAAAAAAAAAATGACTTTGAAGTTTGAACTGGTGACAACCCGAATCAAATATCAATGATGTTGAGAAGAGTTACACAGCACAAGAGGATCTGTATGGATATCAATAATGTATATTGGGATTATATGTAAATGAAAGGTATGTTAGTATTTTAGATCTAACCAGTTTTGATGAATTACTCCTAAAGGTTCACATCAAACTAGTGCTAGTACACAATATCATTTTTATCTTGTATTTTAAGTTATTAATATTTTTTTATCTTATATTTTGTATTATAAATGTATATCATTTATAAAATTTGTCATAATACAATATTAAGTGTATAAAAATATATTATCTTGTATAATATACATGTAAAATATACATTAAATATATTATAAAAATAAAAATGCCATAGGGACAGGATGGGGCAGAAGTAATACCCAGACCCGCTTCGTCACAAATCACAGGGTGGGGCCGGACGGGTCTTGATCGGGGCGAAGGTGATATCTAGACCCGCCCCATCACGAGTCATGGGGCGGAGCGGGACGGGTCTTGATCGGGGCGAATTGCCATCCCTAACTAGCCTGGATTTTTAATGTCTCATTAACGTAGGATCCAGAGTCATTTTATATAAAGTGATTTAGAAATATTAATTATTGATATTATACGATTAGAAAATCGTAGTTAAACAAGTTATGAAAAGTAAATTAACATTCTATATACTAGGATATTGAAAAGAGTCTTAACGTAATTAATAAATTATAAGTAAAAATAAATTTCTACCTCCTCAGCTCGTTCCGTTACGAAAATGAGGCTTCCCTTCTTCAAATAATCGTTTTTCCCCCTCAAAAACTACAATTTTACTTGGAAATAATGATCATGTACAGGGGCGTAGATAAGGGGGGGCTGAGTCCAATTTTTTTTTTATCCCATTTTTTCAATAGAAAAAAAGCAAAAAGAAAAAATTATATATATTTTTTAAGGGTAAAAAATGGTTGAGCTAAGGGAAAAACATTTGGGCTAGAGATAACTTTTCACGCTGGCTACGCCCCTGATCATGTACAATACCCAATAATGTCCTAGATAAATAATGTAAACACAAAATATTATTCTTTAATTTCCGCCTTTTTTAGCCCAAACTAGCGTTAACACCACAAATTTTAAACTATATAAGTTTAAGATACTGTAAAAGTATATAATTAATTGGGATAATTACAAAAAGGACCCTAAGATTTGGGCTAATTACAATAAAAGCAAGAAGTTTTTGATAATTGTGCCTTAAATATGAGGGGTAACTGTAATTTTTTGATGGATGTAAGGTGAGTTTGTTAAATGATCTTTGCATATGAAGAGGAAAATTAATGTAAAGACGGATCAAATCTAAAGGTAGTGTTTGCAAGTTCTGAAAATCTCTGGATTTTTTTCTTTTTGTAATTAGTCTGAATCTCAACTTCTCAAGGTATTTTTTGTAATTATCCCAAATTAATTTGTACCTCAAAAACTCTCTTGAAGAAATGGGCGGTAACAGCTGATCGAAGCAGATTAAACCTGAAATCTCCAAGTGGGAAAAGGATAAAAGAGGAAAGTCCAACAAGAAATGCAGGAGTGTACAATACAGTCATGCCTACTTTACTCTGGACTACTTTACCCTTCCTTTTCTTCTTATTTGTGTCATCGCCTGTAGTATTTTTCTGAACACTATCCTTCAGCTTAGAATACTGCAAGTGCTTTCCCCTAGTTTCCATCCACCCGCCGTGGCTAAACGACAAAAAAGTTATAACCGACACCGCCGTCATCACCACGCTTGCCGACGGCGGGTATACCAACTTCTGCAGCACTGATAGAACCATGACTCCCGTGGTGGTGGTGGTGTTGTTTTGGTGTGTCATAAATGTTGTGTATATCACGGATATGTATATTTGTGTGTAGTGATAGGTTTGTGTTTCATGGACTAAGGTTTCTTATTCACGTCCTTATTTAATGTCACGTGTACATGATGACGTTACAATTATACATGTGTTATGCATCGGATAAAATAGGAAGTAGAATAAAAATATGGAACATGGTCCCGAGTTTTCTTTTCTACTTTTATTTTATTTAAGATACATTTTTAATAAGAGATGATTATAAAAGACTCCTTGAGGTTTGGGCTAATCCAAAAAAAAAAAAGATGTTTCAAAATTAAAATTAACATTAAATACCCTTTAGATTTGATTATCTATTAAATTTAAAGGTGTAATTGTAATATTTCTAGAAATATCTGTTAGGAATTATAATATATTTTCAATACAATTATATTTATTATTTAATTATCAAAAAAAAATGAAAAGCTACAGCCGTACTAATTAGTCCACAATAAATGAATTTGGTATTATCGTTCACCATTCACATTGCTTTTTTCACTCGAATTAAATGCTCGTAGTTGTCATTTCAAAAACATTCAAAACGAAACTTAATTAAAATAAATTTAATGTGACATTTTATTATTTCAGCGATATCTATATCTATTCTACATCTATATATCTATATCTATTATTTTTGTTAATGTTTGAATTTTTCAAACATTTTAATTTTTGAATTCTTTCCAGATTTCTGGTTGATTTTCTCACAGTTAATATTTTCAGTTTTCAGGAGTTATTTTAGAAGTTATAAATTCAGTTTTCTAACTCCTTGGAGGTTTATTGTAGTGGGCGATTTTTCTCCTTAATCCTTGCAGGAAGTTTTCTCCTATTTTCTTGCAGGAAGTTATCCAAGGGACATCTATTTAAGGATCAGAACCAACACAATTCGTGTACAGATTTTAGAAGATTTGAGAGTTCATCTTCCAGCTTTTTCATACCAGAAAAATTTTGCAGAAGCTCAGTGGTACCAGGAATGTAGGCAACATTGTTGGCATCATTTTTAGAACTCGAGTGTTGAGTGTTTGTGTGAGATAGATTCAGTGTAGAACTTGAATTTTGAGTGCATTAAATGTATTCTCATGTTTTGTAAAGGAGTGTTGTTGCTTTTGGAGACAAAGGGGAGTTGTTCTTCTAGTTTCCTTGTTTACTTTGTATTTTTGTATTTTGTAAACAACATCATCCTTTGAAGAATTTTTGTTCTAATGAACACCGTACAAGTATTTTATACTTGTACAAAATTTTTAATCTCTTGTGTCTTGTCTTTAAATCTGTCTTTATTTCATATATTATGAAATTGTATTTTGTTTAAAGTCTTTCGTTGTGTTTTGCAAAGTGTTGGCATCACTTTTGACTGCACATTGCATTTTGAAAGAATTGGACCCCTTTAATTCTTTCAATTGGTATCAAGAGCCTTAACTAAATGATACTTAGTGTGATTCTATTTTTTTTTTTGCAGTATTTTTATGATGGAAATTCAGAGTAGTTCCATTTTTCGATCTCCTGTTTTGGATGGAACGAACTATTCCTATTGGAAGGTGAAAATGAGGGCTTATATCAAGTCCATTGATGAAAGAGCATGGAGATCTGTTCTTATGGGATGGACACCACCAAGAATTATTGACACCGAGGGAGTTACAACAGACAAACCATAGATTGAATGGCAAAATGATGAAATCCAAATTGCAAGCTTTAATTCTAAAGCTTTAAATGCCATATTTACTGTTGTTGATATGTTTTTGTTCAAAATAATTTCTAATTGTGTTTCAACAAAAGATGTTTGGGATGCATTGCAATTGCATTGTGAGGGAACACAAAGTGTTAGAAGAACAAAGCTAAGACTCCTAGCAAGCATATTCGAAAA
Source organism: Rehmannia glutinosa (assembly GCA_016081115.2). Classification (NCBI taxonomy): domain Eukaryota; kingdom Viridiplantae; phylum Streptophyta; class Magnoliopsida; order Lamiales; family Orobanchaceae; genus Rehmannia; species Rehmannia glutinosa. The sequence goes on along the minus strand of JABTTQ020000760.1, from coordinate 322,146 downwards.
ATTGAGAATGGAAGAAGAAGAGACCATTGCTTCATATAATGCAAAAATCTGCGATATTGCTAATGAGGCACAATCACTTGGAGAACCTATTAGCAATGCAAGATTGGTAAGCAAAGTAATGAAATCTCTTCCTGAAATATACAATATTAAGATTTATACCATTGAAGAAACCAAAGATAATGATACTCTTGGACTTGATGAACTTATTGGTATTTTACAAACTTTTGAGTTAAACTTGGGACAACAAAAAGAACATCATGTTGAAGACAAAAGTATTGCTTTTAAAACCCAAACGGGTTTTGATTTTTGTGATGTTCAAAGTAATGCAATGGAACATTTTATGAAAAACATTCATAAATGTGATTTAAATGAAGAATCTATTGCATGCATTATTGACCTTACGGTTTAATAGTTTACTCAAAAAATCTTCTTTGAATGACAAAGATTTCAAGTCTAACAAACAGTTTTCTAGAAATTCTTCAAATTTCCCTAAAAAGTTTGAACCAAATCAAGAGAATAATTTTTTAAAATCAAAAAACCTTGATTTGATTCAATGTCGTGCTTGCAAAGGAGTTGGTCATTGTAACATCCCAATTTCGTAAAAATAAAATATACAATTTGCGATTTATTAAAGTGCTGAAAATAAAATAAGCCCAAGCTTAAAAACGCATTTCTTAAAGGGAAATAAATAATACTTGTCATAAATGCGGAATACCCATAAAAACGTGTCCCAAAAAAATTAAATTGATAAAAGCTACTTAGTTTTTTAATATCATAAAAATAAAAACAAAATAAAGGGGCCCTTTAATTTCTTGATTCGACTTCCACCATCCCCTTTGCCACGCTCCGGCTCCTTCATTCATCTGTGGAAAACATGGGGTGAGCATACAACAACCCAGTGGAGACGCAATGTCTAAATTAAATACACAATATAATCACTCATGCACACACACCTATGCTTTTCATGCTTGTACAATTAAGTACCATGCTTGTACAATTAAGTATCATGCTTGTACAACTAAGTACCATGTTTTTCATGTTTAACGTGTCCGTACACAAATAATCACATAATGCATTTAAAATAGACATAAGCAGTAAAATCCCCACCTTGAATGCAGAAAATTCATTAAATAATGCAAACGTGAATGCATAGTGTTCAAGTTCCTCATCTCCTTCCACATTTCTCTTTCGTCTCCGACAACGGTAACCGACGGCGGCAATCGGCGGTCATGGCAGCAATCGCTTCTCTCGCTTCCTATATTTCTCTTTCCCCCTTCCTTGATTTTTATCTTGGGTTTTGGTTATAGGGCTTAGGGTTTGAGAAGGTGGTGGCCATGGTGGAAGTGCCGGTGGATCACGGTGGTGGTAGTGGCGGTAGTTTTAGGGAGAAGAAGAAGAAGAAGAAGAATAAGAATTTTATCTTCTTGCTTGGTGTAAAAAATTGTGAATAAAAACCCTAGGGGAGACTTTCAATTTATAGGCCAAGGATTCAAATAATTTAAGGTAAGAATATTATGCTGAAATTTGATTGCCAAAATATTTTGATTTACATGCCATAAACGCATATTTGATTTCCTTCTCTTAAAAACACGATTTTTCCCTTTTGTAAAAATTGACTTTCCTTTATTATGAAAATAAAATCAGAAATTAAAAATCCCCAATTAGGAAATTTAGGGTTTCCGAAATTCTAAATCATTCCCAAAAATAGTTCTAATCAAACCCTAATTTTATCCCCAAAAAAAAGAATCGGTATTACAGTCATTATGCACAACAACGTGCAAACACTCTTAGGGAAAGAGGTATGGATTTTACTGTATCTTTTAGTGATGAAGAATTTGAAGATGGTGAAGAAAATTGCAAGGGACTTGTAACGATTCTTGAGGAAGAGAAGCACAAATCTGATGGATTCAGAAATGATGCAACAAATGATGCCAACACTGAGGCATCACAAGACAGGTTTGCTGATTCTGAATATGATTTTGTTAATCATTTTGCATCATTTTTTCGTCTGAATTCAGGGTCAAAGTTTGTTGATCTAGAAGATATATGTCATAATGATTTGCAACTTAAATGTGAAGATCTTGTAAAAGAGAATGACATTTTAAGAGAATCTATTGGGAGATTGGAAGTTCTTTTAACAAAGAAAGACAAAGATCTTGATCTTGTAAAATCTGAACTTACTAGTCTTAAAAAGATTGTAAGTAAGTTTGATTCTAACTCTGCTGTTATTGATGATATATTTTTGAAAGCTAGATTTGATATAATTGGATTAGGATATGTTCAAGCAAACAAACCAGATTCTTGTATGAAGATATGTCATTCTATGAAACAACGGAGTGTTGGATAAAGTGGCAAATCATTTTTCAAAGACAAGTTCAAAAAGTCTGAAAGTGTTTTAAAATTTAAGTTTGTGTGTCATTACTGTTTTAAACCTGGGCATATTAAACCATTTTTCTTCAAACTGAAGAAAGATAAGGTTTTGGGTAAAATATTGCCAGAAATGATACATGACACTGTTGAGGATACTTTAATTTTGCTGAGAATTGTTCAAAAACTGATCCTAAATTGGTTTGGGCTGGTGATAATGATCATTGTTGTATTCAACACATTTTCACTAAACATCCGGTAGCAGATATTTTTTCAAAATCATTGGACTTGGAGAGATTTTCCTGTTCGAGGAAATCTCTTGATTTGTGTGTGTTTTGATTGCATGTGTTGCATAATGTGTTACATCTTATATTGCAGCATATTCTATATTTTCTATTTTTTTAGGTTTCTAGGCATATTTTTCCTTTTTGCATTATATATCACGGGATTTTTCATATGTTGATGCGCCATTTTTATAAAACTGATTCTGTTAAAATCAAACTTTCAAGAAAGTCAACAAACAAATTAATTTTTTTTCTCATTATTAACTTTCATTTTTGGGTATTTTTGTACATTTTTAGCTCTTCAAATATGTAAAAAGTAGAGCTTTATCTCTATGATTTTGTAAAAGTCTTAATGTATTGTTATTATGCCTGCGGTTCATCTATGCAAGTGAGAGGGAGTACTAATATTTTGTTTCTGACATACAAACTGAGTTTGCTGATGCAGAATGTTCTTGAAAATGATGGCAACATTGTACATGACATTCTGTGATATATAATTGTATACATGTGTGTATGTGTGTGTGTGTATTGTTTTTCTTATAAATACATGTTTATAGGCATAACTTAGGTCATGCTTTACCAAAAAAAAAAAAAAAAGGGGAAGGTGGATATCTGCAAAACCTGATGTTTAGTAGTAATGAGTTGTTACTTTTTATCTCATTTCTCCTATGTTGGATAACTGGTCCTAACTTCTTTTAAGTAGAGATAATGGGGTATCAAAATGCTTTCAGTAAGCTTGTATATTGTTATTTTCTCTCTTTAAATTACAGAGGCTGATTTCAGTCCAAAAAGGGGGAGAAAAATGGCACAAAAATAAGCTGAAAGCAAAGGCAGTGGAGATGGTGATTTCGAGAATGATGCCAACACCTGAGGCATCATTTGTAAACAGTTGAACTTGCTTGATTGTTGAAAGAGTATTTATGTTTTTTGGTACTTCTTGTTTCTGGCTTATATTCAGGGGGGAGATTTGACTTCTTATATTCAGGGTGAGATTTAACTGTGTTTTTGTGCAAAAGGTTTTGTCCAGAAATCTGTAAGAAAGGGGAGATTGTTAATGTTTGAATTTTTCAAACATTTTAATTTTTGAAATCTTTCCGATTTCTGGTTGATATTCTCACAGTTAATATTTTCAGTTTCCAAGAGTTATTTTAGAAGTTATAAATTCAGTTTTCTAACTCGTTGGAAGTTTATTGTAGTGGGCGGTTTTTCTCCTTAATCCTTGCAGGAAGTTTTCTCCTATTTTCTTGCAGGAAGTTATCCAAGGGACATCTATTTAAGGATCGATGAACCAACACAATTTGTGTACAAATTTTAGAAGACTTGAGAGTTCATCTTCCAGCTTTTTCATACCAGAAAAATTCTGCAGAAGCTCAGTGATACCAGGAATGTTGGCAACATTGTTGGCATCATTTTTAGAACTCGAGTGTTGAGTGTTTGTGTGAGATAGATTCAGTGTAGAACTTGAATTTTGAGTGCATTAAATGTATTCTCATGCTTTGTAAAGGAGTGTTGTTGCTTTTGGAGACAAATGTGAGTTATTCTTCTAGTTTTCTTATTTACTTTGTATTTTTGTATTTTGTAAACAACATCATCATTTGAAGAATTTTTGTTCTAATGAACACCGTACAAGTATTTTATACTTGTACAAAATTTTTAATCTCTTGTGTCTTGTCTTTAAATCTGTCTTTATTTCATATATTATGAAATTGTGTTTTGTTTAAAATCTTTCGCTGTGTTTTGCAAAGTGTTGGCATCACTTTTGACTGCACACTGCATATTCATTAGAATTGGACCCTTCAGTTCTTTCACTTTTATTTTATATCTATTTTATAATATCTATATCTATACAATCCTATTTCACTCATCCAAATTCACTTTAAATTCTATAGAGCCCGTCCTAGGTTTCGAGGAGCAGAGAAAAGCAAAAAACAAAAAGGACCCTTGTGTCTACATAAAAATATTAAAAATAACAAAATCAATTTTATAAATATAATTCATTGATTTAACATATATAATAAATATATTATACTGCAACTTTAACATATTGGTCTTACTAAAATAAATTACGAAAAAGATCGTTTAATATAATTTACAACAGAAAAAAAAAAAAAAGTACTAATAAGTTAGCTATGAAAAACTTTATTTTTCCAATGGACTATCAATGGCAAATAGGTTTAAACCGCTGCAAATAGGCTCCGGTTGGATTATCAATTGAAGCATATAACCTTTTTTTTTCTTCTACTTAGTGTTTTGATTTTGTAAAAAAAAAAATAAATAGAAAGAGTTTAAATCGCTGAAAACGTAGGTTTTCTTTTAAATAAAATTGGGCTTTGTATTTTGTGTTTTATGTGCTTTCAAAAAATGGGAAAAAAATCCAGAGATATTGCATCCACCCAGGTTTGATATCTGGACCTCCCAAAGTGAGTAACATACACACAACCAGTCTTCCAAGCCGGTTTCCTAGTGACTTGTGACAACCTTTGTTATTTATAGAAATTATATATATATATAACTCTCTGGGGGCCATTGCCGGTAGGGGCCCCTGTGTGGCGGCACCACTTGCACCGCCTCAGGGCCGCCCCTGAAATTCTGCTACATTGGAATATTAATGACATGTGTATAAAATAATGTCATAATTGTACATGTGTCATTCATCCACTATAGTGAATAGGATGGTAGACAGGAGAACTCGACTTCTTTTTTTCTTTGTTGATCCAAAGGTATCACCACATCAGCTGGGAACGTAGACCCTACACGCTACTTACGACTTATGGAATATTCCTCCTTCCCAATGATGGTCTTGCCTTAGAACTCCTTTATCCTTAGCCCTATGTGGCATTTAGCTCTTCATAGATGTACGACTAATTTAACAAAATATGGTTAATTAAAAATCATTTTGAATAAATAAAATTAAAAAATTAAAAAAGGGTGAAAACAACACCGTTTTCTTCACGAATTAATTATTTTTTTTTTAAAATATGTTATAAAACAAAGCTTTAAGCTCTGCTTTCAAATCAACAATTTTTTTTTATTCTGAAAACAGGTGTTGAATCTCTATTTTCACAAATTATTTTTTAATTTTTTAATTTTTGGATATTGTTTTGTAAAAATTAGAAAAATGCATACCCAATTTTTCGGAATATAAAACATGAACTTCATTACAATCCGGTCACATAATAAATCCTAGAACCCGATTACACAATCCAAAAACATAAGTAAATGACATAATTTAAAAACAACTGAAAATCATATAATTTAAAATCGTACAACAACTGGAACACTAAACACAAGTCATTACGTGCATAAGTGGATGGACCCGCATCAACACGCATATTAGGAAGTTCTTCTTCATGCCATGATTGATGTTTAGTGTTCCGATTGTTGTACGATTTTAAATTGTATGATTTTCAGTTGTTTTTAAATTATGTCATTTACTTATGTTTTTAAATTGTGTAATCGGCTTCTAGGATTTATCATGTAACCGGTTGTAATGAAGTTCATGTTTTATATTCCAAAAAATTGTGTATGCATTTTCTAATTTTTACAAAATAATATTCAAAAATTAAAAATAAAAAAAATAATTTGTGAAAATAGAGATTCAATACCTGTTTTCAGAATTAAAATTAAAAAAACATTTGCTAATTTTGAAAACAGAGCTTAAAGCTCTGTTTTATAACTAATTTTATAAAAAACGTTTCTGCCAGAAAACTATTCTAACGCTGTTTTCACCAATATTTTTAAATGCTTTTTTATGTTATTTATTCAAATTGATGTTAAATTAACCCTATTTTGTTAAATTAGCCTAGATGTACCGAGAATCAAAAAGGCATCTCCTAATCCTCTGGGGGAGTAGGGTTCACCTCAATCTCTCACTCCACGTTAGTCAATTTTTGAACTGAAAATTGAATTCAATTGCAGCTGAAGGCCACTACTGATGAGTGTAAAATATACGTGCATTTGAGGCTTTAAAATGTTATATATTTGATGCATTTGCACGCATATTCAGTGTGTTTTGCTTGGTTTCCCTTGTTGGGCGTGATACTGCGTACTCTTATGAATTTTGCAAAAAATAGAGCTAAATTGGATAAAAAGAGATATCACATTCCAAAGTATAGGTCAAAAGCTAATGTACGAGCAAAAATATGAAGGAGAGAAGCATGGAAGATCAAACAAAAGGAAATTTCCTTCAAAAACGTCAAAACGCGCTAACAGTTTCCAGCACTGGCAGGGTTTAGTATTTTGGCCATAACTTCCTCTAAACAATTGATATTGAGGTGATTCAAGTGGCTATGGAAAGATAAGAGAAAGATCTACAATGTGCATGAAGACCCCGAGATCAAATTCCAATCCCACGACCCGGGCGTGTGGGATTACACGGGCGTGCGACGTAACTGGGGCTGAATTGGTCTCCTTTTCCTACTCAAACTCTGCAAGTGTCCTCTCCAAGCATCTATAAAAGGGACCCAAGGCTATGCACGAAAATACATCATTCCATACAACAATCTCATTCATAGCACTTCTATACTTTAGTTTTTTGGTATTTTTCTCTTCCATTCAACATTGAGATTGCTTGGGTTCTTCCCGTTGAAGTTATTTTGCTTCTTAATCAAAGAGTAAGATTTCTTCATCTCTTTTGTCTAATTTCAATTGTTGGGTGATTATTATTATTGCATGATTATGTTTATGATTATATTATTTCCTTCAATTGAGATTATGATCTCATCCCCAAGCATGAACTAATTTCTTTGTTCTAGGATTAGGATGATTTGATTCAAGCAAACAAGCATGAATATTGATTAATTGATTTGCTTTCCTGAATAAATTGCTTTATTTGATAATTGATTGTCTGATCAACTTTTGATTGTTTTGGGGGAATAATTGAGATCGAGAGAAGATATTATTCCTGGACTAAATTTATTCAGGGGGTTAGATATGAATCAAAAATGTATTATCTAACCTAAGGCTTAATGAAAATAGCAAATTATGTTGGGATAGCCCTAATCTGTGAATACAAAAGTTATCAAACCTAGGCCTAGTTTTTACATGTTTGTTATATTTGTTAACCGCATGATCAATTAATTGGTATTCTGCTTGCAAGTTTGATAAGATGAATCAATAATCCTAGACTTTCTTCCATATCTTTTTCTCCAAATTTAATCCTGCTTAGTTTTAATTCGTCTTTTTTTTATTGTTTTCTTTTAGTTTATTTAAAACCAACAAATCTGGTTAGAGTGTTTAGGATTTATTTTCTGTTTATTGTGATACATAATAATTATTTGCCGGCTAAGTCTTCCTTGAGAGACGACTTGTGGTCAACTTGCTACCCTACGATTGATCTCGTTCTCTTGCGAGGATTGCTAGATTTATTTTAGGTGTTTAGCGGTCGAACAACTACACTAACCCCCTGGTGTTATATCTGGACTTCTTTAAAAGTGTGAATGATTTTGGAAAATTTCTGAGAACTTTTAATTAGATAAAAATATCATTCTAGATTAACAATAATACTAATGCCATTGTTTGAAAAATAATAATAATAATAATAATAATAATAATAATAATGTCAGTTAAGTAATTAAATTTTGTATCTACTTTTTTTTTTTTTGGTTAACATACAACATAAGAGTCTTTTTCGTATTCTCATTTTTCTTCGAAAACTGAAGTTTTGTTTTCATTCTATTATGATATAACTCTTGGAATACTTTGAATTTTCAAATAATATTAGTTTCATACTAAACTATATTTTGAAAGCTTTCCAACGATATGTCATAAGCATCTACATGGAATTTTGTAGAGAATATACTAACCATTTAAAGTTTAATAAAATGCAAAATTGTATATTTATGATTGTTTTTCTAATTTTCTCAATAATTAAAATATATATGATAATTCAATAGAAAAAGAAATGTTGAGTTTATAGGGCACATGGGAAAAAAAAGAACTAATTCAGGAGTTTGATGCTACATATAAAGAAAATTGTACAAAATAATCCTCCCACTTCATCTAATTTGGCCACAAACATACCTTTGAATAATAAGTGTTTCATTTACTCCCTGAATCATAATACTTGTTTAATTTACTTTTAATGATATTCTTATTCTTTATAGTATAATTTGAATACTTTTTGTTCTTGAAAAATCAACTTTAACTTTCTTATTAAACAGAAAATAATTTAAAAACTTAAATAATCCAACTTTTCGAAAAATCTAAAGTCATAAATAAGTACGGAAATTACTACATATGAAAATATATATGTTGATTGATTGAGCCCCCCAAAAAGTAATTTTTGATTTAATGTAAGTAAATTCAATTCTTTTGATAAACATGATTTTATATATATTTTTTGAAAATTCGATTAAGATAAATTATATGCATGTGCCTATGTATGTGCAATGTAGTTATTAATTAATTTATGCATTTTTCTTCCAAAAGAGTTCGGATCATATTAACACTAGTACGCGACCCGTGCAAAGCACGGGATGTGATAAAATGTGTTGTTGAATATAAACTACGTGTATATACAAAGATTAAAATAAATAAGAACATATAATTGAAAAATACAAACTCGAGAAAAATAAATCAAGTTAATAAATACATTCAATAATTACACATTCCTCTCAAAACAAAAATAATTACACATTTTGGAATATTTCTTTGTACACAACATTATTCGTCTGTTTGTTTTTCGAATTATCATCTCCACAAACTAATATTTTCAGCCCTCTTAGGATTCGTAACTCGAGATACAACAACGTATAATTGACCATGACTGAAACCGAATTTTTCAAATAGAGACCTACATTGGAGAGAGATTGTCCTTGGCTCTTGTTAATGGTCATTGCGTACGAAACAATTAGAGGAAATTGTCTACGCTGAAACTTGAATGGTATCCTAAGGTCCGAAGGGGTTAGTGTCATTCGGGGAATCAAAACCTTATGACCAACATTGGCACCAGTTAAGATTTTAGACTCAAGTACATGCTTGCCAAGTCTAGTAATCACTAATCTTGTACCATTGCACAATCCAATCGAATAGTCGATGTTCCTCAATAGCATAACTGGAGTCCCAACCTTCAGATGCAATTAATGGTTCAGAACATCGGAGCATTTTATACCATTTAGGAATTTCGGAGTGTGCAGATCATGCAAGAAATCAACATTAGAATCTGACTTACATGTGCTATCAGAACTCCAAAACATCTGACCTTCGGATGAGTTCAAAGACGTCATATATTGATTAATTGACTCGACAACATCAAGTATAGGTGCCAAAATATCTCTATCCTTCAAATAGGTCGGATCATCAATGACATCTCTAAACATTGGATAGGTATGTTCAACAATAGTTGCAATCGGATCATCAGTGGCCTCAAGCAAAATATCTTCAGGAATATCAATAGTAGAGTAACCATCACTTTCTTCTCCAATTGTTCCATCTCCAATGCTTGCTATCCATTCAAAAAACTTAACCAACTCATAATAATCATCATTTTGACCAAGACTTTGAAGACGCATATTCTTGGTCAGTCTGAGGACTGTAATATAATCCCACAAGTAAGACGAATTTATTGTGGCATTAACAATGTACTGTCGTGTTCCCTTGGGTACAACAGGTAAGATTTTTCTGAAATCCCCACCGAAAATGACAGTTTTACCTCCAAAAGGGATATGGAGATTTTGTGGGTTCTCGAGCTGCATAATATCTCGTACAGATTGGTCCACCGACTCAAAACAGTACTTATTCATCATTGGTGCTTCGTCCCAAATTATAAGTTTACAACGAACAATCAATTCCGCAAGTGGGGTTCCTTGTTTGATATTACACGTTGATTGTTCATTTGGATTTAATAGAATAATAAATCGAGAATGCGCGGTCCTTCCACTGGGTAAGAGAAGGGCTACTATGCCACTCGATGCCACGTTTAGAACAATTTGTCCCTCAGATCTCAACCTAGAAGATAAAGCCCTCCACAGAAATGTTTTTCCAGTACCTTTGTATCCATATACAAAGAACAAATGTCCTTCATTACATTGGACAACACGAATTATTTTGGAATACACTTGATGTTGTTCGTCCGTCATCTTCGAAAGAAGGTTTTGGTGCTCCACAAGCAACAAATTACGATCATACCTTAACTCGTCATATATCAATCTATTCTGATTAATTTCAAAACCATCAAAATCTAGGAATGGCATTGAATAAAATTCACGTAGGCTCCTGCCACGACTTCTCAATAGTTTCTCAATTTCAACCCATGCCAGATTCTTGATTTCATTCTCACTCAATATCAGCTCTATACAAAATAATAAAATGGAAAAATTTTAGTAAAACAATTATGGATCCAGATATTAATTATCTACAAATACGCATAAATTAAAATTTAATCAAATATTTTGAAAAATAATTGTAATACCTTGATGTCGCATAAGGGCTCGTCGTCTATGAAGAATATCATTCGAAAGATATTCCCAGCATTTATCCCATACCATGTGTGGCATGCTCAAAGAATCAGATGACAATAATGAGGCAAACATAATCCGCAGAGTCTCTGCAGACGCCCAGTGACTCGCTTCAGTGATGCCATCAATGTACTCTATATCATCTTTCAACAAACCTAGAGCAAGAAAGCGTCGCGATATGAAGAGTGTTGAACCCCTTTAACCTTCTTATAATCATCATGACACGTAGCACCATGTACTACATTGATGAGGCACCTCAAATAGTATATATCACCAGCACCGGGAGGCACATAAAAGACTCGTCCTATAGATTTTCCACCTTTTCTTGGCACCCACTTCATGATAGCTTGTTTCCATGTAAACTCTGTCGGAGCTTCAGCATAAATCAGCTCTCTTGTTTTAGGATATATCTTATTGACTTCCATCCATGCCAAGATTATGCTTTCCTTAACAGTACTCTTATTTAGGACGTCATCTATTTGTTTAGAATCATGAAAAATAATACTCTGCTCGTTTTCAAGATGAAAACTAAGGCGTTCAACGGAAGGGTATTTATATTGGAGTTCAAATCCCAACAATCTCCATGCTGCCTCGCATGACGAAACATATTTGCAATCGTAGTGCATGTTGACTTCATTGACAGGTTTCCTAGATTCATTATCATTTGTCTCTGGTAGAATGAAGCGATCACACGATCGTGCCCCTTATTCACATATTTAAACAAATACTTAATCGATCTTGATTAATTGCACCACTCCACATTAATGTGAGCACCGTACTTGAGTAGCAATCGGCGATTATGGGGAACAACATATTTGTTATCAAGAGGTGCACCATTCTTCTCAACTATTCTCCCATTATCTCGACTCTTATAATGTGGATAACCTTCTTCATCAATAGTAGTAGCATCAACAATTTTTTTCGGAAAATACTTTGTACAACGACCTTCAGACATGCAGGGTGAGTTTTTTCTTACATCACCACATGGACCATGAATCATAAAGTCTCTCACTACTGCATAATAGCATGGATCAGATGCCTCGTCTGGTATTTTGGCTGATATAATTCTATCTAGTTCAGCTGCGGTTGGAAACTTGTCTTCCTTAGCCAAAAATAGTAATATATGAGCATGAGGCAATCCACGTTTCTGAAATTCTATCATGTATACAACTGCAATGAATAAAATCAGGAAATCAAAAAATTATATAATGATTAATAACATTTAAACTGTAATGATCATAATAATAATAATAATAATATATAATAATATAAAAATAATAACTTATAACCTGCTACTACTTTTCCAAATATTTTATTTTGCCGAAGATCTTTGATTAAAGCATCTTTCTTAACTTTAAAGATTCTACAAACAATATCGGGTCAATCCTCGGGATTCAAATTCTTATTCTCAAGGAAACGTACAATCTCTGGCCATTTTGGGTTGTAAGTAAATGTTATAAATAAATCCGGATATACAGCCCAACGACAAATAGACATTGCATCCTGATAGCTTTGTATCATGAATCGTGCACCGCCGATGAAACTGGAGGGTAATATAATACGTTTTTCTTGAGTCCTGGGATTGATGTCTCCATTCAACACAAAGATCGCGAGGCCTTTATATATATCGCGTAATGTTGTTTTTTGATGCAAGCGAATATATTTCAATCGTGATGATTCTACCATTGTATAAGTGTCAACTACAAATTGTTGAAATAATCTACGCGATGATAGAATTGACGAAGATTCTATTAATCTGTTGTGTAATCTATATGCAAAGAATTCACTAACGCTTATTGTTTTTCTCCCCCCTGGACTTGATTTCTTCAATTCAGAGAACGGTATGTCTTCTCTGAACCCATCTTCACCGTAAGGTAATAGCAAAGGATATTGCAAATCCAGATAAGAGGCATTCAACTCATTTATGCATTCCAGATATCCTGCTTTCGTTTCAACCACAATATCCCTTTCACTTAGAGCATGATCAAAATCACCAACGATCAAAGCAGCAACTTCGGAACTTGAAGGAAAATTGAACCTCCTTGCATCACTATTTCGGGCACCTATTAGATGCAATCGAACATCAGAATTTGAAGATTGTTGGATTTTGTCTTTGGCCATTTTAAAAGTCTTCACCAAAATATTATTTTCATCCAATATTTTTTTAGTTCAGCAACAATATCTTGATGCAAATTATTAGTTCCGCTTCCTTGTCTACAATACAATATTAAAACATTTGGAGTGAATAGAGTAAAAAGTAACAAAATATTATCCAAATTAAATTTAAAAATAATTCTTACCTCACACAATTTAGCCCATTTGAGATTCAATTATCTGTATCATATATGTACATCTGTGCAAATTTTGGAATTGAACCATCTGAGGGCAACAGACTACCAATAAGATGATAATTTTGTCCATGCAAGCGAAAAATTGGAGGACCTTGACCCTTATTTATATCAGTATCGGTTTTGCCTCCCATTGATGTGAAACAAACATATTATTATACGATCTTATATTTTCTTGGAAATGCTTGTTCTTATCACTAACTCCAAATAATAATTCATGCAGTACAAGAGGTGGTTGTTTGATAGAAGGAAACTGAATAATTCCAAGAACACAACACAGGGAATATTGAGGATTTTTTGATTTTACGTGGGATCGTAGCCTTTCTTCGTACCAAAATAACGCACCACAAAATTGGCAAGTGTATGTTGCATCACGACATCGATGTCAGTAAATTAACTAATGATTTATTAATTATCTTAATAATATTTAAATTAATTACTTACATTAAAATAAAAATATAAAATAGTTATAATTACCAATTGTAGTCAAGGACACATGCTCAAACAAATTTGTTTGATTTACATCAGTCGTTACGTTTTCAGTGATTAGAGTATTTGCATCACTGGTATCAGTTTGAACATTATCATCGAGCGTAAGATCGATGACCACTGTTGTATGTAGGTGCTCTTGATTGATGATACAACTTTATCACCAAATGAATTGCTAACTTTCTTGAGATTTTTTCGAGGCTGATATTTTAAGCTGGGAACAACGACTGCAACAAATTCAATTACACGTATTAAAAAAAATATGAATAAATAATATGAACTATTTATCATTTTAAAGACTGGATGAATAAATAAAATATTGAATATACCATTTGTGATGTCACTAAGCGGTGAACCCGATAATTGATAAATAGTACTGCTTGACGAAGCTCAAAATTCAATTACATTTGCCAGATTAGAAGGGGTTCCTGCAAAACCTGTACAATTTTCTGAAGAAAAACAATAAATGAGCTTATCAAAAAATATTGAATTTATAAAAATATTTAAAAATATAATACAAAATATTAACAAAAAAATCATTATTCATAAACCATTAGTTTAATTTATATAATTATTAAATTTTCGAAATAAAAAATATAAAAAAATGCATAGTATATAAATAATGAATTTCACTTAATATTTGATTTATTTAATAATTAGAAAATTAACGAATTTAATTAAAATTACTGATTTTAATTATAATAAAATAAAATATTAAATATTAAAAAGAGATTAAATGTTACTAAATACACATTAAAAAATAAAGAAATAAATATTAAATAAAAAAAGCCCAATAATAAAAATCAAACAAAAGTCCAAAAAATCCCAACCAAGCCCAGTTTCCATTTTATCTATCTGAAAACCCATATAATCAACCCTATTTCTATAACACACTTACACCCAAAGATTGAGACACGTCTCCTCAATTGACGGTCACGATTGAACCGATTGTCTTAACCTAGAACATTTTATTGTTCTAGGGTTTACAGATGCACATCCCAGTTCATTTTTCTGTTGCCTCAGATGTTTTCCTTCTCTCTATTCTTGTTTCGCCTCCCTCACTCTCTCACCTATGTTTCTTTCGTATCGATTTTCATTTCATAAAAATGAAACGATTTTTGAAAGGTAAAAATCTATGCTCGAAAATTATTTTTTAGAACGTATTTTTTCTGAAAACATTTGAGGCAAAAAAAACCGATCATAGTTTGGAAAACTGAGGTTTTGAGTTCAAACCTTCAGTTTTTCGAACATCTAGATGTTGTTGATCGGAAATTTAAAGTTTAGTCGAAAACTATATTCGATTATTCTTCGAAAAACTTGGGTTTTCGATTTCAACCCTTCGATTTTTTTGACTATTTAGTATTGTTGATCGGATATTTGAGGTTTTTTTTTGTTTTTATCAAAATATTAGTTTATATTTTCAGAATTTATAGTTAAAAAATCTCCGAAAAACTGAGGTTTTCGAGTTCAACGGGGTTTTATTTACTTTTGATCAAAAAGTTTGAGAAGAGGCGACATAAAATTTCAATTTTGTTCGGAAAAATGGGGGTTTTCGAATTAAAACCCTAGTTTTTCGCATATTTTAGGACTGTTCAACGGATATTTTTTAATTTTTTAATTTAACCGAAAAATTATTAAATATTTTCAGTTTTTATAGAGTTTAAAAACTCAGATTTTCTTTAAAAATTAGATATTATTTGTTACACTGTTTTTTTTTCCAAATCTGCAAATATAATACCAAAATTTTTGTAGATATGAGGGATTTCATTAATAATATCTCAATCTATGTTTAGATCTGATAAAAAATATCAGATCTATTTAAAACTAATTTTTCTTTAAGTTTTTGTTAATTTTATTTATATAAGTATTTTTTATTATTTTAATTAAAAAAGATTTTAATACAGAAATATAAAATAGATGTATAAATATATTTTATTAGTTGCATGTAATGTTAAAAATTTTCAGATATGAAATATTTTGTGATTCAGTTGTACCAAAAAAATGTATCGAAAAAATGTGATCGACGAAGTGGTTTACATCGGCGAATATACCTAAGGTCAGGAGTATTTTTTTTTAAATTACTGAACACCATTTTTAATTATTTTTCTTTATTTTTCTATTCATTATTAACATTTTCTGTTTATAAACAGAAGTTTAAAATTTCATTGTTATTTATATAGAAATTCTGAAAATGTATTGTTGTTTATATACAGTAGTTTATAATTGTATTTTTAAAAATCTTTTTATTATTTTGTATAAAAATCTATAGACATATTTTTGTAATTTTTGACGAGTAAGTTTTCTGTTATTAAACTTTTTTATCAAAAATGTTGCTATGTTCATTTAAATGCCCTGATATGTATATAAATAAGTTAATAAAAAATTTCTGAAAAATATATTTATTTTCGTTGTTAACATATCGTTATTAGTTTTAAAAAATAACAAACATAAACAAAATCTACCATTATCAATAGCTAAAGTCTTTCTTTTAGTATTTAATTTTTAAATGTTTTATATCTATAATTGTATATATATTTTATTTAAATTTTAGTAATGTATGTTTATAAGTATTTTATTTTGTTTCAAGGTTATTCTAAAGGGTGCTGAAACCAACCTACCACAAATCATTCAGAGCACTCAAACAGATAAGTATTTCATAATCTGTACCTATTCTTTATAATAAAATGACATGAAGAGTTTTTTGTTTTAATATAAAACTAATCAATTTTTTTTTGTTTCAGGATGTGCATAACAATACGAATTACAGAACAAACAACCGAAAAAAAATACGGCACATATATGTAAAATACTACTCAACTTGATCACATGTAAAAGTTTTCATGATTAACTACAAAAACTCAGACTAAAATTTTAAAAAAAATCAATAAAAAATAAAATATATTTTAAAGTAAAATACCATCGTGAGTGATGCTATTTATCTTCCTTTTGCTGCCCAAAACTACAGAACCTGTTAGCTTTCTCATTCTTGTTAAGTTGTATATCTTTTTTTCTTTGAATGACCTTGTGTATCTTGTTTTTGCTTATTGTTCTTCGATGCTTTTGCCTTCCTGATACTTGTGCTATGAGATAAGTGTATTATGAAATCAGTGTGGATCAATTATAATTGTGGGAATATTTACACTGAAAAAACGATTCATATTGAAAAGGAAATATTTTAAGAGTGAGTAAATTAACTTGAGATTTCTTATTCCTATATTTATCTATACATAAACACTGTCGATTTTATTGGTTAAGGATATTTTGGGCAAAAATTTGTCAAAGATATATTTTTTGGTGTATATGAGATAACCCTTATGATTTTGTGTATCATATATGATATCTTTTATTTCAGTAAAATAAAAATGGTATAGATATTGATGTCATATGAAAATTTATAGAAACAACTAAATATATTATCAGAAAATATATCCACGTAATTTTAATTGCAATTTTGGAAAGATATATATGGAAGTGAATAAATCTAATTTTGATAAGTACTTGTACTGATTATATGCATATTTCTGAAAAGTGAATTTGATAAGTATTTGTGCCTGATTAATTAATTGTATTGTGCATTTTATATTTTTGCTAATGATTGTGACATTCTCGAATGATATTGTTGGCAGTAATGTTGTGATTGTTGTGACTAAATGTGTTGTGATTGAAAAGCCTAGACAATAGAAGCTTCTATGTTAAGCATTTCAGTTCAATCCTGTCTGTCTGTTAATTTCTTACATACATTTGATTTTTTGGATTATAAGTTACCCAAAAAAGATCCTGAGAAAAAAAGCCACTTGACCCTACACCTTGAGTGTAGTGGAATCCAGTTGGTTCTTAGGTTCTTATATTATTGTTTTTAAAATGTCACTCTAATTATTTCTAGAGTTATTTATTTCTATGTTGAAGGAAATTGTTTTTGGAATATAAGAGATGTATCGAATACAAAACTGCAACCACAAAGTTGTTCATTAGGTTCTTATATTATTGTTTTTAAAATGTCACTCTAATTGTTTCTAGAATTATTTAGTTCTATGTTGAAGGAAATTTTTTTTGGAATATAAGAGATGTATCGAATACAAAACTGCAACCACAAAGTTGTTCATAATATTTATTTTTTATTAAAATTAATATTAATTTATTTCAAAATATTATAATAAAAAACAAAATTAAATTGCAACATAAATAAATATTTCCAATAAGATATGTTATTGATGAACTCAAACATTGGCTCTTTTGATTATTTAGCATCGTTGAACTTATATTTAAGGAATTTTTACCTTAATCGAAATATCATTTTATTTTTCAGCTTTTTAAAGTTAAAAAGTTGCCTTGTGAGTAAAAGAAAAATCCTAAGAAATCCTTATGAAGCTAAACTGCAAATATCTAAGCTAAAAAAATGACCATGTATAATAAACATGTTATTGGACATATAAATAAAAAACAATATTTGAAATTTTAAATCTATATAAAAAAATCAAAGAGCCCATAATTCTTATTCATAATATCCAAAAAAAATCCTCTAAACATCTGAGGATCATTATTCAAAAATAAACTTCAATATCAATAATTATAAAACAAAAACAATAAAAACTCCTCCTAATAATATTCTAAATCTTTGTTTCGTCCTCCACCTCGATCTTAATCTCTTTTTCCTGCATCTTGATATTATTGGAAGACGAAAAGTCATCCAACAATTTCCTTTTAATTGACGAACTTTCACCAACAACTTCATTTTCTTGAGCAACTTATCCAACGTACTAACTTCATCTTCAGAAGAATTACCATCTTTTATGTGTTCACTATTATCTTCCTGAAGCTTTGACAGGTAATCCGATTCCTAAAATAAAATAAAATTTATTGAAAAACACAAATAAATAAATCATATAATAAACTCTAAAAAAATATAATAATGAATTATACCTGACTTTCAATGGCAAAAGTAGAGTATTGCCTACGCAATTCAGGATCCGCAGTAAGCCTCATAACCGAGAAAGCTCCCGTAAAATGCTTAATCTGGTCGGCCTTAACTTGCACCTTAAAAAGTACTTTTTTATCCACTAATGCGGCTAACTCGTCTGGAATATCTTCACAACCCTCTCTCTGAAAAGGAATTCAAAAGAAACAATCAAATAATAAATAAACTTACTATCAATATTATCAAATTTTAAAATTAGCCTATTGAAATAAAAATATACCTCAGCAAACTCATTTTCCAGAGTAGAGCACGGTTTTCCAATCAACGCCTCGCACTCTCCATCCCAACACAACAATGGTCTGTTTGCACTATTATCACCAACCTCGAGTTGGATCCTATACTTTTAAGAATTATACATTAAAATTTTAAATTATGAACTATCTATAACAAAAAAATAGCGAAAATGAATCAAATACACTGAAATTTCGAATGCATAAATTTGCACAACGCTCACAATAAAACTTATCACCAACTTGTGTGAGCTTCTTAGGACATTTTTTGCATGATAGATACCACCAGTCTCCAATAAAAGAGAAGATTGTGGCACTTATCCAGAAACTCCCAACCTATTTTTAAAATAAAAAATAAATAAATAAAATATATTAAAGCACGAAATATAAAAAATTAATAATTTTTAGAAATGTTAAAAAAATTCAGTAGGAAAATTTAAAAATAATAATTTTTAGAAGTTAGAAGAAATACCTCTTCATTGGCGTATAACTGATCAATCAATCGAAACGGGGATTCACCGGAAGCTAAGTCCTCTGGTATAGACCTTGTTACTGGGGCAGAAACATGACTTATTGAGTGGGCAGGGTTATTGCCCCGCGTATCCCTGATTAAAAGTTATCATACTATCTTAAACAATTTGGCATAATTTTAAATTAAAATAAATAATATATAATTGTCAAACCTCCTCTTAAAATCACAAATTTCCTCAGTACCATCGTTAACAATCAGCTTAGTCATATGATATGTGTTTGAAACTTTAACTTGATCTGAAACAAAATTAGAAAAAAATTAAAAAATTAATCGGAAATTCAAAAAATTAAAAATAAAAATAATTCATATTATTTAATTAAATATTATATATTACCTCGATATACTTTCGCACGACACATTTGAAGAATTATCACCAAAGGCTCCAAACTATGTTGATCAAGATATGGTAGAATAGCATCCACATATTCCTCCCACAAGGTGCAAATGATGCGATTATTCCTAACAAAATTCATAAATTTATTAATAATATATTATATTAATATTTAAAATAAAAATAAAATATTAAAATACTGATTTTATATACTCCAAAAAATCAACATTTCCATGTGTTTTTCAAAATACTGGTATCAGAAAGAATATTATAAGCAATTGAAAGATTTTTAAATATACAATTTTTTTAAAATATTAAACAAAAAATAACGTATATTAGAGAAATTAAAAAAATAATTTGTTAATTTAAATGAACAGAAACATTCAGACTATTTCATGTGTGAAACCAATTGAAACTATTTTTCCATAAATCAAGAATTAACATAATTTAATAAAATAATACATCAAAAATTATGAATATATTTGTAATTCAAATTGCTGGTATCACAAACAAAATAAAATAATTTATGTGTATATTAGAAGGTTTTTTTCCATAAATCACTAACCAACACAATTTAATAAAATAAAACTTCAAAAATTATGAATGTTAAATAATTCTTACTCCAAGTCTTCAAGGGTGATGTCGATGAAGCGTGTTAGTTTGCCTCCAAACTCTTTTGTGTTTAGCAGATTGCATAGCTAAGATCTTTCCAATTATATCTGTGTAACAAACAAAAGATAATAAATTGAAATAATATATTAAATGGTAATTAACATGTTCGAGTATAAAAACTATGCAATATACCAAAGAGCATGGTACCATCAATCCCGTCAGTAATTGACAATTCCCTAAAACTTCTAAAATTGAACATAAACCCGGGCAGTGAGTTTTCATCAAGCTCATAAATATATGTCTTGCTATGAAACATGATTTTATATTTCATGGATGTTGTCTTATATTTATCTGTGTAATGAAGAACAACAAAATCTTTTAGGACATAAACATGTCCTTCAATAAGCTTATTTCCAAACTGCGCTACATACAACTTCCGAATTGCAACATGCATCCTATCACCATGCGAAAAAATAATTAAATTTAACATAGGTTTTAACATTCAAATTATGTAATATTGAGAAGAAAAATAAATTCCTAGTAAAGCTTTATAACCTCAGCATCATGGAACACACATTCCAAGCTTTGAATTTTGTTCATGTCGTTATACATCGGCTTCTCGTACAGCCGGACCAGTCTCAGCTTCATTGCCCATTGCCTTTTGCTCATGTTGATATCCTTGATTAAAGAGAAAAGCGGTGTCATCTCTTGCTTATGGTTTGTGATATTTCGAAAGGCTGCTGAAATTCTTATGCTCGATTATGAAATAATGCAGTGAGCAAAATCAGCAACATGAATCTCATATTTATAACAGATCAAAAATTGTAATTATAGAAATAAATTTGTCTGATTTTTTATGAGTTGAAATCGCTTATTTAGCAGATATTTTTTCCATACAATAATTTAATTTATGTACTTAAATGCAAATTAATTATTAACTTGCAAGATTTGTTTCCATCACCATATTTACTGTTCTATTCGATTAGGAAAAATTTGATTACCTCGATAAAATCTGAAAATTGCTCTGAATTTTTAAAAGAAAAGAATTTTGATTTAATTACCGCATTCAATAGGGATTTATTTCCATTAAAATATTGACTAATCGATTTGTTCAGGAAAAAATAAAATTCGATTAACTTGATACAGGATTTGTGAAATTAATATATTTAATGATTATTGATTGATTACCATAATTACTCCAAACAGATTTGTTTCCATGAATAACATACAAAACAATTACCTTTATATGGAATTTGATTGCATAGGCCCAAAATCAGTGGATTTTATTCAATTTCAAACAAAATTAAACTGGTATTTTAATCGATTTCTAACCAATTATAATCAGAATTTGGAATTAATCTTTACTAATTGTGGAAGGGTTTAAGCGGGAATTTTTTTTAACTATTTATAAGTGACTTGGTTATTATATATATATATATATATATATATATAAAAATATTTATTTTTAAGTCATAAGAAAATACATGGACACTATAACTGATATATAATTAATTTAATGTTCACCACACTCTAAACTGAGTCGATACTAGTACTGCCTCATACATACTAGCTCATACATATAATTAATTAATTTCAACTAGAAAATATAAGGAATCAAGGCCTTGACATCCTTGGGAAAATCTTCAAACTTGGACTTGTACCATTTTCTAGTGGCGTAACTCCTTCCCATCAAGTAGAAGGTAGATCCCATGGTATACGAGAATGCATATAGTGTCTGGGACATGCAACACATCCCGAAAAACCCGAGAATTTCGAACAAGTAATGTGGACATATCACCAAGGAAAATAGACCGCCTTGTGGGATTTTGTACTGTTTGTCACCCTTAGTTCGCAGTTTGGATAGAAGATAATGGTGGTAAAAATTACCAGCAATCCCCAGTAAGAACATAGGAATTCCAATGTATTTGAGATCAATGGCTGGTTCTGGGAGTGATTGCATCAAGTGTTGATTGTAGATCGTGATAGCTGAGAAGGAAAAGTAGCTGAGGGAAATGGGGACCATGATTTCGACATCCATCGACCCACTATATTTGTGAACAAATAGCACCTACCCACAAAAATAAAAGTAACAAATTAAAAATTCTGGTATTATATTAGGGTTTAGTCTTCAGTAAAATTATTTTTTAGTCATATTTTTTAGCCATTTTTTAATTCAAATTAAAGTTCATTTTGCCCTTTTTCATTTGTGGAGACCGGTCCGCAATTTTTCAAAAATGGTCAATTATCTCACCAAAGAATAAACGAAGGATATGTTCGTCAGTGTTTAGTCAAAATAACTTAAAAAACATGTTTTTTTTGAAAAATATATTTTCATTTTTCACAAAACGTAAGTGGCCAATTTGGCCTATTACCACATTATATTATACACGGATAATCACAAAAAACCCTATGAGGTTTTTACAAATAATGATCCTAATATAATGACTTTTAAGTAAAATATAGTTTCATTTGTATAAGATCCACATAGTCATTTTTATAGTAAAGTGATTTAGAAATTTTAATTATTGATGTTATACGATTATAAAATCATAGTTAAACCGGAAAAGTAAATTAAAATTCTATACTAGGATTTTTTTTTAATAAGTTGAGAGTAGTGGTTGGAGGGGAGGCAATAAATTTCAAAGAAACTAAAAGATCTTTATGATGGGTGAAATGATACCACTCAATTACAAACTCATGGTTCTATACTAGGATATTGAACAGAGTCTTAACGTAATTAATTAAGTATTATTAGGGGGGGAGTTACTCAGCTCGATCTATTATGAGGCTTCCTTCTTCAAATAATTATCTTCCCTTCAAATACTACTACTTTACTTAGAAATAATGATCATTTACAACACCCAATAATTTCTTAGATAAAAAATGTAATCACAAAATATTATTCTTTTCTAACTAAATTATACTCGATCCTCTTTCTCAAATCAATTGTGCTCATTTGTTCTTCTTCTTCTCCTTTTCTTTCTAAATGTGCCAAAATAAGACTTTATTTCTTCAATTTTGCCAAATTAGCGTTAACACCACACATTTTAAACTATTATGTTTAAGATAAGGGATAATTACAAAAACCTCCATGAGGCTCAGTTAATTAAAAAAACCAAAAGATTTTTAAAAATTACAAAAAATTCTTTGAGGTTTGATCTGTCGTATATTTTCCCCCTTCATAAGGAAAAAAACATTTCAAAATCCCCCTAACATTTATAAAAATATTACAATTGGCCCCTTAAATTTAAGACATAATTAAAATATTTTTCTGGTAATTTTTTTTTTTTTTTTGTAATTAGCCCAAACCTTGTTTTTGTAGTTACCCCTTAAGATAATGTAAAAGTATATGGATTTCAATTTGTACCTCAAAAACTCTCTTGAAGAAATGGGCGGTGACAGCAGATCGAAGCAGGGTAAACCTGAAATCTCCAAGTGGGAAAAGGATAAAAGTGGAAAGTCCAACAACAAATGCAGGAGTGTAAATTACAATCATGCCTACTTTACTCGGGACTACTTTACCCTTCTTCTTCTTCTTTGTATCATCGTCAATAATATTTTTCTGAGCATCCTTCATCTTAGAATACTGCATGTTTTTCCCCCTAATTTCCATCCACCCTGCGTGGCTCAATGACAAAAAACTTACAACCGACATCGCTGTTATCACCACGCTTGGTGGCGGCGGGTATATCAAATTCAGAAGCACTGATAGAACCATGACTCCGGTGGCGGTGGTGGTAGAAGTGGTAGCGGTGGTGGTGGTGTTTTTGTGTGTCACAAATGATGTGCATCACACACATGTATATTTGTCTGGAGATTTCCTATCACACTTTTCTATTCCACTGTTTATTCAATGACACATGTACAAGATAATACTATAATCGTACACGTTTTATGCGTCAAGTCAAGTTGAATAAGAATGTGGATTTTACTCTCAAGTTTCCTTTTCCACTTCTATTTTATCATAAGATACATTGTTAATAAGGGATAGTTGCAAAAGACTCCTTGAGATTTGGGCTAATTACAAAAAATCTTGAGATAATATTTCAATTTATAAAAAAGCCCCTCTAGTTTGATTATTAATGTAATGAGTGACTGACTAACTGTACTATTTTTAGAAATATCAAGAAGGTTTTGAAATGTTTTTTTGTTTTTGAAAAATAAAAATATAAGATGTAATCAAAATTCAAAGGCTTTTTCGCAAGTTACAAAAACTTGTTGGTTTTTCCTTCTTTAATTAGTCTGAACCTCATGTTTGTTTTTGTAATTATATCTTTTCATAATTAACAACACACTAATTTATAGATACATTCATAGAATAAAATGAAATAATAAAACGGAATTAATGAGAAATGTGAAGCTTTACGAAATGGGCCAAATATATCATCACATGGAAAATGAAGATTAGTGGATGGACAAAGCTGTAACCGAAATAAGATGAAAATTATTTGGTTGTATTTTGTGGACCACGAAAATACATGATCATGAAGAGTACACGAGATGGATGGCTAAGCCAAGAGAAGCTCTCTCTGTCCTCACAAGTCACAGGTCACAAACAAGCTTTAGGAACATTCTGGTACTTGTCTTTTCACTAATAAGTTGAATATATTACTAGGACTTGCTTAACTTAAGTTTATCCAGTGTTTGCTTTTGAAGTTGATCTAAACCAAAGGGGATTTTTGTGAAAATATGTCAAAAATGAATCCAAATTTGACAAAATAGGAGAAATTGGGAGGGGGTTGTTAATCTAAGTGTAGCGCAAGAATGTCTTGCGGATCGAAGGCGCATAACAGTCTTGCGCGCGGACAAAATAATAAAAACAAAAAGAAAAAATTAAATCAAGCGTAACACAAGATTGCGACTCGAACCAATAAATAAATAAATAAAATCATGCAACATACTCTAGGCACAAGAGTGGATTGCGCGAAGGACATAAAAAAATTATAATGATGCAGTCATGAGCCATATGTTCAATATTTAAAAAATAGAATATTATCAAATATAAAATATTCAATAAGTTTGGGATAAGACTTTTGATATTTTGATTTGATACCATATATCAGTAATGTTGATTATATATAATGTAAAATTCATGAAGAAAAATGGAATTTGTCATACCACTGTTAAATCCTAAAATTAGATGAATTAATATGCCACGTGGCTCATTGTTACACTAAAATCTAAAAACATAAAACATTTTTCAAACTCAATATTTCAAATTATATGTCAAATTTTCAAAAATTATTTATTTAAATCTAAATTTTAAACTGTAACATATATAATAATTAAATTGTTCATTATAAAAAAGTCATGCATATTTCATACTTGCATTGTATAAACAAAATTATAAAATTTAAATATTTTAATTCTAAATTTTAAAAATAAAACATAATAATAAAAGCTGTGCACTATATATATACCCAAAGAAAATCAGATAAATTAATATTTTTTACTTCATTTTCTTAAATAGTCACTTATATAAAAATAACTTACATGCTTATGTATTTTTCACTAAAATAAAATCTTCATATTTTCGAAATATTTAGAAGTGACATATCATCACCTTAGACTCGATAAGAATCACTTTTTATTAAAAAAACGTATCACTTTAACTCTGAAAAATGTACGTTTTCAAATTAACAAAACTGATCATTTAATTGCAATATTATATACACTCTTGTTTAACAGTATTACTTTTTATTAAAAAAAAGTATCATTTCTACCCTAGAAATATATTTTTCAAAGTTATAACAATATTACATTAGTAGTTTCCCTAAAAGTATTAATTTTTCAGAAGTATTTGTAGTAGGACTATCTATATATATTATATATATAGCTATTTGTTGGAATTTGGTATTTTAAATTGGGTTTTGACTTGATTTTGAACAAATATTTAATTGGTTTCCATTAGTGAAAAATGAAATTAAATTATTTGTTAAAATTCTAATAAGTGAGTAGATAAGATTGACATTTGGAATTTCTCAAAACCAATTCCGGGTGAATGAGAAATTAATGTTACAAGTTATCCACTTAAAACTATAAAATGGTATGGAAACTGGTAAATGTGAGGAAGGAGAAAAGCTCCATCACACATAGAGTAGAGAGCCAAAGTTTGCTCAATTTATAAATCCCAAGTTAGATAATTGGGTTTTGGCCCTTATGGCACCAAAGTTTTTAAAGGGTGAGAACTTATATGCTTGTGAGTTTGGTTCAAAAAAACACATGCGCGCGCGTGCCGCCGCCGCCGCCGCCCGCCCGCCCGGTTTGGGTCCAGGTCGTGGGCCTGGGCTTAGGCTTGGACTTCAAGGCCCTTATACTTTTTGGATCAAATTTATTTAAAACCTTTTTAAAATATTAATTAATTATTTAATTCCAACAAATGGGTGGTGCGCAGACGCGCAGTTGTTTGCGAGCGCCTGTGAAGCCAGGGTGCGCGCACGCGCACCGCGCGAACAATGAGCATAATTAGACGCCAGATGAAAGCGATGCGCGACGCCAAGACGTTTGAATCGATGCACTGTTCGAGGAACCAGGTGCATTTTTTGGTTGTAGACATGTCTTTTCGATCCAACAGACAAATCATTTTCAACGGGCACCTTGATGCCTATAAACACAAGGCCCCTGCATATGAAATCTGTTACGAAATAATAAGCCTAAAATCGAGTCATTTCATTACAGCATATTGATATCATTCCCTTTAAAGCTTGAAAGCTTTATACACTTTAGTTCGTTGTAGTTTCGACTTTTGCAAGTGATGCTAAGTCGAAACAGTAAAGTCGTCGTATCTTAGGAACGATTGTCGGAACCTTAAGCACTTTGTATACGGGATGATTTCTTCTTGCGGAGACTGTATTAAATACAAGCCTCGACTTCTAAATCTTGTCCTGGTTTTGTCTATACACTTTTAAGTCTTTTCTTGTAAACAAAAAACCACCAAACAACACTATTTAATTGGATATATATATATATATATATATATATATATAGAGAGAGAGAGAGAGAGAGAGAGATTGGATCAAATGGGCACCCCCCTTATTTGAGACGGTGGGGATTTATTATAGCCATTGGATTGGTTTTTTGGATGATTCAAATTAATTCCATTATTTTAGGCAAGTAGTTAATAGATACACACCATCATGGTCATATGTGTAATTTGACCAATTCTAGGATTTTTCTATAAGGGCTATTTTGTTATTTTTTAAGAGTGTAAAAGGAAGTTATTATTTACCATATTTATTGGAGCGATTTTTGGGAGAGTTATTTCTATTCAAAACACCACTTCTCTTCTCATCCCACGCATCGTTCGCTTCCAGCAGCCGATCGTTGCACCATTGCACCAATGATATTGGAAATTAAGTCTGGACTCCGGTGGTTATTGTATCGGTAATATATAAATAGTCAGTATTTAGTTGTTTCTCACAATTATTTTTGCCACTACTCGAAGTCTGCAACAGGTTCGGTGCTTTATATTGTTCTTATCACCACCCCTTTTATTGGTATGATTCTCTCTCTTTCAATTTTATTTAATTTATTGGCGATGGACTTGGACTTTTTTGGTTTTGGTCGAATGAGTTTTCGATTTGTCCAGTTGGATGTAATGTTTTTAAATCTTGATGAATTTGTTAGTGTTTCCGGGCTTGCAATTTGATATTGTTGTACTGCACTTATCAGAGGTACTAAGTGGAATTATTTTCTTTCGAGAATTGGAATTGGAAGTGATCATTTGTTGAAAATTGTTGAAGCCAAACAATTTTCTTGTTTGGGATTTTTATATTTGTTTGCATAAGGGTAATATAAGTTTGTTGTATACTTAGTTTAATTTTAGTGTTTATTTAATACAGTTTTGTTGTTTTGTGCAGTATAATTTTGTGGCGGGCAATTAAGTTTCGCACATTTTGTTTAATTTCTTGGTATGTAATTTTAACCCAAATCTTGAAAATATTTTTAGAAGTAGTTTGTGTAGTTTCTAGGGTTTTTATCTTTTGATTGTTGGGGATTTATTGTTATAGGGTTTAGTTATCTTCGATTTTCTGGAGATTTCGATTTCTAGTAATTTCATGGTTGGGTTTGTATTTAATACAATTTTGATGTTTTATGCAGTACATTTTTGTGTATGTCTTCAACATTGTTTAACTTCAATTGTAGTTGTATAATACAATTTTAATGTATTTGTCATCAAATGTTTGTGTAGTGTTAGAATAATTTTACTATATTATGATGATATTTTCTTTGTCTTCTTAATTGCAGTTGTATGCTAATTTGTGAAGATGGATAGAGGACAACAAAAAAGGCAGCTTAATATTGGTGGTACGAGTAGTGGGGCGGGGGAAGCAAATGCTCAGCCTAAGAAAAGGAGAAGGGGCAATCGTGTTGTCAAGAATTTGTGAATGATGTATAATTAGTGCAGTTTTACTGCGTATATAGTATTAGAATGTTGTATAATTAGTGCAATTTTACTGCGTGCATAGTATTACAATGATGTATAATTAGTGTAGTTTTACTGTTC
Source organism: Rehmannia glutinosa (assembly GCA_016081115.2). NCBI lineage: Eukaryota > Viridiplantae > Streptophyta > Magnoliopsida > Lamiales > Orobanchaceae > Rehmannia > Rehmannia glutinosa. The sequence continues at coordinate 293,016 of JABTTQ020000760.1, read as the reverse complement.
AATTGATATTAGAATGTTGTATAATTAGTGCAGTTTTACTGCGTGCATAGTATTCCAAACAATACTGTTTATTCACTTTAACATTACTGTGTGGTTAAGAGCGTTATATTGTATAAATGTTGAAATTTCAATGTACTATATATTTATTTAACTGTGTATTGAAGTGCATTTATTTTATACAAAAAATAAGAATTTGCTTAAATCCTTCTAAATAATTTAGGATGATATAAAATACACATACTAAGTCGATAAGAACGTGTTTAATCCTTCCAAATAATACTGTTTATTCACTTTAATATTGTTGTGCGGTTAAGGCATGTTCACTGTATAAAAATCGAAATTTCACTGTAATATATATTTATTTCACTGTGTATTATTATTGCATCCTACAATTTAGGAAACATCGACTACTGGGTTCGAAATTTTCGGTACTATCTGCCATATTTTTGGGGCTCCATTGGGTTTGATTTGGTAAGATTTTGTTGCCATTATTTTGTGTTTATCACTTCCTATAATTTAGGAACATTTGACTTGGTGGTTGGTTATTTTCTTAATTTGTTTGTTATTCCCTTACTACTTATAATTAATAATTATTAATATAAATATTAGCCATTAAATCTGGACCCTTAATTGCAATATTTTAATGGCCTGGATAAATCCCCACTGTCTCATATAAGGGGGGTGTCCCATTTGAACCTTCCCTATATATATATATATATATATATATATATATATATATATATATATATATATAGGATCAAATGTGGCAGTATGGATCAATCTAAGCCATTAATCTAAAAAATCTAAAGGCCAATTTTTTTTTGATTTTTTTAAATTTGATTTCGCACAATTAAGGGCACAAAGGTCATTTTGTACACAAATTAATTCAGTTAGTTTTGGTATCCCCCCATAACCCGTTTTGGGATTTCATCTACTCCCATCCCCACTTTTCATTCCACTCTATTTTCATCAAAATCCAAAACTCCCAAATTTTATTTCTCTCTCCTTCTCTTTCTCTCTGTTTGGTCTGGTCGGCGGCAACTCTGCAATAGTTGAGTTTTTTTTCGTTCGAAGGTTCTCCTCAAATTATCGACAACAACACACACCCCGAACAGAGGGTGTTACTGATTCTTTCAATAGTGGGTAAAAGTAAGTGTTTGGTTTTATTTTATTTCAGTTTTTGGTTCGAAATTTTGGTAGCAAAGGGTTTTACTTTACATGTTTTTTATTTTTTGTTGAACCATTCAACTATTGATTTTGGATATTTTGAAGTAATGTGTAGTAAGAAGAGTAGGCATTCTTGTTTGTTTTTTATTTTATTTTGAATTGTCTAGGGTTTTGATTTTCGATTTTTCCAGGCGATTTCATGGGTTATTTTCTTTGTTTTTGGGAATATTTTTGTGCGAAATAGGACATATTTATTGGGGATGTTTTTGGTATAAAAGTTGGTAAAAACAATGTATTTTTAGTTATTGGATGGTGTAATGTTTTTTATGTTATAGATATAGCATGGTGTAAGTTTAGTTACAGGGTGGAAGTTATGAGTGTCACGTGCGTGTATGAAGTTTGTTTTGTAGAAATATTGAATTTTTTTTATGTTTTCTGAAATTGGATTTTTGTGAAATGTGTCAGTATACCTTGCTCTTTTTTTCTGATTCCTTCTTTGTGTTTATGGTGTACAATTTACTTAAGAATGATGAATTTTTAGTTATTTCTGATGTATAGTTAAATCTAGTGTGGTGTTAGTTTAGACCCTGCGATAAAAAAAATTAAAGAGCCATGGATATATGTATTGGTGCATATTTAGTATTGTTATTGCGTATGTGTTTTGGTGCATTGATATGTTTGTTCATGTGTATATATAGTCCATGAAATGCATCATCACACATAGAGCTGTCGAAATGGGCCGGCACGCGGCCCGCCAAAACCCACCACTTGGTGGGGCGGGGCAGGGCGGTGGCGGGCCGAGAAAACCTCAGCCCAACCCAACCCGCCTTAGGCTGCGGGTTGGGCGGGTCAGCCCACAAAAATTAAAAAAAACAAAAAAATGAAAACAAAATATTTTTTTTTATTCATATTATTAATTTTAATGAATTAAATATAATAATGGATAACAAGTACATATTTTATAAAAATATTATATACACTTTTATAAGAGATAAAAATATAAAATATCAATTATACTATTTTTTGTCTATTTTATCTAATTTTTCTTTTTTTCTTTTATTTTTAATTTCTGGCGGGCTAGCCCACCGCCCCACCCCGCCCCGCCAAGCCCGCGGCCCGTGGCGGGCTTGCCCGTTTAGGCCCACCCCTTGGCGGGCTACTAAATACTTAACCCACCCCCAACCTTAGGCAGGGCGGGGCGGGCCGGCCAGACGGGCCTGGCCCGTTTTGACAGCTCTAATCACACATGGTGTTTAAATAGTTTTATTCTAGTATACAAATAAGGTTCATACAATGCACAGTTAGTTTTTCATTTGTGTATTTTTATTTGATATCTGATGCTTGAGTTATGCTTTAATATTGTTAAATGTTAATGTTGTCAATACCAGGTTGATAATTTTTAATGGCAAGAGGAAACAGGAAAGGGTCGGCATCTCCAGGACCGAACAAGGGTGCACGTAATGTTAATAAGAGGTCCAACACTGCCAAATCTGCCTTAAAATCTGCGATGCCCAAGCTGATGACAAGATCTGTGCCAACAGCTCTATCGGGCAATGTTTACAACGTTGAGGGCCTTTAAATCATTTGAACAAGCTATTTCATGTTGTATAGTTAGTGAATAAATAGTGCACAATTAATAGCATTGTGGTACATGTTTACAACGTTTTGGTACATACATATTATCCTCAAGCTTTCTGTATTATTTACATGTGTTAATGAATTTTTTTAGTGCATATTTTATAAGCGCTATGTGCACTGTTAGTACTAATATTATACTTGTTTTTGGAATACAATGCAATCTTTTTAAAAATTGAAATTCAATTTATTTTAGGTGTACAATTAACGATGAAGTGGTAAATATTTAATAGTAATTTGGCACACGTATAGTGTTGAATTGAGAATTGTATAAAAATATCATAAAATTAAAGACAAAATAAGTTGACTATGAAGTTGTGTATACTTAATAGTAACTAGGCACACATATATCACTTATATTTCGAAGCATTTATGGTTTTTACCCATTTATTTTTTATTTACTTTTACGGACATATAAATGATGCGCATTTAACATGGAAATGATATACAATTTAGATAATAAATGGCATACAATTAACATAAGATAATTTCTTGATCTGAGTATTTCCATTGTATAATATTGAAAATGGTTGAAAAAGGTTTTTCTCATTCTGTTGCTTGTTCGGGACATGTACGGCTGTTGTGTGATGCAATTTTGCAACACATGCTACACTTTCTCTTTAGTTTAGTGCTTGAACGAATTGCCTTTTCCTTCTGACTATGTATCCTGGTTTTAATCCGGCTCTCACTGCCCTTGTTACGTGTTTGTTGTGGTGGCAATACTAAGATGTCCATTTGAGAACTAGAGCCGATGTAAGTCTCAAATAGTGCATCATTTCCACCGACATGTTGCTCCTCTTGTTGGTGAGCTAACTTGCCTTTGATTTCAGATAATAAACGTGCTAAGTCAGCCAATTTTTCCATATTTAGTATTGTTATGACCAGGCACTCCCACACTTCAACGTGTTGGATACTTTCATCATTAAAATCTGCACAATTTGTACACCTTTTCAGAAAACATCATAATAACGTAATTCGATGACTACCTTTGCATCAAAATATGCATATGAATACACCAAAATATGACTCCAGAGTACAATATTGTCAACATTTGTATACTAAAATAAGCATGAATCCTTTCTATCTCAATTAAACAACCCATGCATTACTGTAGGCTTATTTTAGCACCAGAGTATGCACGTGTATACACCAAGATATGTTTCCAGAGTACAATATTGTCAATATTTTTATACCAAAATAAGCATCAATGCTTAGTCTCAAATAAACAACAAACCATTCCATATTTTATGCTTATCTTAGCACTAAAGTATGCACACATATATACACCAAACAATGCTTCCAGAGTACAATATTTTCAATATTTTTACACCAAAATACGCATAAAGGCTTACCATCAAATAAACAACAAATCATGTCATATTGCATGTTTATCTATGCACAATAGTATACATATGCATTGACCAAAATTACACTTATTGTGTAAAATATTTGTTAATGTTTTTATACCTAAATAAGCATTAATGCATACCATGTCAAATAACGAGCAAACATTCACTATGGTACTCTATTATGTACACAATCCTTTTTATATTTATACACCAAAATAAACCAAAATTACGATGTAAGATTTTGTCATGTAACGTTGATAGGATGAACAAAGAATATTTGTTATTTCTCGAAACAGAATTGCACATACCACGACAAAATATGCCTGAATCGCAGCTTTCATCTGGATTGTCTATTGACATGTCACTTTGGTGTGATTGAGCATACTCATCTCCCATGTCGTACACCTTCTTTTGTCGTTCAAAAATGGTGGATAGGATTGTTTTTGTGATTTTGATGCAGTTTTTTTTTCTGTTGTATTGCGTCAACGAAGAGTGAAGAAGAGGATGAATCCGTTTTTTTTGCTCATGATTAGACGTGTCTGTTATGGAAAGGTGATATTGAATATATCCGTTAATTTTAGGTAAGTAAATACGGAATTAATTTTACACCATTTTGATAGTTACCGATTTGCCCTTTTTACACATAAAATAATTGAAAATAGTTTATTTTTAGGCCTAATTTGAACCATTGATTGAATAGGATGGATGGATGGGATCCATCCACACTGCCACATGGTAAGTAGAGGTGGCAAAATCAAGCCCGGTCCACGGGCCGACCCAGCCAGCCCGAGGTTTGGGTCAAGCTAGGCTGTGATTTTTTAGGCCCGAAAAAAGTCGGGCCTATTTGGCCCGGACCGAGTGGCCTGACGGGCCGAGCTAGCCCAACTTTTTTGGGCCGACACGATTTTTTTGTACATAGAGTGTATGTATGGACTGGTTTGGGCCAGTGAATTTTAGGGCCGATCCGACCAGAAATTTTGCAAAGCCCGATGGGCTTGGGCCGGGCTGGTAGAAAAGGAAGAGAATGATTTTTTGGATTGGGTATGAATCCGAATTTTTGTCGGATAGATCTGTCTTATGATTTTAGATGTGTGACACAATCTCACAAGAGATCTACTCTAAATAATTAAAGAATAATTAATAATAAAACTTACCGACTTCACCCACATTCTAAGTCTTTCAAATAGGGCCATAAATAAATAGAGTGTTTGACAAACAACTCGTGAAGAAGTTCAGATACAGTTCGTTTATGTTTGTTTATTTAGTTAACAAGCATAAAATGAACCAATTTTAGGGCTCGTCTAATAAATGAACAGAGTTTAAACAATTATATACTCGTTCATCAATAGCTCGTTAACAAGCTTGTTTAATGTTCGTTTATAGAATATTAATGAACAAGCTCATATAGCTTAATTTTAAAATTAAAATTTTACATATACATTAAATATATTTATTGAAAAGTCAAATATATATAATTTTAATACTATTGTATAATATAATCTATAATTCTATATAATATGAAAAAGATTTAAAGTTACAATATTAAAAATTTATCATTAGCATATGAATTAAAGTTGAACATGCCATGAACACGAACTCGTCAAAGGTAATTTTATTTGTTTGTTTGTTTATTGATCCCGAACAAAATTATTCAATGTTCACGAACGCACAATGAATACGGACTCAAAAATGAATGCGGTCATGAACATGTTTACGAATAATTTCAAGCACTAAATAAAACGATTTTTAAAATCTGAAGAGAGCTTGACTCGAGCTCGAGCTCTTATAAAATTAACGAACATTGGGCAAACAGACTAAAACTCGGCTCGACTCGACTCGAATGGTTTACACTTCTACTTTCAATCCAAACAAATAACGTACACCCACTTATATCTTTAACTTCACAGTAAATTCATTTTTCGCCCCAATCAAGTCAACTTTTGACCATGGAACATCAAGGAATCGCGTGTTATCTACACTAGTTTACTAACCGTTTGGGTGCATGAGTTGGGAGTAAGTAACACGAATATATAAATTTATTGCATAGAAAACTTATGGAGTCTTTTTCAAGCTTACGCTGACCCCAAGGCTTCAAAAAAAAATAAAGGAAAGTGTCATTAAGAATAAGCATATGTAGACAAAGATGAACACATGGTGGTGAGAATACGAGAAAGCAAAAATGGCTGCAACAATGGTATGCTCATGTCAAAAACAGAGAAAATTAAATCTGTGCATTTTGGGGGAAAAAAAAGCTTAAATATGTTGTTGTAATTCTAAAAAGTAAGAACTGAATGTCATCTTAAAAATTAACTTAAATATATTGTTCTCTTATACCAGCTTTTATCTAAACCACATTCTTACCAGTATTCTGCAAGAAAAAAATACTAATCCGATTCTACGAACCGCAATCTCCAATTTTACTACAATTCTGCAAGATAATTTGATCTTGTGTTTTATGTAATTTTTCTGTTATTGGAAATTTATTTTTCATGCATTGAATTCAAAGAAATTGTGTGTAATTTTAAGATTAGTTAACTCAAGATCTCTCTTTTCATTTACATAATAAAGTGAAGAAGATGAAGAACGCGGGTTGGGGTAGGGATTGAAGAAGATTATAAGATTTAAAAAATAAGGGGTGTATTTAGAAATTTGGTGGATTTATTTAGAAAGTTGGTAGGGTATTAAAGGTATTTTAGTCTTTTCATTAATTGTATTTTTGTAATTAAAAGGAGGAGGTGTATTAATAAATGTTGGGGGTGTTAATAGCGCTCCCCATATATAAATTTATTGCATAGAAAACTTATGGAGTCTCTTTCAAGCTTATGCTGACCCCAAGGCTTCAAAAACTTCATTAGTTTATTGCATCAAAATGTTTAAATTAAGAACGTTGAAATCTGAGCACGATATAACAATTCCACAACTCTGCAACTTCAATGATCATCATATTTTTGTTCTCTCATCTGCAACTTCAATAAATCATCATATTTTTGGATCTGAAATGGTGAATAAGGATCAGTCATCATCATCATTTTTCAGTTTGCGATGCACTTGCTACATGCTTCTCTTCCTCTCTTCCTTCTCCTCATTTTTGTTCATGTACTGGTCCTATTTCTCCATTAATCCCCAAATCTCCATTAACAACCAAAACAATCAACACATAAACCTCCTTACATTCTCATCCCCATGGAATCTCCTTCACTTCCCCTCTCAACCACCACCAACATTTCTCAAAATCGCCCTTTTCGTCAAGAAATGGCCGGAAAAACACCACGCCGGAGGACTCGAACGCCACGCGTTGACTCTACACCTTGCGCTCGCCAAACGCGGCCATGAGATCCACGTTTTCACATCTTCTCCGACGAATTTAACCTCGATCGGAAACTTACATTTTCACCTCTCGAAACCAACGGCCGCTGGTTATTTAGATCAATCCACGGTTTGGAACCAATTTCAAGCCGAGAATTTGACCGAAAAACCCTTCGATGTGATCCACACGGAAAGCGTGGGGCTTATGCACACCAGATCGCGGAATATAACTAACCTAGCTGTTAGCTGGCACGGGATTGCGTACGAGTCCATACACTCTGATGCATGTCTCCTAAATATCTTTCAATCTCATCTACTGCCACATCTTTCTTGTACTGATGCATTAATTTGTTTACTTCTGTTATGTAAATCTGTCAAACTGGATGTAGATTGGTTTCCCGACGCAAAAACTCATGTCCTTCTGGCCCAATTGATTTTTGTAAGAGAAATTTGCCATAATATAGCTTTTTTAAAAATGTAAAACAATAAACCAAAATGGTGGTATGTGAGGGGCCTGGGCTGGGCACGGACCTGAGTTGGTCCTATAGTGCGTCTGAGCTAAAAATGAGATGATTAACGGCTGAACTAAGCTGGGGTTTGATCATCTTGGCCCAATTGTCTCCTAGAACATAAGTATAAAATCAGATTAATTAGCCCAGTATTGTTTATGATCCGATCTTGGGCTGCTCTTTTTGCAGGCCTATTTTATGGGTTGTGGGCCGACCTTAGCCAGTTACCTTGAAAAATCCTTCGACTCAGATTTAGTTTAAGACCAAACAAAAGCCTTAGAGGCATGTTTGGTCCAAAGACTTTATCAAATGTGCAAATTATAATAATCAATACAAAACATATGATGAAAAAATGTCTGTAATCAATATATTCTGAATAAGATTGCATATACATTAGAGTATAAAAATGTACAACAATTATCTGGTCGGGCACTACTCTGACATTAACATCATCGAATGCCGTTAGAACTCAGCTGACCAACTCCAAACGTTGTTGTTGTCGTTGTTGTCCTACTTCCAGGGTTGTACGTCTGTTTTATGTGGTCGTGGCCTCAATAGTCAATTTCTCATTTAGTGAGAATAGGATGTCATTGAGTCTTGTGGAACCTTGTCATTTGTCACTTCTCTCCTTATTCCCCTCTTTTCAACAATATTGATAAATAATTTCAATCGATATATATAAGAATTATAGTAGTCAAGTTGACAGCATAAGGAATTAATGGTGGCCACACTTAGTCAACCTTGTTGGTACAACGCGAACAAACCCTTATTTTAACCCATTTATGGCAATGTTAGGAGAGATGAAATGAACTAAAAGTCTAAAACTAAGGCTGCGATTGGATGTGAGCGAAAATCCATTTTCGTTCCGCTGGAGAATTTTTTTTTTACCAAACATGCGATTGTTTGTGAAATTTTCAGAAAATATATTATTCTCACTTTTACTTTTTCTCACTTTTTCTTTCGTCAATCACATCTACACATTTTTTCATAAAAAGCTTATCATTATTACACATTATCACACAATTTTCACTATTCATTTACTCACATATTTCTAACTAGCAATCACATCCAATCATTATTTTTCTATTTTCACATCAAATCAACTTTCATCATTACTTTTTCATCTTACATCCAATCACACTCTCAAAATTCATCTTTTTTCTCCCAAAATTTTTTTCACTACTATTCTCTAGCAAAATCAAAATTTTCAAAATGAAAGTATATTCAATCGCACCCTAAACAACTCCAAGAGCTTCGTGGAGTAACTGAATCGATGTATATGTTTCAACGAGTCAAGGTTTTGAGCTGCTTTAGACTGAGTCACCACACAAGAAATCCTCCTCCACCATGTTATCAAGTTGATTCGAACCTCCACGTTGCGGGTGTCGACGCGGACATTATATCACCTATGTCCTTTACCAGTTAAGTTGTGCCATTGGGGCTAAAACTAAACAACTCCCCAATCTATGTACACTTTTATTTGTGTGAGACGGTCTCATTGATATAATCCATGAGACGGATCCTATATTTAAATAGAATGTTGACCCAAACCTATACCCATGAAAAAAATTCATATTTTTGTATTGTTTAGGATCCGTCTCATGAAGTTAGATTCATGAGACGGTCTCATATAAGATCCCCAAATTTGAATATTATCATCTATATATTACCAATATAGAAGAAATTAAGTTTCCAACATTTGGCGGTTGAGGTCCGTTTGCTAGGCCAGACAAACATACAGTCCAACCAGTAAAACCCAACAACAAAAACAACCCCAAATTCTATACCAGTACCAATACTAATTTTAAATACAACGTGACCCCCTTAATTCTTCTCCCTAATTTGCTAACCACCCCTCCACTCCCCAATCATTCTTTCATCTCTTATTACAAAATACGAGTCTTAAAAATTGATTCTCTCACATATAAAACTCCTCATAATTAACTCTGTTGAAACGAAAACGTCTCAACAAGTTAACAACTGTTCCTCGTATTTGCTCAGTATGGGTTTCGAGTCGAAAAAAGCTTTGCTTTATTCTGATTTATTTAAATGCGACAGAGAAAAAGAAGAAGAGGCTATTGTGATATCAAAGACGGAAGGGTCGAGTTGGAGCTCGAGCTCGAACCAGTCTTCGCCATGTGGCTCATCTTCTTCGGGTTTCAGCACGCCCTTGTATTCCGATTTGGGATCGTCCGAAAGCTTCGACGATGGAGATTTCATTGCCGAGCTGACTCGCCAGATGGCTGAGCATATGCTTCAAGATGAAGACGAAGATGAAGATGAAGAAAAAGACACAGTTGTAAGTATTATGTCAAGAAAACGACATCGTTCCAGTTTTAAATATCTCTTTGCTAATTCTTGGTTAATTATTTATATTGAAGGGTAATAGCTCTGTTAAGAATAACAACCTCAAAAATGGATCGAATTCGAGTCCAGTCTCTGTCGATGATCGGATTCCACCAATTCAAGTAAAAACGAATATTAATTTATTAGATTAGTATATTTTGAGGAAATTATTGAAAATAAATGTTTTTTTTTTTGAATAATGGATAACATTTTGTATAGGTTTATGAGTTGAAGAATAAATCACCAGTGAGGAATTGTCGGGAAAGAGTTAAAATGACTGAGTCATCTCAGCGGAAACAATTTCAGAAAACAGAGCATCATTATATGCAATACAGAGGGAGAGAATGGGGAGTTGGACGTGGGAGAAATGGGCATTCCGGGTCGGGTATGCAGGCCGTTTTTCTCGGTGGATCCGGATTGAGAACCGGGTCTACTGGGACCGGAGTTTTTTTGCCCCGTGTTACTAGCGACCCGACTGAGCTAAAGAAGAAACCAGGTACCATTTTATACTGTGACATTTTTAGTTATTTTTAGTTTAGGATTGGTTCAGTAGATAAGGAGGAATATATCAGATATATTATTTACTGTAAATTTGCATACAATATATACCTAATATGTGCAATTGTATGTGAATTTGTGTATATCAACAATAAAAATCTAAAGTAGTTATCCATATAGAATATTCTCCCAGGTATAATGGGGCATAGCCAAGGGGGGCCGGTCCCATTTTTTTTTTATCTTGTTTTTTCTATGGGGAAAAATTGAAAAAAAATTATAAATATTTTTAAAGGAAAAATAATTGAGCTATGGAAAAAAAATTGGGCTAGAAATAACAATGATGGCTGGTTACACCCATGCAGTGGCGGACGCAGGATTCGGGACTTGGGGGGGCGAAATCTATTTTGAAGACCTATATATGATTTTTTTTTTTCAAAATTTTGGGTGGGCAAATGCAATTTTTCATAAGTATAGGTATATTTTTATAATAAAAAACAAGTAGAAAAATCACATTTTGAAAAATTTTGGTTCCTCCTCTGCACCCATGCAGGTAGCATGGATAAAATCGTCTCATGCAAATTTTTGTCTTTACAAAAACTTCCCTAAGGTTCAGGCTAATTACAGAAAAATCCATAGATTTTTTAAAATTGCAAAAAGAAAATTTTTGAGGTTTGATTACATTTTATATTTTTTTCTTCATAAGTAAAAATATTTTCAAAAAAACTTCTTGATATTTTTAGAAAAATTGCAGTTACCTCTTTAAATTTAAGTTATAATCAAACTGTTGTCAAAGTCCTTCGCGCACTGCAAGAATGGAAGTCGCAAAAGGAAAAAAGGTTTTTTTTTTTTCTTGAAACATCTGTATTATTTATTTTTTTGGTAATTAGCCCAAACGTAAGGGGTCTTTTATAATTATATTAATATTAACAAATAATTGCACACCGTGAAAAGTAATGAACAAGAATTTATACGTAATCATTTTGGTGATACTCAAAATCGAGGCTTTATTCAAATAAAAATGAATCTGACGAATGGAGTATTATTAGGAAAGTGATTTGGAATCTTTTCTATTCAAATGCTGTAGATTCCATGTTTGTTGTCAGTATGATTATATTGTTTGGTTTTGCATCTTCTTGTGTGATGTAATCTTAATTGATTAGGATATGGATCAGCCAATAAGCTTAGATTGGAATCTTGTTGGTGGGATCCAACTTCCTTGGATCCACGACTTTAGTACTTTGGACAAAGTGTAAAGCAATTAATGAGGGCCATACACGACTTAGAAAGCAATTAATGAGGGCCATACAAGGCTATTTTCCCCCTTAAGACATTTTATTAATTAGTAGATAGACTTTTTGGTTGATCAATGATAATTGAATCTTAAATATAGTTGAGTAAGAAAAAAGGTATACGAAAGCTAGGCTCCTGTAGATTAGTAGATATTACTCTGTGTAAGACTATATTCTGGTAGGATCTACCATAAAATCTGCACACATTACATATTGAACTATCTCTGATTGTATGTGAATTTTTACACATCCATAACAAATCTATGGTCATTATGCACATGAAGTACTCCTCCAATTGTAGAATGGAATTAACCCGAAAACTAGATTATATTTATTTTCGTGTCAAGACAGATAACTTTTTTTTTCTGTTTTTCTTTCATAATTAGAAAAACCCTAATCTTGCTTTAGGTAAACTTATTATTTCTTGTCAGTAACTAGCTAAAGAATTTTGTATCACCTACCTGCCTACCCCACCAAAAAAAAGGAAAAAAAAACACAATAATTGATATAGTTTCATGAGATTTCATCTCTTTAAAATCGAACCCAAACAACAAATATTGGTATTATTATAAGTTAAAACTAATGAAATTCTCTCTATATAAATCTTAGGCAAGAATGATGATTTCATTTTAAGATATTGTAAAGTTTTTAGGCATCATAATTTATATAAAGTTATATATTATAGAAGTAGAATCGTGAACTATAAACATCATAAATACAATTAATCCTTCTAAAATACAAATATCAGGAATATATCTGAATGATCATTCAACAAAATAATTGTTTTTCCAATAATATTTTATGTAAAATGAAACCATCATTAGAATGAGGTTTATTAAATATTTGGTTGTTGATCAGGTTGCTCAATGGTTCTGATGCCTACAAGAGTTTTGCAAGCGTTGGAGCTCCATTTTAACCGACGTCATGATTCCGCAGCCCCACCATTAGGTGGCCGTGGGTCTCCCAATCACTCCTGCCCGAAAGGTACCTTACCCTATCGCTTTCTTATAAAGGTTCCTTGTTTTACTACTAAGAATCTTGAATCTTCACTACTAATATGGTCCCAACCTTAAAACCCAAATAATGCAAATAATGAGTCATATAACTTGACTTTCTCTATTCTTGAAAACCAATTATGTGTTACTCTTTCATGAGTATTTTGATTAATTATATTTGAATAATTATAAAAAAAACCCTGAGTTTTGGACTAATTAAAAAAATCTTCTTTGAAGTTTGATTTTGTCTTAAATTTATGGGGGTAACTGTAATATTTTTATAAATACTAAGGGGTTTTTGAAATTTTCTTTGCTTATGAAGTAGGAAAATGTAAGACGAAATCAAACTTTAAAGATGATTTTGTAATTTTCGAAAACCTATGAAATTAGCTCAAACCTCATGTTTTCTTTTTTTAGAATTATCCCTTTAATTTTTTTGAGAGTCCTTAGAGTGATAACAAATCTGTTTTCTTGAATATCTGGTCTTCATATAGAGTCGGGCTGACAATGAGTGACACGACAAGATTACAACATGAATTACATAGAGAAATAATATGATAAAGCACAACACGATACAAAACACGACACGAAAACACGAAATTGTGAATTAAGTTAGAACTACAATTATTATTATTCTTAATATCTAATAAGATATTTAAAACAAGATAGATAACATGAAAGCACGATAGTGCAACACGAACATGACACAATTTGTCACCCCTCAGCTACTATAGACTAGTCTTGTTAAAATGTAAGATGAAATCAAATCTCAAGGAGATTTTCGTGATTTTCAAAAAACTACGTTATTAGCCCAAACCTCAAGTTTTTCTTTTTGTTGTAATTATCCCTTTAAATTTTCTGAGAGTCCTTAGAGTGATAAAAATCTATTTTGCTTAATATCTGGTCTTCATATAGAGTCGAGCTAGCAATGAGTAACACGACATGAACACACCACGATTACAAATACGAATTACAGAGAGAAATAATATAATAAAGCAAGACATGGCACGATGACAAGAAACACTATATGAAAGCACGAAATTGTGAATTAAGTTAGAATTACAATTATTGTTATATTTAAGATCAAATAAGATAGATAACATAAAAACACGATAGTACAACACGAATACGATGACACAATTTGGCGCCCCTGGTACCATATACTTTAGTCGTCTTAAAATGCGAAAGAAATAAAATTACTTAAATTGACACCAATTTGGTATTGCATATCACTCTCACATCCACATGAAAAAATCATGATATATACCCGATTTGTAATAGTTATAAAATAATGATAAATACAGAATTTAATTCATTTTGTCTAGTACGCCAACAATTTAAGTTGTCATTTTGCAGATGAATCGACCATATCAAATGGACATTCACAGCTGGAAAACCAATCTACAAATTACGACGAGATGCAACTACCGCAAGAATGGACTTACTAATTAATAGTGTTTTGTCCCATCGATCCGTCTTCATCAGGAGTGCTGTCAACATATGGAAGCATATTATATGTAGGGGACACCAAGACAAAATTGAATAACTTGCACATGTCAGCAAAGGAATCTTCAAAATATCTAATAAGGGAGCTTGAAAAATATAACATGGCTCTCATTTTTCTGTTTGTCAATTGTGTGTAAATGGGGTCAAAGTTTAGTGATGAACAAATTAGAAGCAGTTGCAAGTTGCAGGATTTTCATAAATTTGTGAAGGGCTCGGTTCTTTATGTGAATAAGTAAAGTATTGTTATTGGAGGAATGTCTTCTTCATCTTTCAAATAATGGAAATTCAATTAAATGTTAGCCAACATTGGAGGCATGCAAGGGCGGAGGGCCCCATTTAAAAAAAAAATACCCTAGAAGGTTGTTAAAATTTTTTTTAATTATAATTTATATGATTTTCTCACTACAAGAAATTGTTTTTTTACTAACGGAAAATACCGACGAAATTATTCTATCGCTGGTTGCCGACGGATTAGCGACAGATTACCAACAAATACACATTTACAAAAATACCGACGAAACACCGACGGATCACCGATGGAATATAACGACGGACAATATTCTCTCGTTAATCTGAAGGTAAAGTTCCCGGAAAATTCTACCGCCAAATTTCCCGACAGATCTACGACCGAATACCGACCAAATAGTTACCGACGGATTATTTTTTCTGTCGGTATAGTGTAATGGATTTCTGTTGTTGTTAAATCCGTCGATAAAGTACCGACGGATTATTTTTCTGTCGGTAAAAATTTACCGACAAGCGTTTTGCCGACGAAAAAATCCGTCGCGGATCCGTCGGTAAAAGGGGTTTACCGACGGATATTTCCGTCTGTAAAATTTCATTTTCTTGTAATATCTTATCCGGCCCACCCCATTTTCGTGTATTGGCCCACCCCAAATCCTGGCTCCGCCCTTAGAGGCAGGGTGAGTAAAAGTGTGACCCTTTATGTGGAAAAGATAAATTATCCTAAGAGGCATATATACAAAATATATGGTGAGAAAAAAATGATATACACCATGCACCATGTATTATTTGTAATAAATACATATATTTATAAATATATTTATACATTTAAAAAATATATGAATATAAAAATACCTCTACATGAGATATCCAAATATATGATGATGTGCATATAAATTCACACATGGCAAAGAGTCTGCATTCCTTTAACACACATATATTAGTAGTCAACTCCATACAAGGGTGGTTTTAGAGAATGAAAAGTAGCTCCAGAAATTTTGAACCTCCCACGCATATGATTACAAGAAAAGCATACTCTATGGAAACAACCTTCTTTTCATGCCCGGTTTTTGTGTTATTTCTATCAGTTTGGTTAGTCTCCGTTTTAGGGTCGGAGTGGCTTAGTCTCCTCAGGTGGGAGTGTTTGAGTTTGTGTGAATGCTTTTGCATTTCTCCTTGACGATTGTTAGTGCAAAGAGGCTCTATTACCAGTTGGCTACGGTTGTAATTTTGAGTTTGAGTAATCAATAAAATTTCTATTGTTTCGGGGAAAAAATGGGAACAACCTTCTTTGAAAAACTCATACTAGGAGTTGAGTGTTGATGTTGTAATTCGCCCTACAATACAAAATATACAAATAGCTGGTAATATGAAAAGTGGCCATGAATTGCCTTTTTATTGAATTGTCGAGCTGATGAGCTCGGGTCGGTCTCTGACTTGGCGGAGTTTGAATTTACAAAGTTATATAGGTGTTTTCTCTTGTCATTTTCCTCATAAATGAGTACTATTTATACTATTATATTTAATAGCCTAACAATCATTCATCTAAAATATTAATGGGACATTTGTCTCCATCTTGCTGTGCATGAGTTGCATGATCGACATGTGGTGGAAAGTGCTTGTTAACTTGTCCCACTAGTGCCTTGCCAGGTGGCTGCTTGGTCTGCCACTAGAGGTTTAGCCAGGTCGGAGTTGACTTTTGTTGAGTTCTGGTGTCAAAAATAAAAGAAGGGCTTTTGTATCCCACATTGGTTGTGGAACAAAAGGGATGAGAGGCTTAAGGTTATTTAAGGAACCCATGTGGTGGTGTTTCAATTGCACTAGTCAAATACACTTTAACCTTTGTGGTTTGACTCTAGTTAAATTCCTTTCTTGTATTCTCTATTATGGAGAGTTGGGAGAGAGGTGTGAGTTAGTCAAAGGTTTGTAAGAGTGTGGGGTACTGGGGTCGGGAGAGAGAATGTCTGTGTGATTGTAAAAATGTTTCACATAGTGAAATTTCTTTCTCGGTGGGCCCATGGTTTTTCTCCGTTTTGGAGTTTCCACGTAAATTCTTGTGTTATGGATTGTTGTTATTTTTATTTTATTTCTCGGTTATTTCTGTTTGTCCCTAGAGGATGAATGTGGGATCCGATTTTTCCCAGCAAGTGGTATCAGAGCCCAGGTTGGGTCTCTTGAAATTCTGAGTATGCTGTGGTCGCGTGATGTCGACCTTCCACATCGAGAAAAGATTTCTTGAGCGGTGTCCGGGGTCTCTTTGGAGGCGGTTATTCATCGTTTAGGGTGGTTCAAGCAGGTGGAGAAATTTGATGGAAGGGTCGCGTTTGGCTTATGGCAAGTATAAGTCAATGATGTGATAGTTCAATCCGGGTTACACAAGGCTTTGAAGGTTAACTGCCAAGGTGGAGGTGGAGTTAATCTGGCAAATAACTCCTAATCCGAGCTAACATTGTGGCAGTGAGGATTTTCTCTGATGAGAAAATGTATGTCCTTTTGGCATATCAAGTTGCCATGAAAGAGGATGTGGTTATGTTAGTGGGTCCAGAAATTTGCACATGGGCATTGACTTGTCATGGAAAGATGCAGGGTGTGGTGGAATTTCACACGAGCATTAGTTTGACATGGATACAGAGTGTGTGGTGGAATTTACACACGAGTATCGGTTTGGCATGGATACAAGGTGTGTGTTATGTCGATGGCTGAAGGACTTTCAGGAGGGCCAAAAGCTGGGAGTTGCACCATAAATTTCAGCGGGTTTTTCGACATGTGCCGAAGGAAATTCTTAGATGATTTATTCTAAGTGGTCTACTCATATGGTGGAGTAGGGTTCTCTGGTTTGAGAATGATGGTTCTTTGGTTTGAGAATCATGATTGTCGGTGAAGGCAATGGGGCTTCTTTTATTTTGCCAAGGTGGAGTTTGTTGAGTTTTGGTGTCAAAAATAAAAGAAGGGCTTTTATATCCCACATTGGTTGTGGAACAAAAGGGATGGGAGGCTTAAGGTTATTTAAGGAACCCATGTGGTGGTGTTTCAATTGCACCAGTCAAATACACTTTAACTTTTGTGGTTTGACTCTAGTTAAATTCCTTTCTTGTATTCTCTAGTATGGAGAGTTGGGAGAGAGGTGTGAGTTAGTCAAAGGTTTGTAAGAGTGTGGGGTACTGGGGTCGGGAGAGAGAATGTCTGTGTGATTGTAAAAATGTTTCACATAGTGAAATTTCTTTCTCGGTGGGCATGTGGTTTTTCTCCGGTTTTGGAGTTTCCACGCAAATTCTTGTGTAATGGATTGTTGTTATTTTTATTTTATTTCTCGGTTATTTCTGTTTGTCCCTAGAGGATGAATGTGGGATCCGATTTTTCCTAACAGACTTTGTGGGGAGTACTCGTTTCCTTGGAAAGCCTTTAGTTGGGCTGAGGTCAGCTCTGCTTGTCAGCTCAGCCAAGTGTGATCTGGTCGGGCCACGTCAGCAGGTCTCGGATTGCCATATGGGTGTACTAGTCATCACGAGTTTGTCCAATTCAGCTTGGGTGTCATCATTGGGCTTACTGCAAAGGATTTTAATTTGGCACTCTAAGTTAAATGCGAATCACTTTAAAGAAGAAGAGAAGACACTCTCATGTTTTCAGAACCGAATAAAATCCCAGCACGAGTATAACAATTTTGAAGAAGATTCTTATGTGAGGTGTACACGGTAGAACTGTCAAAACATGTCAAGCCCGTCGAGATGGTCTCGCCCCAAAGCCTAAGGTAGGGGCCGGGACGAGTTAGGTGTCTAGTGGCCCACCAAGGGCGGGCCTAAACGGGCTAACCCGTCATGGCCCGCGGGCTTGGCGGGGCGAGCTAGCTCGCCAAGAAAAGGAAAACCCAAAAAAGAGAAGAAAAAAATAATAGTAAAATTGATATTTCATTTTTTCATCTCTTATAATAGTTTATATAATACTTTTTTAAATATATATGCATGGTCAGTATTTATATTTAGCTTGTTAGGTTTGTTTATATTGTATTTTAGATTTTATTACAACTTAAAGTTTATATTTTGGAATTTCTTGTGAACTTTATCATTTGATTATCTTGAATTAATTATTTAATTGTTGAGTTATTTTGGGTGTTTGAGAATCAACTCCGTAAAACTCTCAGTATCATTCTAACGGATATCTCATGGAAATTAGGAGAAGAAAGAAGTAGAGAGATTGCGCCACTCTCTAACCTCTGTAAATTCGGTATCTTTTATTGATTTGTTTAATTTTTGTTATTTACATTCAAGCAGTTTAAAACATGTTGGAATTGATTTGATAAATTGGGTTTTGACCCGATTTTGACCAATTATTTAAGTGGGTTTCATTTATTCGATGTATGAAATAAATGAAATAAACGTCATCTACGCCGCGGGTAGATAAGTTTAGCATTGTGAATTTCTCAAAACCAATATCGGGTGAATGAGAAATAAATGCATAAAGTTGGCCACTTAAAATGCTTTTATATATGGAATATAAAAGGGTGGGAATATGGAAAGTCATATCCCACATAGGAAATATAGTAAATGTTTGACTAGTTAATAAAGAGCATCACCACTAATAAGGAGTAATCAAGTGAAACTCCATATGGTGCACCCTAGTGGACCAAGTCAATTTTGACTAGCCTTTGGCTAGCTCAAAAGGCACCGAGGACGGTGCAGAGCACCGTTCGAGCCGGAGCCGGAGCCAGGCACGAGCCCACGCACGTCGCATTGGGTGCTTTAGAGGCGCACTTTGCACTTCGCACATACGCATCGCTGCGAGGAGCTTTGAGGAGCCTTAAAGTTTTGGAAAATCGAACCAGGGTTCATCCGATGCTTCGGTGGCGTGGCGGGGTAGCTCGGGTGGCGATGACTTAGCGAGAATCGTCCGAGTGGCAACACGTGGCGCCCGATTGGATCGTCTGTCTTTCTTGACGAGTGCCGTGGATTTGACACGATTGTCCAGTGTGAAGGGGTGTATGCTAACAGGTGTGTTCCTTCAGGCAGATACTGATATGGATCAGGGGTTGCACCCAGTCTGAAGAAACACCATGAGCTCTATATAAACTAGCCCCTAGAATCATTTCAACACATCAGAATTTCGAAATTCATATAGCATTCTGCATTAAAGTCTTGAGAGTTCAAAACACTAAAAAGTTCGAAGTGTCTTGTGATTTGTAGTGTTGCTATCACAAGTCGTAAGTCGTTGTATATTGGGAGGGGATTACCATTTTACATTAACACCGTGAGCGGGGTAATTTTGTCTTAAAGACAAAGAGTCCAACTCTTGCCTTGACTTTCTGTTACTCTGCTCGATTGTTTCTACAGCCATTCGGTATACACCATTCGATTTTTCCTAACAATTTAAGACGAAAGTTTCATGTGTATCAAATGGCTTTGACATCTTCAGTTCAAGCACCAGCACCGGGAGAGAAACCAGAGAAGTTTGGGGGTTCAGACTTCAAAAGATGGCAACTGAAAATGTTGTTCTATCTTACGACTCTGAACCTTGCTCGTTTCCTTACGGAGAATGCCCCAACTGTGGGGGAAGAGGAGACTGATAAGGATAAGAGAATGGCGTTCGATACTTGGAGTCAAAGCGACTTCCTATGCCGAAACTACATTCTCAACGGACTGGACAACACATTGTATAATGTGTATTGTTCGGTAAAAACTGCTAAAGAGCTGTGGAGTTCTTTAGAGAAAAAGTATAAGACGGAAGATGTTGGCACAAAGAAATTTGTTGTCGGCAAATTCCTCGAGTTCAAGATGATTGACACCAAGACAGTGATCAGCCAGGTTCAAGAAATCCAACTCATTCTGCACGATATAATTGCAGAAGGGATGGTTGTGAGTGGATCCTTTCAAGTAGCTGCTATTATCGAGAAGCTACCACCTCTGTGGAAGGATTTTAAAAATTACCTGAAGCATAAGCGGAAGGAGATGGGGCTTGAAGACTTAATTGTCGGTTGCAAATTGAAGAAGACAATCGCAAAGTCTAAGATTAAGTCTGGCAAGCTTCTATGGAGGCAAAGGCAAACTTGGTGCGACCAATGCTAGTAAGAAGAGAAAGCACCGGAAATAATCGAAATATGGGAAAGCTAAAAAGTTTAAAGGCTACTCAGCTTCAACGTGGAAAGCCGAATCACAAGGCTAAAGATTGTCGTCTTCCTAAAAAGGCCAATCGGAACCAGGTGCATGTGACCGAGGACAAACTAGTTCCAATTGATATGTCCAAGCTTGATCTCTCGGTTGTTGTGTATGAAGACAACAAGTGCTACATGGTGGAGAACCCAAGAGAATGGTGGGTGGACACACGGTCTTTACACGCCACATATGCTCGACAAAGACATGTTCTCAACGTATACTCCTATCAACGGAAGGAAGCTATACATGGGGAATCATGCAACATCTAAAATTGTCGGTCTCGGCAAGGTGGTGCTGAAGATGACCTCAGGAAAGGAGCTGACCCTCGTTGATGTCCTTCATGTTCCAGACATTCGGAAGAACTTAGTGTCAGGATCGTTGTTAGTCAAGGCAGGGTTTAGATTAGTATTTGAGGCTCAAAAGTTTGTACTTATGAAAAATGGGCAGTTCATAGGGAAGGGTACTTAGATAATGGGTATTCAAGATGAATGTAATGAATGTACTCCGAAACTTTGAATGCAATAAAATTAATGCTTCTTCTTATTTGCTTGAGTGTTCAAATTTATGGCATGCTAGATTAGGACATGTGAATTTTAACACTTTGAAAATGTTAATAAACTTGGAATTACTACCTAACTTTAAAATAGATTCACATCACAAGTGTGAAATCTGTGTTGAGGCAAAAATGGCCAAAACACCATGCCACTCTGTGGAAAGAGAAACAGAACCTCTAGAATTAATTCACAGTGATATATGTGATTTAAATGTGATTTAAAGTTTGTGCAAACAAGAGATGGGAAAAATTATTTTATTACTTTTATCGATGATTGCACAAAATATTGTTATGTATATCTTTTAAGAAGTAAAGATGAGGCCTTAGAAGCTTTTAAAAGCTATAAGAATGAGGTTGAAAATCAACTTAGCAAACGAATTAAGATAATTCGAAGTGATAGAAGTGGAGAATATGGAGCTCCATTTGATGAATTTTGCTCGATGATCTGGTATTATTCATCAAAAGGGCGACTCCTATTCACCACAATCAAACGAGATTATCAACACAAAAACCGAACTCTAAAAGAGATGATGAATGCTTTGTTGATAAATTCTGGTTTACCTCGGAATTTGTGGGGGAAAGCAATTCTCTCGTCTAACCACATTCTTAACAAAATACCACAAAAAATAAAGATAAAACTCCATGAGTTATGGAAAGGTCGAAAACCTTCCTACAAATACCTAAAAGTGTGGGGGTGTTTGGCTAAAGTAGAAATACGTAAGCGAAACAAGTCAATATAGGGCCTAAAACAATCGATTGCATTTTCATTGGATATGCAAATAACAGAGTGCATATCGATTTTTAGTGCACAAATCGACAAGTCCGGATGTACAAGAAGGTACAATTATTGAGTCGAGAATGTTGTATTTTACGAAGACGTGTTTCCTTGTCAAGAAAGGAAAGAAGCTAGTTCTAGCAAAAGAACACGTGATCTTTGCCGATGGTAATCATCAAAGTGATGAAGAACCAAGACGAGTAAAGGGCCAAAACAACTAAGTCTTTTGGTCCGTTTTCTAACTTATGTGTGTAGAAAATGAACCAAGGACAATTGGTGAAGCATTGTCCAGTCCGAGAAAACCCATTCGGAAAGAAGCTATTAATAGTGAGATAGATTCCATTATGCAAAATCATACTTGGGAGTTGGTAGATCTCCCTCCGAGAAATAAGCCTTTAGGATGCAAGTGGATCCTTAAAAGGAAATATAAAGCTGATGGAACTATTGATAAGTACAAGGCCAGGTTAGTAGCTAAGGGATTTAAACAAAGAGAATGCCTTGATTTCTTTGATACGTATTCACCTGTGACAAGAATCACATCTATTAGAGTTCTCATTGCTATTGCAGCATTGCATAACCTTAAGATACACCAAATGGATGTGAAAACAACTTTTCTAAATGGTGAATTAGAAGTGGAAATCTACATGGAACAACCTAAAGGGTTTGTTGCTCATGGACAGGCGAAGAAGGTGTACAAACTCGTTAAGTCATTGTATGGCCTTAAGCAAGCTCCGAAATAATGGCACGAAAAATTTGACAGAACTATGCTATCAAATGATTTCAAAATTAACGAGTGTGATAAATGTGTTTACATTAAAGACACACCTAATGCTTATGTAATTGCCTGTCTTTATGTTGGCGACATGTTAATTATGGGTAGTAATCATGATATAATCATGAATACTAAGAAAATGTTAATCAAACATTTTGATATGAATGATATGGGTATAGCAGATGTTATTCTGGGAATTAAGATTTCTAAAACATATGATTGACTTGTTTTATCACAAATCTCATAATATTGAGACAAGATCTTGAAAGTTCAATGCTTATGACAGTCCTCCAGCTAAAACGCTTGTTGATTTAAGCTTACACTTAGCTAAAAATCAAGGCGAGCCTGTATCTCAACTAGAATATTCTCGGATTATTGGCAGTCTAATGTATGTAACAAACTGCACACATCCGGATATTGCATGCGAAGTTAATAAACTGAGTAGATTTGCCAGTAATCCTGGAAATGACCATTGGAAGGTATTGATAAGGGTTCTTAGGTATCTAAGACTCACCTTGAATTATGGATTACATTACTCGAGATATCCAGCTGTATTAGAAGGATACAGTGATGCTAATTGAATATATGACTCAAAAGACTCCAAGTCCACTAGTGGTTATGTTTTTACCATTGGTGGTGGAGCAGTGTCATGGAAATCCTCTAAACAAACATGTATAGCTCGATCTACGATGGAATCAGAGTTTATAGCATTGGATAAAGCTGGTGAAGAAGCGGAATGGCTTCGCAACTTTTTAGAGGATATTCCTTGTTGGCCTAAGCCGGTGGTTGCAATCATTATACATTGTGATAGTCAGTTGGCTATAGGAAGGGCTCAAAATAGTATGTAAAATGGTAAGTCTCGACATATACATCGAAGACATAACACCGTTAAGCAGTTGATCTAAAATAGGGTTCTTACAATCGATTACGTGAAATCGAAAGAAAACTAAGCGGATCCGTTAACTAAAGGTTTGAATAGAGATCAAGTATACTGCTTATCGAAAGGAATGGGCTTAAAATCCACAAAATAAGAGTGTTCATAGCGGTAACCCAACCTTGTGAATTGGAGATCCCAAGACCTTGGTTCAATGGGACAACTAAGTTATGAATATTCATATAAACACTTGGAGCATATTACAGTTCATTCCTGTCCAAGTGGAGAAACCTATTGAATGTGGTGAGGTTAAGTTATAAACTTTTAATGATTCCTATACTTTAAAGAAGTGGAGTATGACAGGATACTCTTAATAGGAGATCACCTATATAAGTGTGAAGATGTGCTTCTTCAACGAAACACTTATGAATCCAAGATGTTGTCCAGGGCTAAAATGGACACAACCGTGAGAACCAAATGGTCTTAGGAAAGATATTGTGTGGATGTTGTTATTTTGGTTTACATAAACAGCTGAACAGTTCAAGACATCACATCATTGTGCAGCCTAGTAAATCCGTTAGTATTCCACTAAGGAAGGTTCAAAGCCACAAGCTACCTCTCCTGATGCAACAGCTTTCCGTTTGAACTCTCTTAGTATCTGCATTCTCATATGCATTTATTTTCATTCATGTGGGAGATTGTTGGAATTGGTTTGATAAATTGGATTTTGACCCGATTTTGACCAATTATTTAAGTGGGTTCATTTATTTGATGTATGAAATAAATGAGATAAACGTCATCTACGCTGCGGGTAGATGAGTTTAGCATTTTGAATTTCTCAAAACCAATACCGGGTGAATGAGAAATAAATGCATAAAGTTGGCCACTTAAAATGCTTTTATATATGGAATATAAAAGGGTAGGAATATGGAAAGCCATATCCCACATAGGAAACATAGTAAATGTTTGACGAGTTAATAAAGAGCTTCACCACTAATAAGGAGTAATCAAGTGAAACTCCTTATGATTCACCCTAGTGGACCAAGTCAATTTTGACTAGCCTTTGGCTAGCTCAAAAGGCACAGAGAATGGTGCGGAGCACCGTCCAAGCCGGAGCTGGGCCTGGGCCCACGCACGTCGCACATAGTCTCATTGGGTGCTTTAGAGGCGCACTTTGCACGTCGCGTCGTCGCGAGGAGCTTTGAGGAGCCTTAAAGTTTTGGAAAATCGAACCAGAGTTGATCCGAGCTTCGGTGGCGTGGCGAGCGGCTTCAGGTGGGCGGTGACTTGGCGAGAATCGTCCGAGTGGCGACACGTGGCGCCGATTGATGCGTCTGTTCGGCCGACGGTACCGTGGATCGACACGACTATCCAAAGGTGTGAAGGGTGTATGCTAATAGGTGTGTTTCTTGGGCGGATGGGATCAAGACCATCAGATCGCATCTGTTAACCACAGGGCGCGATCTAACGGTCACGATTGATCCGGACCAGGGGTTGCACCCAGTCTGAAGAGACACCAGGAACTCTATATAAACCAGCCCCCAGAATCATTTCAACACATCAGAATTTCGAAATTCATATAGCATTCTGCATTAAAGTCTTGAGAGTTCAAAACACTAAAAAATTCGAAGTGTCTTGTGATTTGTAGTGTTGCTATCACAAGACGTAAGTCGTTGTATCTTGGGAGGCGATTGCCAGTTTTCATTAACACCGTGAGCGGGGCTATTTCGTCTTAAAGACAAAGAGTCCAACTCTTGACTCGACTTTCTGTTACTCTTCTCGATTGTTTGTACAACCATTCGTTATACACCATCCGATTTTTCCTAACAAAACCATCATCATCCACACTCACGCAAATATACACTTTACTGGGTAGAACAACTTTGAGGAGTCCACTTTGCACTTTGCTCTTAACTAGACATATACTGTAGTAGTAGTACATAACTGTCGACAGTTAGCACATACAAGTGTAAATATTCTTAACCTCAAAAAGTTAATAATTTTAGTGTGCCGATCTTTTCACCCCTCTAGTTCGCTACTTGTGAGCACCCTGTAGTCTGCCACTTGCACCGGACCAACAAGTGGTATCAGTAGGGGTGGTCCGCTAAACATCTATTTTGGTTACGAACTAGATCCATTTTCGTTGTTCTTTGTATTGAAAATCATTCTTAAAATCTTTTCGGCAAAAAACCAGTTTTCATCGAAAACGATCCACTTGCCCTGTTACGTGCCTGTTTCATCGAAAACGATCCTAACTAATTACAATCAAATACTGATATATGGTATTCAAATTGAACTTTGAAACCTCTGCTCGTAAAACTTACAAAAAAACCTCGTGTAGGGTGGGAGTAAGAAGTACCTTTCCATTTATTGAAAAAGCAAATAAAAACATTCGATACAAATTAACATGAGAAATATATTTATAGATGTATGAGTAAATGTATAGCCTAATTAATTACCTAAAAAATACAATTACGTTACCTTTCAAAATTACAAATATCCTTGACAATACACTATTTTTCTTCTATTTTACAAATTGCATCCTCAAGAATGGTATGTATTAGGTACATACAATTTTCAAGGGGTGTATGTAATACCTTAAGGGGTACTATTTGTATTTTACAAAGATGGTTGGAGTATTTATAATTAGGGATGATTAAAAAAAATCCAGAGATGTTTCAAACTTACAAAAATTCCAAAATATTTGAAGTTTGTCTTAAACTTAAGAAGATAACGTAATATTTCTATAAATATTAGATGCGTTTTGAAATATTTTTGCTTATAAAGGAGAAATGTAAGACGGAATCAAACCGCCTCAAATTATTTTTTGTAATTTTCAAATTAAAAATCTATGTTTTTTTAAGTAGCCCGAACCTCAAGTTTTATTTTTGTAATTATCCCTTATAATTATTCTAAGCCTCAAGATATATAGTTTTTCTATTTTCTAGAGGGGTCAAACCTCGATAGTTTTTTCTAACTATCCCTCTTAATGGCTTAATTGCTAAAAATAATCAGAACTTTGGGTGGATTGTATTTTAGGACTTTTATTATTGAGTTTGCAAAATATGCCCTATAAGTTTATAAAGTTTTGCAAAATTGGTCCTATAAGTTTTATACCTAAGCAATTTTAGTTCGATAAGTCTCGAGTTGCTGCAAATTGGTCCAGTGGAATAATTGCATATTTGCATAATACCAATTATACCCTTATTCATACAAATGGCTGATTTGACTAAGTGTTCTCCTTAAAATAGTATCAGAGTCAGGTTTATTAAGAACTTTTGTTTATATTTATTATAATTATGTAATTAACAATTGGTGAGGAGAATTATTTCCGAGAATATGGATCCGGACAATTGTCCGAGATGTACCCCTTACAGGACATATCGTCAAATTTTGACGATGTATGCACAAGATCACCAAGGCAATATATCATATTGGCAAAACCAATATGATAGAGAACGCAGCAGAGCCGATAGGGAAACCTTAAGACACTGTCAAAGACAAGCGGCATATTATATGGGTTTCCTCGCAATAAATAAGATATTATATGTCAATTTGATGAATCATCAAGAAGCAGTCCATGAGAATGCTCATCAAAATCATGATTCATGATGGAGTACCAGCATGGAACGAGATAGTTCCGGATACATCTGAGATCTCAAAAGATATCAACGAGATTTGAAATCCGCCTTTGAAGTCCGGACTTACCTCTATAAAATGCAGGATTTGAAGGAAGTTGAGGATATCGAACATTTTCCTTAGTTTTCTTACAATAAAATCTGAGTGAAAATTTTGTAATATTTTGAGTGTTTTAGTTTTAAGTTTTATGTATTTTTGAGTGCAAGTCTCGTATATGAGAGGCTAAATAAGTATTCTCCTCCCAAAAGGAGATTACTAATGTAATAAATATTTCAATAAGTTCTTAATAAAAAGGGGCTTTCTGCTTCAACATGTCTTCATAATGTTCCATTAATTCATCCCGTTTAAGAATTACTTATACGCCTCGAGTAGGAAACGAACCAAGATTGTGCTAAACAGTTGCTGAAAGAGTCGGATAACTTGTTGATCATCTTCCTTAAGGGTGAGGTTGAACAGTGAGGAGTTGTTTGTCAAACGATCTGGGGGCAGTAATTTTCCGACTGGTGGTGTTGCGAGCCATTTCACCCGGCATGAACATGACTAGGATAATCCTTCTCGGAATCAACAGATTTGTTGAAAACCTTACTACCAAACACAAAAAACCCAAACATATGTCCCGCAACAGCAACAATGAGCACCCCAACATTGAACGACATGACAGCCAGCATCACTAGATACCCCAGAGTTATCCTTAATCCATGCGCAATTGTCCGAATCACACCACCAGAAAAATTGACGCACCTTTCTTGTTGAATCCATCGGCAATGGGAAAGCCACTCGACGATGAAAGAAAGCACGAACACGAACACGAGGGCTAAAACGTACATCCCTGTGCGTGTCCCGGGCCATCCGGAGAATAGGATTTCGGCGTTTTTGCCCCAGAAAAATGTCATGTGCATCATCACGGAGGCCATTTTGTGTTCGGGCTGATTGGTGGGTTGATGGTCCATGCCAGGCATACTATGATCCATCCTTGATATCGTATCTACTATGTGTTGTGATTAATTACTTGGATGAGAATTTGAGGATTATATATGAGCTAGTATATATTGTGTATGTGGTACTTATATAATATGTCAACGTTGTACTACATTTGGGCATGTAGTGTACTGCAATTTTGACAATGTCATGCTTCTTGTGGAATGCATTAAATGATGTCCTATCTTTCCAATTTTAAGTATCGAGTTGATTGAGTATAAGTTTTAGAAGAGTTGACAAAAGTTATAATTATTGTATATTTGTATAATTGCATTTTAAAAGTAGTGGTTGATAGGTATTGTTGCTATAAGAGGATTTGTTTTTTTTTTTTGAAAAGAAAGAAACACTTAATTTATGACATTCCAAAAAATAAATAGGAGTAATAAAGATGAAACAGAGTAATTGTAGATTTCCTTTTCTTATAATAGGACGGTGTTCGGGTGGGACCGGATCCTCTACATTTCCATCTTGTAAATGGAAAAGAATATGTTAATTACCAGCGGGCTTAGCCGGTTGGCCACCACAAGAGATTGTGAGGTGGAGGTTATGGGATCAAAACTACACTCCATTCAAATTGCTCCTCGTATATATGCGAATCGGGGAAGATTTGGTAGGTACTCATGGTGAATAACATCCGTGTGGATTCGATTCAGGGGCAAACCAACTATTACTATATTTGGGGGATCGAACATACTTGCCCACAACACTGGTCAAGCCGTACACATTCCACAGTTTATCTTGGTGAAAGCATAAGGGGAATTATTATTATCGATATAGTTAGTCATAAGCCTCAGAATCGAGTTTTAAGAAAAATGAAGAAAAAGAATACTCATTTTTCAAATGTTATAGTCCACCTCTGTGGCACAAATTTCGAACGAGTGAATAAAAATATGTGAAGCGACGCTTGGAAACTCCTTGCGACGCATTAACTTATTTTAATCGTAGCTTGAAGAGAGAGTTAATTCGGGCATTTTCATAGCTCACCGAAAACTTCCAGGGACCAGGGTAGATCAAATTTTAACATTTGCTTATGTTTGGTTGCAATATGATGTTAAGTTTGAAAGCGGCCAAGTCGGATTTTGAAGGGAAATTTTATAAAGAAGAAAAAATTTATGTTAATTACGAGGAACTTCGCTTATAGTATAAACAAATGTATAGATGGTTATGTAGATCATTATTACTGTTGTGATATTGGCCCATTCTTTGTCTTGGCCCATTTTGCTGCCTATCCTTCGAGCCCACAAAAGCAGCCCACAATGCAAACAGGAGCCCAACCCATTTCACCTCTTATCCGCGGGTCACTTATTCGGATTGCGGGATCCGAATCCCTTGTCCGCGGATCCTCTTGGTTCAATCCTGTTCGTCCGTTTGTAAGGTTTGATCTGAACCGTTGCTTTACCCTATATAGCCCTATCCTCCCGAACCCTAATTCATTATCTGGGTGATATTTTTCTCTCTCCTCTCTAGAACTCTATGGTTCCTTTCTCACTCTAAACTGCGATCTCTCTCTCTCTAAGAAATCTAACATCTGGTTGGTGTTCTTGTGCGATCTGAGTGTTTGGGGTTAGATCTTTGTGATATCTGTGTGAATCCACCATTTTCTCGGTGTATTATCCTCTTCTCTATGAGGTTAGGGTTTGGGTGGATTTCTGGGGTTTCTAGGGTTTCTCAGTGAAACTGGGAGGGCTTTCCTTTGGGGGCTTGTGTGGTGTGGCTTGGTGTGGCTTGACCTCTTGGCTCTCTTGTGGTTCTCACGGTCATGACGACTTCGTGGTTTTGGGGGAAAACCTTGTCCCGAGCGAATCATTTTCAATATTCGGTTTAGGGTTTTATCCTCATATTATCTTGAGTTAATTTCCTTTTTTTTTATTCTTTGATTCGATTTGTATTTTTCTCGTATACTTTGAGTCTAGAGTATAAAACTTGTATAATAAACTTTTATTAGTCCGTATTTGTTTTGGTACTTCGTGTATCAATCTTTAGAGGCGAGATAGATACCCAATAAAGTGGTATCGAGCACCTATCCGCCTCGTGGTGGGTTAGTGCTTCCGTTCTTGAGCTTCTTGGTGATCTGTTGGCTCCCTGGTGTACTTGGTTGTGGTGAGAACCCGGGACGGAGCTCCCCGTTGTAAGATTCTCTTTACCTTCTTCTCTCTTATTTACATTCTGTTAGTACTTAGTTTAGGGAAACCACCCGAGCATTAGCCTCTTGACCACTGTGCCTTGAGTGCGGTGGAATCTGAGAGTGCGAAGGGAATCCACCTAGCTTTACTTTACGTGATCTTGGTTCTATTGGACTCTGTGTGGTCCTGTGTGCCTTTTCTTGCTTATCTTGATCGATCTTGGACTCTGTGTGGTCCATTATTTGCCCCTTATTTTCTCATTGTCATTGGACTCTGTGTGGTCCACTTATCATTTAGCTTCTTTTGTGTTATTTGATAGCTTTGATACCGCTTTGTGCTATATTCTTGTGATATCCTCTGTGGCTTTATCCGTGAATATGGTCAGTGCATCTGGTTATCATTTGGAACCCTTTAATGGGAAAAGTGATTTTTCTATTTGGCAACAAAAGATGAAGGGGATTTTAATTCAATGAGAAATGTTTTAAAGCAATTGATCACAAATACTCGATAAAGATCTTCTTTGAAATAAAATCAACTTGATGAATTTGCTTACTCATCCATTATCCTTAATAATGTCGATCTTTGTTTTGAGAAAAGTGGGCAAGTTAACTTCCGCCAAAGACCTTTGGGAAAAATTGCAAGAACTTTACACCGAAACTTCCCTACCCTCAAAACTCTTTCTACTTGAAAAGTTTTTAGATTCAAACTTGATTTGACTAAGGATATGGATGAGAACTTGGATGTTTTTACAAAATTGATACAAGATATCAAACTTCAATGGTGATAAAAACATTGATGATTATACTCCTATTGTGTTGCTAAATGTCATCCCTGATTCTTATCTTTGATGTGAAATCGCCATTAAGTATGGTAGACTCTATCACCCTTGATACTGTGATTAATGGCCTTAAGAGTAAGGAATTAGCACTACAACATAAATGACATTAGGTAACACAAATTTTGTAGCACTTTTACATAAGGTACATATGTAACACATGTTTGTAACACTTTTTACATTACAATAATTATGTAACACTTTTGTAGCACTTTATCAATATGTAACACTTATATGTAACACTTTTATATAAGTAACACTTTTTAAGAATCATTTTTTTTTTTTTGTTATTTCTTTTGTAACGCAAATAGGTAACACTTTTATCAATATGTAACGCTTATATATAACACTTTTATATAAGTAACACTTTTTAAATATCACTTGTTTTTGTTATTTCTTTTGTAACGCAAATAGGTATCACTTTATTTAAGAAGCACTCTTGGCAACACTATATTTTATTGATTGTAACACTTTTTAAGCTATATTTTAGTAACACAAAATTATATAACTATCATTAAATCATGTCAGAGATTTATTTAATTAATTGATGTCACCAAACCTAAAAATTGTTGACATCTTGTACTCAGTTTAATTTTTGTTTTCTTTTTACTAAGTATTATAGTTTTGCTTTTATTTTTTTATTTTTTACGAAGGCAATTAATTATGTTTTAATACCGACGGAAAATGTGCATGTATATATTTTATTATTATTATTATTTATTTATTTTTTAATTTTTAATAACGGAGACCAATTTCATCGTTAAATATTTTCTTTTTATTTTTTTTACTTTTTAAAAAAAATTACCAATGAAAATTGATGTTGTCGGTAATTACTTAGGAATTTTTTCGTCGGTAAATTATTTTTTCGTTATTTTCTTTATTATTTAATTTTTTTACTGTTAGAATTTTTTTATCTGTCGGTAAATTAGTTTTATATTTTTATATATTTTTTATTTTTACCTGTTGAATATTTATCAGTCGATAAATTTATTTTATATATTTTTGATATTTTAAATTTGGTGTGCCCTTTAATATATAATATAATATGATTTTCAAACTATATACTATACAATATAAAATTTGATATATACACTGTATAATATAATTTAATACATATATTATAAAATATAATCTTTATTATATAAAATATATTATATATACATAATATATATATATATATGTGTGTGTGTGTGTGTGTGTTTGTGTGTGCGTGTATGTGTATATATAAAACAAACAAAAATTGTAATAAGAATCAACCTAGCTTAGTGGCAAATTGTCACTTTCATACATAACAGGTCGTGGGTTCGAATCTACTTGGTGGCAAAAAATAGTATTTCTACGAAGTGCTACAAAAAAAGTGTTACATAAGATTCATATGTAACACTTTAGAAGTATTGTTTTTTAAAGTGTTACAAAAAAGTGTTACATAAAATTCATATATAACACTTTAGAAATATTGCTTCAAAGTGTTACCAATAGAAAGCTTAATGTAACACTTAGAAAAATATTACTAAAAGCTAATAAAAGTGATACCTTAGACTATAGGTAGCACGGGCAAATCGCAGCGCCATAAAAAGTGCTACCTATTGTCTATAGTAACATTTTATGGCCATTAGGTAACATTTTTGAGTGTTACCTAATGTCATTTATGTTGTAGTGTAGATCTCAAAATATCCAGGGAATGAACAGGGGTCGATGAAGGTTATGCATGTCGGGGGTAGACCTCGGAATAGGAGGAATGGGAATAACAACAACGAAACTCTAGTAGAAAGAGGAGTAAAAGCGAGAGGAGGTCCATTTCTAGACCTAAAAACAATAGAAAGTGTTATAAGCGTGGTGAACATGGCCATTACATAAAAGAGTGTACTAAACCGGGAATAACTGAACAATAATCAAAACAATAATCGAAATAACAAGAACCAAACCAATGATTAACTCAAGTGAACTTGACAATCGGTAATGATCACATGGGTGATGTGTTTATGGTGCATGAAGTGCATGATTACTCGTGAATCTTTGTGCCTTCAAATTCTTTCAAAAAAATGATTGGCTTATTGATTACTTTGCACATTTCACATGACACCTTTTAAACACTTATTTGCCTCATATGCTTCATGCAAAATGGATCTGTTTCTATGGCAAATGATAAGAAATGTCAAGTGATTGGTGTTGGTCTTTGTGTGTTTGAAACTTGATTCTGGTTTTGTTTTGACTCTAAATGATGTAAGGCATGTTCCGATCCGTCCCAACAACTTGATCTCTGTGCTATGCTTGAGCATGATGGTTATGAGGAAGATGGGGTAAGGGTTTGATGAAAATCGTGAAAGGTTCCTTATTATTGCTAAAGTGAAAAGAAAAGGAACTTGTATGTTTGTAATCTTTAGTCTGTCTCTTGCATGCTAAATTCTCAATGACCAATGTGAACTTTGTGATTGATAAAATCGAACTACGGCATAAAAGGCTTGGTCATATAAGTTCTAAAGGTCTTTAATTGTTGCATAAAGAAGGATGTTTTGGAAATGATAAACTTACTTGTGTTCCCTTCTCGTGACTCATGCATTTATGGTAGACAACAAAGAGTTAGTTTCCTACTTCATCTTATCCTAAAACAATCTTCATGCACCGACATTCTTGAATACTTACATGCTTGATGTTTGGGGCCTGCTAGTGTTCCTACACATGGTGGGAAAGGTATTTTCTATCTGTGATTGATGACTTTTCAAGAAAAGTGTTTGTATTTCTTATGAAAAACAAGTCGATGTTTTTGAAAAACTTCAAAATTGGAAAATCTTGATAGAAAATCGACCGGAAAGAAAATTAAGTATTTGAGAACCGACAATGGGTTGGAATTTTGCAACCAACTCATTGATCAACTTTGTGTTGATTCGGCATTGTAAGACACAAGTCTGTGCCTTACACTCCTCAAAGAAAATGGTGTTCTTGAGAGGATGAATAGAACTCTTTTGGAAAGGGTGAGAAGTATGTTAAGTACATCCGGACTTTCCAAAAGTTCTGGGGTGAAGTTTGTTCATACAATTTGCTTATGTGATTAATAGATCACCATCTGCACCTTTGAAAGGGAAATACCAAACAAGTTTGGTCCGTAAACTCGTGGACTTTTCAAATTTAAAAATTTTTGGTCGTTTCCTTTGTCCACCAAAAGGTTGACAAACTTGATCCAAGATCTTTAAAATGTGTTTTTTTTCGGGATACCCTGATGGGGTTAAAGTGCAGATTGTGGTCTAAATCAAAATGGTTTTAAAGTGTTGATTAAGCGGGGATGTGGTTTTTAATGAAAATGAGTTTCCATGCCTTGATGTTTCTAAATCGCTTCAAAACCAAAACCCCACTACTCCTAATAAGGTGGAGCTTTCTAACGTGCCTTCTATCTCTGTGAATGATAACTCGATATGATTGATGTTGAGCATGATCCTGTGAATGCTAATGATGTGCACAATGATATTGAGAATGATAATGTCTTTGAATTGAATGATAATGAGCATGATGAATTTCCCCTTGTTGACACTGAATTGAATCATGAGCATCTTTGAAAATGATAACTTGAATGATTATGTGTTAACCGAGATAGAACAAGAAGGAACATTAGAATCCCTAATAAGTTTGTTGATTTTCACTTAACTTCTTATGTGTTCTCTGTGTTTGAATCAATTGAAAATTCTGAGCCTAAAACCTATCTTGATGCTGTGAATTCTGTGAAATGGTTGAGTGCTATGCAAGATGAAATGACTTCTTTGTATGTGAATAACACCTGGGAACTTGTCCCAAAACTTGTTAATTGTTCCATTGTTGATTGTAAATGGTTGTTTAAAATCAAACAAGAAAATGAAGGTGTTAGATACAAAGCTAGATTAGTTGCAAAAGGTTTTACTCAGAAAGAAGGCATTGATTACACTGAGATTTTTGCACCTGTTGTGAAGTTTGTAACTGTGAGAATTATGCTAGCTTTAGTGGCTCAGTTTGACTGGGAACTAAAGCAACTTGATGTTAAAACTCCTTTTTTACATGGTGATTTGGAAGAGCAAATTTTTATGAAACAACCCGAGGTTTTGAAGACAAATCCAAACCTAACCATGTATGTTTGTTGAAAAAGTCTTTGTATGGTTTAAAACAATCACCTAGACAGTGGAATAAAAAAATTGATCAGTGCATGCTTGATTTGAAATTCTGTAGAAGCAAATTTGACCATTGCCTGTATTTCAAACTTGATGCTATGTCTCCTGTTTTCTTGCTGATCTATGTGGATGATATGCTTTTGACTGGACCATGCATTAAGGCTATTGATCATGTTAAAAACTGCTTAAGTGCTAAATTTGACATGAAATTCTTAGGTGATGCTAAGAAAATACTTGGAATGAATATTGATAGGGATAGAAATAACTCTGTGCTCTATCTTCATCAATCTTCATATGTTGAGAAAAATTTACAAAAATTCTCTATGTGTAATGCAAAATCATGAATGTCCTCTTCTTTGCTCACTTTGTGTTAAGTAGGGATCGATCCCCTAAAAACCGATCTTGAAATCTCTTCTATGCAAAACATTCCCTATGCTAATGCCATTGGATCAGTTATGTACTTAATGGTTAGTACGAGACCTGACATTGCCTATGCTGTTTCTTGCCTTAGTAGATTTATGTCTAATCCTGGTTTGGTGCATTGGAATGCTTTGAAGTGGTTATTGAGATATCTTAGACATTCAACTGATTATTGCCTTAAATTTTCTAAGTGTGAAAATGGTGTTGTTTTAAAAGGATATGTGGATTCCAACTATGCAAATGATAAAGATAACAGAAAATCAACAACTTCTTATGTTTTTACACTTTGTGGCTCTTGTATAAGTTGGAAATCCCAACTGCAACATATTGTGGCCCTTTCTACAACAGAGTCAGAATATGTTGTTGTTACTGAGGCTTTAAAAGAAGCTTTGTGGCTTAAAGGTCTTGTTTCTGAAATTGGTTTTCTAAAACAAAATGTTGTTGTATTTTCTGACTCCCAATCTGGTATTCAGCTTTGTAAGAATCCAGTTTTTCATGACAGAACAAAACATATTGATGTTATGTTTCA
Organism: Rehmannia glutinosa; assembly: GCA_016081115.2. Classification (NCBI taxonomy): domain Eukaryota; kingdom Viridiplantae; phylum Streptophyta; class Magnoliopsida; order Lamiales; family Orobanchaceae; genus Rehmannia; species Rehmannia glutinosa. The sequence continues at coordinate 256,399 of JABTTQ020000760.1, read as the reverse complement.
TTTTATAAGGGATATTGTTTCTAAAGGGCTTGTCTGTCTTGAAAAAGTGGCATCTGAATACAACCCTGCTGATATGGGTACTAAGTGTCTACCCTTATCAAAGTTCAAAACTTGTTTGAAAATTCTAAATTTTGACACTGGAGACTAGGCTGTCCCTTTGGTGATTACCCTGGGCTTGCTTGTTTACTGTGTGTTTGCTTGTGAGTCCCAAAACAAGTTGGACTAAAACTTGCTTATGCTTGTTTGAGTCTGACACTTAAAACCAGCTTACTTAAGTGTTTGCTGGTACTATAATAGGCTCAGTGCTTATTATGGTAAAGTCCTGCTTGGCTGTGTGCTGGGTAGGCACTCCGGCGATGATGATGACCAGTGTACTTCCCCGAGTTTGTCTAATGAACTACAATGAGCCAAAGGTGGAGAATGTTGTGATATTGGCCCATTGCTGTCTTGCCCATTTTGTCTTTTTATCCTTCGATCCCACAAAAGCAGCTCACAATGCAAACAGGAGCCCAGCCCATTTCACCTCTCATCCGCGGGTCACTTATTCGGATTGCGGGATCCGAATCCCTTGTCCGCGGATCCTCTTGGTTCAATCCTGTTCGTCCGTTTGTAAGGTTTGATCTGAACCATTGCTTTACCCTATATAGCCCTATCCTCCCGAACCTTAATTCATTCTCTGGGTGATATTTTTCTCTCTCCTCTCTAGAACTCTCTGGTTCCTTTCTCACTCTAAACTGCGATCTCTCTCTCTCTAAGAAATCCAACATCTGGTTGGTGTTCTTGTGCGATCTGAGTGTTTGGGGTTAGATCTTTGTGATATTTGTGTGAATCCACCATTTTCTCGGTGTATTATCCTCTTCTCTGTGAGGTTAGGGTTTGGGTGGATTTCTGGGGTTTCTAGGGTTTCTCAATGAAACTGGGAGGGCTTTCCTTTGGGGGCTTGTGTGGCGTGGCTTGGTGTGGCTTGACCTCTTGGCTCTCTTGTGGTTCTCTGGTGACTGACTTCGTGGTTTTGGGGAAAACCTGGTCTGAGCGAATCATTTTCAATATTCGGTTTAGGGTTTTATCCCTCATATTATCTTGAGTTAATTTCCTTTTTTTGTATTCTTTGATTCAGTTGTATTTTTCTGTATACTTTGAGTCTAGAGTATAAAACTTGTATAATAGGCTTCTTATTGAGTCTGTATTTGTTTTGGTACTTCGTGTATCAATTTTTAGAGGCAGATAGATACCCAACAATTACATTTAGGGATAGTTTTTTTTTTTTTGTTTAAACATATTGCAGTTATAAAACAACCCTTCAAGTTTATCTTAATTACGAAATCCAGTTATCTTCTAATATTACAAATAAATACCCCTCAAGGTACTACAATCATGATTCACCCCTTAAGGTTTGTATTTGCTTAACAAATACCCTTTTTTAAGGAGTATTTTGTATAATAGAAAGAAAAAAAATTCAAGGGAGTACTGGTAATTTTGAATGATAGTTGGGTTTTTGGTAATTAGACTGAAACTCAAAAGTATATTTTGTATTTTACTTAATGTTTTACCCTTAATTTTTTGAGAATTTAACAGTGTATAAATTTACCATGTGAGTGTACATATGTGTCCCCTACTCTACTATATATTCTCCATTGTAGACTTGCTTAATCATCTCATGAAAATTCTGTACAATTTAACTAAATATTATAGAATTTAAGAGCTAATACTAAATTGATCAAAAAGAACCCAGACAACAATAGAAATACCCTGTGGCAATATTTGTCTCCGTCAATTTGAATTATTTAAAGCTCCAAGCTAAATTTTCTTTTGTAATCTATTAGACGTCCAAAACATACTAATCATTAATAATTAATAAATAAGTAAATGTAATAAAGAATGGGTGATAAGATAAGAATGAAATACTGTAATCGTGACTCGTGAGACTATATACCTAAATTTTAATATTTTCAATATTTGGGAATCGGTGATTTGGGTGAACGGCAAACTTCATGCCGCTTAGAGCCAGCTCCTTTCTGGGGCATCGCTAAGCATGCCTTTAGAGAGAGAGAGGTTGTCACGTCAACAACTGAAATTGATATTGAAATAGATTATAAATATTTTAATCAATGAATTAATTATATTACAATTGAAAGACTTATTCCATGGTATTATCCATACTACACCCGGTGTACTATGCTTAGTGGATGAATGAATGACATGTGTCCCATTATTTATATGGATGAATCACAAGTGTTTAATCAAAAATGAAGTTGCGAACAATCATTTTCCAATTGGATTAGAACTTTCCACAATATAAGTTATAACAATTAAGATGTCAAAAATCGGAATGAGATTTCCTGTTCCACAATCGTGTTTCACTTCATGTTCTACTGTATTGGATGTATGACACGTGTACATGATGATGTCATCATTGTACACATGCCATACATCCAATAATCGATGTATAGAAGTGGAACATGATTGTGGAATAGAGATCTGATCCGTCGAAAATCACATACAATTAAATTACTTAATATTTGGATGGAAAGACTTCAATTGAAGGAAAAGAAAAAAAGAAATTATATTATTGAAATACTTCCGAATATAGTAGTGAGTCTAAAGTCCAAACGCCACGTTATTGTTTTTGGCAAAATGATTACACAAAAACTCATGTCAGACCGTCTAACAGGTCTGACCTGTTAGATGGATCTGACCCGTGGACATGGTGGCATTTCTGTAATATTAACAGTGGTGTTTTAGTAGTTTTTCGGGGACCACCTAGATAATAATCCTTCCGAAAAGTATTAGTCGATCATACGAAAAGTATTAGCGATTCTTCTAAAATGTATTAGTAGTTCCCTGAAGAGTATTTTAGTATTTCTCCTTAATATACTCCCGAAATGTATTAGCAATCTCTCAAAAACGTATTAGTAGTTCCTCGAAAAAGTATTAGTAGTTCCCTGGAGAGTATTTTAGTAGTTCCTCTGAATATAATTAAATTTTTCTCCCAAAATGTATTAACAGTCCTTCTGAAAAGTATTAGTCGTCCTTCTAAAATGTATTAGTAGTTCCCTGTAGAGTATTTTAGTATTTCTCATGAATCTACTCCCGAAATGTATTAGCAGTAAAGTCTAATATATGTTTTTAATACATCTAATACATTAGAACGCTACGTGTAATACTTTTCTACAAAGTTGTCCCTTATTATAAAACAGAGACTTTCTACGGACATGTAAAGTCTAATACATTTATTTGATACATCTAATACATTGGAATACAATGTGTAATACTTTTCTACAAAATTATTGGTGTTCCCCGTAAAAAGTATTAATAGTCCTAATAAAAAGTATTAGCAGTCTCATTACATAGTATTAGTAGTTTTCCCATAAAAAATATTAATATTTTTGCTCAAAGATATTTAGTATTTGAGGGTGCAAAATGTAATTAACACCATTTTGCTTTGCACCGTAAGCTATGAGGAGTATGTCCATTAAACTAATCAGCAAAATATTCACCATGGAGACCATGAGTTAGACGGTACGACAGGTGTTTCCGGAGGAGAAGAATATCAGTCAGGCTTCGACAACCACTTCTCATTGGAGGCGATCGACATTTGACGAAGCTCTCCTCGCGCTGCTAAACAGTCCCATCGTCCGAGCTTTATGTTGAAGATCTTCTTCCTTCACATCTCCACATGCTTTATCGGTGCAAGTTATTATGAATTTAATATAATATTATTTACCTCACACTTTTTTTTCTTTGAGGATTCAACTTCTTGGTTGAGTTTGTTTTTTTTTTTCTTTTTTTTTTTGGCTAAGTTTGTTGATTATTTAGCGGGATGAGCTATTTCCCCATCCACTAGTTGTATCGCGTGAAACCATCGGTCAACTATTGGGTCGATTTTAGTTAATTGGTGGGGCTCTGCCTAACAAACTAGATCCGTTAGACCGCCTCGACGGAGACTTACTCAAATGATTAAACATATATTGCGAATCAACAGTTTGATATTTTGACAACTTACTATAAAAGTCGGTATATACCTCTTTTTTTAAGTTCATCCCATCATCGCCAGTACTCGAATCTGGGCTCGTTATTGCTAGTAACACCTATGGCCATTGGGCTAATCTCTGTGGTTAGTCAGTATAAACTATAAACCTACCCATTCAATGAAATTAAAAACCTAGAAACTAATTAGTTTTTAGATTAAAAATCTTAGAATAATATTATTATTTTTTAAGAAAAAAACACAAATTTCAACTTTTAAATAAAGTAATTCAAAATCATTCAAATAAATAATTTGTAGTAATTCTTAGGACATCTCCAACCCAACTTCAAATCATACACCATTACATCAAATATTATAGATGGCAATAGGGTTGGTCGAGTCGAGTATCTAAAGACCCAGACTCATCTTGTCCTTAGAGCGGGCGGGGCTACCCGTCCTACCACGAATTAAATAAAATTAAACAGATTAAATGAAAAAAAATATTTTTAATATATTTATAAAATGTTATTTACAAAAATTGTTATTTTTAATTTATAAATGCTAATTTTAATATTAAAAGATAAAAGTTATATTATAATATATATATATATATTATATTATATATTCAAAATATATTATAAATATATTAAAAATATATTATAAATATATTAAAAAAATAGGCGAGACGAGGCGGGACGAAAATGATACTCCCGTGGCCGTGCAGGTTCCCGTTGGTCGGGGCAAATTGTCATCCCTACCAAATATGCAAAAAACAATCTCCAACCCAACTATTCATTTACAACAAAATTTGGTGTAATACAATATTTTCTATTTGCCCTCCAATTCTCTTCTACTTCAAATTTAAATTTCAATTGTATCCTCAATTTATATATAATTAGTTTATATAATATGGTTTTAATAATTAACAACCAGTTATAATTTAAACTAAAAGAAATACTAATATTTATTTTTGTCATATGTAATATAATTAGTTAATGTAATATTAATTAAATATATGTTTTTAGTTAATTATATTAATAGTAATAAAAATATAAGTAAATAAAATAATTGTATAAATAAATAAATTTATTTACTATAAAATGAAATGGTAAGAATAAATATTCATTTGGTGTAATAGGTTGGGGATGGTTTTGACCAAACACCAAATGAATATTTTATATATTTTCACCTAATTTGATGTAATTGGGTTAGAGATGGCCTTATCCAGAATGTTCATTAATCTTCAGTGTTCTAAAATACGCTAGACAGTAGTCAGACTGTGGACAAGGGCCTAGTGCATAGGCGGAACCTTAAATATATATCCAAATAAATATAAACTATTAAGTATGTACGTGATATTTAAACTTTTTTATAGTTAAACTTTAAAGTAACTCAACAACAATAATCAATAAAATTTATAAATCATCTGAAATATAATACTTTAACAGATATTGCATTGATTCATATAATACAAAATTATCAATTGGAAGATTTTTAAGCCCTAAAATTTTGTTTTTTTTATTAAAAATTATATATAATTAGTTTTAATTAAACCAAATTCTGGAGTGGTTGGTGCTACTTTCACTAACTGGTTAGGGTTACAACAAGAAAATAAAATTACATAGAGGCGGCTCCTAATCCTAGTAATCCAAGTAAACGCAAGGGTTGACGACCGATTAGGCAAGAGTCTAGACGGATGGTGTGTGTCTAGCGCAGGCTGGCCTTGCCTAGGAGAATTTTATTAAATCAGAAAACACCACAAAAATAAATAACAAAATATTCCTGTTTAATAAAAAAAGAAAAGAATGAATGACAAAATCTAACAACTAATAATCGATCAACAGCAATTCATCGGCGGAAGATCAGACGTCTTCCCGGAAACCGCCGCCGGTTTGTTAAAATCCCTACTCCCAAAGAAATAAAACCCGACTCCATACCCAGCAACAGCAACCAGAAACACCCCGGCGTTAAAAGACATGACGGCGAGCATAACGAGATACGCCAACCCAATCCTCACCGCGTACATTAGCGTCCGTACCAGCCTCGCCGCCGCCGGCGAGGAAGTTTCCCGGAGGACGTTGCAGTGTGAGAACCATTCCGTTGCGACGGCGAGGAGAAACACCACCGCCAGGGCTAAAAGGTACATGCCCAGGTTATCGTAGCCGGGCCATCCGTCGAATAAAATCTCGGTGTTCTTGCCCCAGAAGAACGTCATGTGCATCATCATGCGGCGGCGGCGCATCGGCATCGGCGACGGCGCGTGCATGTGGCCTCCGTGGTTCATCTCCGCTAATTATATATGTTGTTTGTTTGTTTTTTTGTTTTTTTTTTTCAAGATGGGATGTCATGCATTTAAAGGAGACGGTTAATTGTACGAGGCTAAGAGATAGGGAGATAAGCTAAGGTGGTTGGGGTCATTAAATTGGAATGCAGTACATTGTACAGTGCAGTTAATTTAGGGTAGTACAAGACAGATCGAGTATACTTTTGGTTTTGCTACGTACTGTAAAAACCAGAAATTTTCGGGATTGATAAGTACAATAAATATGAAAAACAAGATTTTTCGTATCTTATTGTATTCGAGAATTTAGTAAAAATTATAACTAGAAAATCAGCCCAAAATTATAAAATTTTATCATGAATGGATGAAATGCAAATGTGAAAAAATAGTTAGGGTGAAAAGATACGTACAAGTTATTAGAACATACATTCTATGTGCACCATGCTTGCATACTTCTAGAAATTCTAAAAGTTTAGAAAGGCATACAAAATTGCAAAACGTAATATAAAGACTCGAGTGAATTTCAAAAATATCTTGTGGTATATCCTTTGAACAATTCTCAACCACACGGCTTTCGCCAGCTATACGTAATACGTGGTTGCACTTTTTTTTGTGTGTGTAGTTCTATGATATTCGATTAAACCTTATAAATACTTTTTTATAATTAATTTTTAATATATTTTCATAGGAATTCGATCAAATAAGAACCAATTTTTGTGTGAGTCTGTATGGACTAATCTCAAGTTTTGGTAAAGATTTAATGGTCAAGATTTTACCATTCAATTTAGTTGGTTGGAGACTAACATATTAATATTCACAAAAACTCTTGTCGGGACCGTCTAACTTGTCCGATTTCTGTTAAACGGATCGACCGGAATCTGGCATTTCCGTAATATTAATAGTGGTGTTTTAGTAGTTTTCGGGACCACCGTAGATAATAAATCATTCCAAAAATATTAGCCGTCATTCTAAAAAGTATTAGCAGTTCTTCTGAAATGTATTAGTAGTTCCCTTAAGAGTTTTTTTAGTATTTCTCATGAATATACTTCCGAAATGTATTAGCAGTCCCTCAAAAAAGTATTAGTAGTTCCTCGAAAAGTATTAGTAGTTCCATGGAGAGTATTTTAGTAGTTTCCCTGAATATAATTAAATTTTTCTCCCGAAATGTATTAGCGGACCCTCGTAAAAGTATTAGTAGTTTCTCGAAAAAGTATTAGTAATTTCCTAGAGAGTATTTTATTAGTGCTCCTGCAAAGTATTAGTTTTTCTTATAAAATGTATTAGTATTTCTCCATAAAAGTATTAGCTGATATTAATACTTATATCATTTAGTGCTTCGTCTTCAAATACTCTGCTACTGCAATATTCATTCTGAACTACACCTGAAGAAAAAAACAGAGCAAATCTTCTGTGTTTCTTGAGAGATGAATCCTTAACTAGTGGACCATTTCCATCTACATTCATCTGCTTCCCTTGATGGGGAACATCAGGAACACTCGTGCTTAGTTATTAATGTGATGATTTCATACCCCATGTTACTTCACAAATCCTCAATCCCCGCATAACATTTCGCCTTATAAACCAAGATCTCAAGATTCATTATCATATATATAAACAAGATCAATCTGCACACCAACCAAATCAAAAATCATAAAAATCACTTCGATCGATCTTCTCTTGTTGTTCTCTCTTTCCATGCTATAGGTTTATGTATGTGACATGCGCAATACAAGCAATATTAAAGCAAGCTAAAAATTTGCAAAAAAAAATTCATGTGAACAACTTAAAATATTCTAAAGAATATACCAAGTACCAGCAAAGAGGAGTTGAAGGTTCAAAGTTTAGAGAATCTATTAATTCAAACAACATTCAAATGCGTAGAATGCACACTACAAGAAAGATGGATAGACATCACCAAAACAACAACGCTTTTTTGATTTTTCTGTTGTCGTTTGGGTTTTAACATCGTTTTATTTTAAAATGATGTCTATAAGCGCAGTGGTTCGCTAATAGACATCGAGTCTATCACAACGATGTCTATTATTGGAAAAATCCGGTAATAGACAACGGTATTTGCAGCGGGTTTCTTAAAAATGATGTTTATATCATTAAAAATATATATATGTGTTTTGGAATAAAAAAAAAACATTTTCCCCTAACTTCGACTCTCTCCTCTCAGTTCTCTCTCTAAACTCGCAGTTCTCATTCTCTTTCTTCCTCAACTCTCATCTCTCGATCTTTCTCTTGCGCCATGACCTCAAGTGTCGTCTACTCTGCCGCCGCCGCAGCTAACCAAAGCTGCCCCCGCCATTTGTGGGGCCTCGGTGAGAAAAAAACCCAAATTTCCATTGTAAGCCCTAACCACCACTAAACAGAGGAGAAAACAATCGACATGGCTTCAAGATGCGAAATCCTCTGTGAAATCTTATATGTAATCTTCTGGAAGAGAGGGTTAAAGAGTGCTGAAGCAGCACGGAGAAGGTCTGATGAAGAGTTGAAGAGATTTGCCACAGAACAGGTGACCCAATAGATGATACGAGAATCGCTCGAGGATAATGTTACGTCGGCTGATGAAATCTTATATGTATTTCTATTGTTGAATTTGACTTGAACTGTTGCTTACCGATGTGGATTGGTTTGAAAAGGTTGTCGTGTACTTAGAAGATATAGTGGGTTGGAATGTACTTAATCTCAGTCTCTGTTGTGAAATGTTAGATATTATGTATTATAGTTTAATGTTTTCGTTGTTCTCATTATGTTTAATTTAGTTCCTTAGTAGCATAACATGATTTAAATAAGGTAAAGCTTATGGGGTTCTGTTTTGTGTTGGTTAACAAATCCAAATGACCAACTTTTCCCCTTGTGTGCGAAATATATTGTGTTTTATAAAATTGCAATCCCTCATAATAGTCGGTTTAATAAACCATTCTGGATATCCCATTGGACCCTAAGAACAGAGACATTATAATGGATACTGCAGCTCCCAAGTTCCTCTTGTCTATTCTCATTTCACTACCGCCATCCCCGTACCCACCACCTCGAGAAATAAGGTTTCTGCGGTTCTGCAGAGCGTTTTAACTGGAATGAATTAAAGATACGTTATTGTGATGGAGCCTCCTTTGCAGGGGATGGTGAAAATAAGGTACAACTTTATTTGCCATTTAATATCACATCCATTCTTTCATTCCATTAGTTAGTTTTGTTTATACTTTTGGGCTCTATATATGAACTTTTGTAGCAACCGCGATTTTTGCATTATAGGCACTTTCGTCATAGAAATTGTTATCTCCATATCTGGTGCTTTTTGGAAGTTTTTATCTTTATGTATATGAGAGAGAGATCTAATTTTTGTTATTTATACTTCCAACTATCTTTCCTGCTTTAGAAAGAAATGCTAGACAGCATTGTTAATTTTCGGTAAAAAAAAATCACATTGTTGAAGCTTAAATAATTGGATGAGTAAAATTAATGATAATTATTTGCACAAAAATATACACATACTTTGCATTTTCGAAACGATTTAATGGAAATGTTTAAGATATGTGAAAAAGAAAGGAAGACAAAAGCATTCTCGAAAGAAGGCCTTGGCCAACAACCTAAAACAGTGTGCATTGCATTGCTGCTTGGCTGTTACTGGTTGTTCAATACATTCCTGACGTTTGTCTTCTAGATTAAGTTTCATTACAAATAACTTTCATTCGGATCCAATATATCATTACAGAAATATTGTCAACGAGTGCAATTACATTAATATAATTCCCTGCCATGTGGATTATATATGTGGTCCATTAAATAGGATTTTTTCGCTTTAGCAACAAAATGCACTCCCTTCTTTGTAATATATCTGGAGAGAGCTTTTTAATTTGCGCCATATCTCTTGCATTGAATATAAAAGTATAAATTGTGTCAATGTTTGGCTGGCATTTATCATATTTTAACCTTTTCTCATGATGTAGGATCTGAGGGAGAAAGGGAATATTAGCAATAATGTTAACAATAGTAGTAGTAGTGGAGGTGGAAGAGAAGGAGGAGCAGTTGTGGCCCGGACCACGTTGTGTGCTGACATATAGTGTGGTGAACGCTGTAATGGAGAAGAAAGAGGATGGTCCAGGCACGCGATGTGGTCACACGATGACGGCTGTGCCTGCGGTTGGGGAGAAGGGAAGTCCTGGATATATTGGCCCGAGATCAATTCTGTTTGGAGGGTTGAAGGGAATTCTGCTGCATCCGGGACTCTTACTTCTGCCGGAAGTCGCAGGAATTCGTATGTCTCGTATAACTTTAGATACTTGTATTTATTTGGAAAGATGATGTTTCACTGCCACTGTTGGATGTCGTTACCAAGACCATTTCTGCTCCTTCACAAGTTGAAGAAATGACGATTCCAAAGATGAGAATTGTTTCTTAGGTTCATAGTTTTTTGGGTTAATTCTTTAATATTTTTTAAGTGTTTTGATGAAAGAATAATTTAGTGGAGTGAACTGTTGTTTTAGCTGTTCTATACTATGAAAAGCTGGAGTCAGAGATGGGAGTGCATTTGCTGTTATTATCTCAGATATTTGCTGTACTCATTTGACTTAAGTGGGAGAGTGGTTAATTGTTTTCAGATGTGCAGTTTGTGATGGTTCACTGAAGTAAATCTGGTTTATCTTTGTATTTACATGCTGGTTTGTTTTAAGGCTCATGTTATGAAGTTAGAATTAATTCCAAGGCTGTTGGACAATGATGAATTGAGTCCAGAGCAAGTCAATGATGTGAAGGATTTCTTGGATGACTACGTGGAAAAAAATCAGGTCTTACTCAAATCAAGTTATTATCTTTTTCCATTATAAGTTGTTTTGTCATTATACCATATATTCATAGGTGGCCAAGTTTGTTAACATGATTGGGCTTCTCAATAGTTTTTGTTGTTTGTGATTATTGAAATGTAAGTTTCCATTAATGAGGGCTTCCATTGTCTGTTTAGTTGATAGCTACTTGTTTGTTTTTTGATTATCTGTTGTTAGTTTGCAACTTCCCACGATGATTATATCTGTGCCAATGAATGTCAGTTTTATATTGTTATATGATTAAAGTATAAAGGGTTGAAATCAAATATGCTTCATTGATTTATTTAATTTTTGTTGGTTCATGATACAATAAAAAGGATGTTAATTATTTGTGTGTATTTCCAGGTGGGACAACTAGTTATCTTCTGGGTATGAGTCCAAGAACATCTTATCTGCTCGAGCTGATACAGGAAATACCCCATTAAATGTGAAGCAACTCTCCATTGGATGGATGATGGCATTCCTTTTTACTGTCAGCTTTGTTGGTCTATTTTCAATAGTGCCCCTTATAAGAAAGGTCTTTCTTTAACATTAACTATATTTTCATCATCGATTGCTTTTAATTTCTTCTGAATTTACTAACAATTAAGTTGATTTCTTTTCAGGTGATGATCTTGAGGTACAAGTTGACTTATATCAACAGCTCATCCCTATCCCTAATCCCTAATCCCTAATCCCTATCCCTAATCCCTATCCCTAATCCCTAATCCCTAACAATCTTAAAAGGATGAATATTTCTGTAAAAATATAGAGAGACAAAAATACCCCTCCCTTAAGTATTAAATTGGATAGTAAAAAATATGGAGAGGTGAAAATACCCCTCCATTAAGTATTAAGTTGGATAGACCAAGAGTCAAAAGTTTTTCGGAGCGTTTTATCAGCTATTCACCCGTCTCTAATGTCCCCATACGTTTTCTTCACCATCAATTAATTGATTGAGATATCACCAGACGGCCAAACAAAAGTAAAATTCAAAATCCCATGTAATAGGTCAAATTCTCCCCCCAGGAGCGGCGCTGCGTGATGGATTCCTCCTGGAAGAGGAACTCTGGCGAGCTGGGGAGATTATAGATGGTCTTTGTCGGGAGGTGCAAATCTTGGTAGGGGTTGTAGAGTCGACGATTTGAGCTGCTTTTATCGGTGGTATTGCTCTGATTCGGAGCTTGAGGTTGGTACGCCATATGTTTTCTTCACCAATTTCAACATTGATGAATAATAAGAAGATTCAAGCCCCAAATTTCCATTATTCTTCATTTTTATAACATCATAAATAGTTTTAATTTAATTAAAAGAAGTCCAATGGTTGATTACACGGATTGAATCAGGTTTTACATCCCTACTTAACTCACAATAGTTTTTTTGAGATTTCCCAATGGGCACGGATCCTTCTTCCTGGAAAGAAGAAGGGGATGAGATTTTATTCGGTCTTGCTTTTCACCACAGGTAGAGAGTCAGATAATTCTAGAACACTTTACAAGCAAATCAAGAAAATTGATTCTAATTGAAGTTCTTGAAGTTAGACGAAAGGAAGGAAATTGCAAAACCAGAGAATTTTGGATGCACAACATTCATGGAAATTTGATCAGATTTGATACTTCTTTCTCTCTATTCTTCGGTTCATTATTTGATGCCACGTTTTAGCGGTTTTTTTTAATGGATTGCAGTTTTGCAGATTTTTTTTTTAAATTTTGTTTATTATTCGATTGTCAATTTATTTATGTGTTCGTTGTTTTAGTCTTCCTATTTACTTAATATTAGGATTTCCCCAAAGTATTCCCTGGTTTATAAGAATCATATCATAATTTCTTGATCAATGTTTTATAAAAGCATAGATTGTTTTAATGAATTTCGCACTCCCAATTCAACAGAAGACGATTGGAGTACACTCAATAGACAAAAGGCTGAAGGACAAGCAAAAAGAAATTCGGAGGTGCTCTGTAGGAAATCTGGCTAAAATCTAATGGAATGAAAAATTTACATTCGATTTGCAAGCATCTCGGTTAAAAATTTAGTTGTAAAACACCGTTATGTTTTAGTAGATTACTTGGAGATTCAATGAGAAGGAGACTGGAGACGAATGAAACTACACATAACACGTACTTAAGTTCTATAGTATTAATATTATCTCAATATGAATGTTCTATCAAAGTAGAGAATCACATCTCTTCAAATAATTTTTTGTTTTTCCTTATGGTTGTTTTTTTTGTAATTTGTTGAGAATATGAATCTTGATGAGGTTAAGTTGGATGAAGGGTTGTAACTTGCAGAAAATGATCAATAGGTTTCTTGGTTTTTGGTTTTGAGTTACAATATTTTTTAAATAAAATTTGTGTCTGAATCTCCCATGTTATCCTAATGTACTTTAGCTAAGTATGCTTCTAGCCCTTATTAGTACAGAAACTAAATTGCCTCTTATTCTTCCTCCAGGTAATAGCAGAAAGTTTGTGAGAAGAGGATTGACGGCTTAAGAAAGATGTTTAAGGCCATGGGCACTGACAATAGTGGAGCAATCACATTTGATGAAATCACAGCTAGATTAAGAAAATACCGGTCGAACCTTAAAGGGTACAGAAATATAGGAATCTTGTGTAGATTATAGGAATCTCAAAAAAATTCTTGTTTCCGACTTATGCATTTGTTTTAGTGCTTCACAAATATTTCCTTATAAACATGTAGGTGCATTTAAGGATGATATCCAACTCATTACTTTTAGTGTCCATTTGCAAACCAACATGCTTACTTAAAATTTTAAATTACTGTTTATATGAGATTATTAAAGATGATTAAACCGAAAGATTTAAAAGGATACACCCAGCTACTTCTTTCTCTCATTTTTCTCATGATCTCAGCTGGAAAGCTCGGAATGGTTGATATCAATTCACCAGTTTGAGGGGGCATTCATTGCTGGGAATGCTGCGAAGATCGTCCACATCGAATTTATCATCAGTCAATTCTTTCAAAGATATGCAGCAATATGGAAATTAAATGACTTTTTTACAGCTTATAGACGTAAGCTTCTGGGCAGCCCTCATGTTTATGATGTTGTTGTCACAGCCTACAATGAAATGATGGCAGGTATTATACCATACTTGAAATTATTTGAAAAGCTAACCGTTGATTTATCACTTACTGAGTTATTGAATCTTATTTGTGTTTGCTACTATTTTGAATTTTTCAGCTAAAATAAACCTGTCTATTATCATAAGGTTTATTAAATGTTTATGCCTCTTTGTTTCAATTCTTTATTCAACTCATTATGATACTATGACATGCTGCTTGATTGACTCTGCTTCATTTGGTTTTAACGCCTTTCTATTTAATGTTTAGGTTATGATTTTGTATACATGAATATATTATTGGTTAAGAAATAATTTCTTTCTATGGTTTGTATTGGGGAAAATGGCGCTGGGATGCAATATTTGGTGCACTTGGTGGAGCGAATCTGAGGTCTTGCAAACAAGCTGTGTGCGGAGGCCTTTAGTAATGCTAAAACAGCCAAGAATGCCAACTCCAGTCGATTTGTGAGTTGCCTCTGTTAATTACGCCCCTAATTGAAAAGGCATCCTTCATTAGTCATTATGGACATGTAAATCTTTGGCTTGATGGAATTCCGAATTTAACACAGGGAAAGTTAATTGAAATCCACTTTAGTGCTACTGGAAAAATATGTGGTGCTAAAATACAGTTCTGTAAGTATGCTTGTACTTGCCAAGTTGAACTTTGGGAGTAATACTATTTATTGACTTCTGTTAAGTAATTGTTAACTTACTTATTTCTCAATTTGGTACATATCTATATATCATCCATAATTGTTAGTTGTATTAGTTTAATGGGTACAATATAAGGATGTGAGATAGGGTATGGGCCATTTTTGCAGCTTCTCTAAAGTTAAGAACTTTTTCCTTACTCTAATTCCAATTCAATCAGAAAATTTTTGTTGGTCGGTCCCGCAATTAAGTGATGCGGGTTTATGTACAGAGCCACTCAAGTATATAATGATCACCAGCGGTCCAACTATAGCTTTTTGGGCTTTGGACCCAATTGGCTTACTTTCCGGAAAAAAAAAGACACATGTTGGAGCGGGTTTTTCCTTACTTTTTAATGCTCCCATTTTTTTTTTGACATTTTTATGCTCCGGCCAATTTTTCTGGTTTTCTTTTACATTGTTGTTTCATGAGTGTTTCAACATGTTTCATTTAATAAAATTTCAGTGAAAAATAATTTCTCTCCCACTAAATAATCAAATTTATACTTGAAATCTTAACAATCAAGAAATATACACATAAAACAACACATATTGAAAAAAGAATACATTGAAAATATTATAGAAACAACGCATGAATAGAAAAACACAATTTAATTTTTGTTCTAATGCATTGAAAATATCTAAAACATGGAAACAATTAAGAAATAACATAACAATATTAAAAACTATATAGAAACAATATAAAAAACACCACATAAACAAAAATAGCTTAAAAACATGTTAAAAACTGCATTGAAACATCGAAAACTACATTGAGATAACAAAGAAACATCATAACATTAAAAATAGTATAGAAACAACCCAGAAACAACATAGACAATATAGAAAAGAGCTTAAAATAGGTAGAAACTGCATTGAGATGTTGAAAACTACATGGAAACAACAAAAAAATATCATAACAACATTAAAAATATTATAGAAAAATAACCTAGAAACAACAGAAACAATATATAAAATAACATTAACAAAAAAGAGCGTAAAAAAGCAAGTAAAAGTTGTATTGAAATGTCGAAACAACCAAGAAACAATTATAAACAACATCGAAACAATGTAAATAATATATAAAGCAATACAGAACCAAAAAAAAAAAAAAAAAAATAAAAACAACAAAAAATATACAGGAGCATAAAAAGTCAAAAATTCAGCCGTAGTTAGAATAAAAAAGGGATGTGAGCGTAAATATTGTCTTTTTCCAAAAGAAAAGTATTTACGATAATTTTTCTACATTTTTGTGGTTATATTTTTACTACATCTGAATTTCCTTTTTTTAGCCTATCTAAAACTATTTTAATTAATGTAATTCATCAAAATTAACTTATGACATTAATATATTTTAATTTTGTCATAGTGCAGGAAAGCAATTAACCATTTCAATGAATTCAACGGTCTCAGTAAGACTTTTGAACATAAATCAAAAGTCATTCACGTTAAGTTTGAACTTTAATAGTTGGATCTTCAACATCTTGCGAACAAAACTTTTCTTCTAACCCGTAAAATGATTATGATAGATGAAGAAGTACAATCTTTTATGTTTTAACAATTATTGTATTTAAACAATCAAAAATAAAATTGCTAATTTTTCCGAGATGCGCAAATTGGGGTTGTAATCTTCAATGAGGACATAAATCACTTTGCACAAATTTGCAATTAATAATACATATATGATTGCAAAATGTTAAAAAGTTAATCCATTATTTCTTAATGGACATCCTAAATTAGTCTTAAAGAAAGATTCTCATATGAATGATGTCGACAACCTATTGTAGATAAAGTTGAATACAATTTTATGTAGTTCAATAATATAAATCTTGAATTATACAAAAATGCAACCGATATACTTTCTTTATCCTTTACTTATTATTTGTCCAAAACTATATGTTTTTATAATATTTTTATAAGTGCAAACTATGTAATGTAGATATTTGTGCAAACTATAATTAACAAACTATAATGCAAAAATTGTTATTTTTCATCATGTGTTGTTTTCCCCATTTAAATTTTAAAGAACGTGTTAAATTAATGCAATCTTGTTCTGATTTATTCCTAAATTACTACGTCATTAGTTACATATTCCAATGTATTATTATCATTTATACAGATATCATCCCGTAATTATTTGTCTTTGAGAAGATATGGCGATAGATATTGGAGGACATTCTTGATCAAAATTCGATAGTTGCTATTACTAAAGTCTCCCAAAAAAATACCTTGGTTTATTATTTTTAAATCCAGTTTATTCAAAAACTACATTTTTTTCTTATTATATTTGATTGATGTCTTAAAACTATAACAATTGAAATGACTACTTCTCATGTGTGTTGCTAGAATTTCAACTTTCCGAGAACTTTTCCTTATTTCCTTGAACTTTTTCTTATTTTAGGTGAACTACAAATGCAAACCACATTAGCATCAATCCTACAGAAAGGCTCGACTTGTGAAGAAACAAAATATTTCAGAAACTGGTAACCAAGAACTTTAAATATGTGAACTAACTACATTGATTGAATTTCAAAATAATAAATTGGTTTTCTTATATTACATATGTTACCTTCAATTGATAATCCTATGGAAATTCGCGAATTGCCAATGATTTAAAGAATAAAATTTGCAAATGAAGCGAGCCTCAATGATGTCATAAACAATCAAGATAGATTATCCGAGGTATATAATTATTATTTAATATCACATTTTTTATTATAAATATTTTGTATCTTTTTTTTCAATTATAATTGTTTAATTTTTTTAAAAAAAATTCTTTGCCTATTTAAAGGAGATGTATTATTGTTTCAAAGGAGTTGTCGAAAGAGTTGAAAATAAATCGTCCCTGTGGTATAATTCATGCAAGAAATATTCTGCTTCTGTTTTGAAAAGTAAAGACATCGACTTTTTTTTTTTAGGAAGAAGACAATCGTGACTTATAACAAATGCAATAAGGAAAATATCGGAACAATGTCAATGTATTAATCGAATTTGAAAAACTTATATAATTTATTCATCCATCGAATACCAAAATTATTTTATCAATCGTAGATATCGACCGGTGTTGAATGTCGTCCAAAACAGTCACAGTGCAATCATAACTATGTTCGAGGAAGCAGCCACTATATTTATTGGATGTCCATTCCGTGAGTATTTAACAACAAGTGAACATGTGATAATAATATATTATAGATTATTTTTCTATAGATTTTCTTCCCTTTTAATATATATATATATAATCGCATAATAAATGAATATGTATTTTCTGATATAAATATTTATATCAAATGGTTATGATTTCAACATGAAAATTTGATCGTTTTAAATTCTAATTGATTTTTTTATTTATGTCTAATTATTATCAATATTTAGTTATCAGGGCGAACACGAGTCGAAAAGGAGAAAAGAAGAAAGACATCAAGTGTGTGTACCAATTATACATGAGCGAGAAATGAAGATGGGATGGGCAAAGTGGTACTGAGGTTTGCATTTCAAGTTATAAAGAAACTTTGCAAGACATTAAGAACAAGTGCGCGCAAAGAAATTGTCAAATTTAAGTAAGAAAAAAGACAATGATAATCGCCGAAAGAAAAAAAAGAGAAGGTTTGATGGAACTTGAAATTGTAGAATAACTCTTTCTTAATATGTTATTTTTTATGCTTTCATGGAACTATCGTTATTATTTTAAGCAATCCAAAAAAGAACGTTGAAGATCGTTTTATGAACTATTTCTAGATTTGGCGCAAGACGTATATTTTTTAATCACTCCATGTTTTGCTTCTTTTTTTCGATGAATGCATTTGACATTAATCCTTAAATGAAAAAAATCTCTACATTTCTACAACAATTATTTGATAAGAGTTTTTCGTTGAATAGTATCGTCACTAGATAATATGAACATTATTTATAATAAACTAAATTAAATAAGATAATATTAATTTTTTAATTAAATTAGAAAATTTATATGGTTCACGTGCAACGCACGTGCACCTTACTAGTACTCCTAAAGGCGCCAAGCTAGCTAAGTATGTGTCATTGTTAATATTATTATGTCTCATTTCTTATTGTTTCAACTTAATGTTTTAATATGATTAATAATTTTGTGTTTGTTTGAATGCAGGAAACAAGTTTGGGTACTCTTCAAATCTTTTGTGGGTAGCTCTTTTGGGCATGCTTCCAGTGGTTCTTTTCATACATGGTTAATGTCTCATTACTCATTGGAGCCATCTTTTCATGGGGTATCTTGTGGCCTGCGATCGAGTCCAAGAAAGTTTGCTTGCTTTATATTCAATAAAATAGAAAAATTATTTTCACAAAAATTTCCTAAGCTCTTGAATTATACAGCTTGGCTCTTTCACTTGCACCTCCAATCTAGGTTGACTCATTTATCTATAATAATTGTTGAATGCAGTTGTGCGAGGAAATGGAAGAGCTAAAGAAAGAGCAACCTCAAAAGATGGAAAGTTTGGAAAAGAAATTGGTAGGCGTGCTCCTTCAATCACCATGTAAAATGGACGTCGTATTGTTTCACTAAACTCGTTGGATTTTGATTAAAAATGTTATTAGTAATGATTTTGCATTGTAAGTTGACAAATTGGGATTTGTGAGGATCTTGCAATATTTTGGCCTTTAAGTACTCGTTTGTATAGCCACATTTTGGTGTTTATGTATTGTCGCTGTGCACATTTTGAATGGATCGCTTAATGCAGGTTATATTTGTTAATTTAGATTGTAATTAATTGCTGGTTGATTTAGATTGGTGAATATTGATACTTATTGTTGTTAATTACAGGGGTGAAAAACACAATATTGAAAATGAAATCAGTTTAAACCATCGGTTATAAAATGATGTGTTAAAACGTAATGACTATGGTTATTTTAATATAGACATCGGTTCGAAAAACGAGGTCATTTTGAAACTAACTAAACTGAAACAACGCCGTTTATAACCCGTTGTGGTTTCAAGAACCAACATCAGTTAATCACCGGTGTAACAAAAACGATGTTGTTGTACGAAACGACATCGGTGAAACACCATTGTGAAATAATCTCGCACTTTAACAACAGGGACATTAACATCGTTTAATTTTCTTAATAAAACATCATTTTATAACCGATGTTGTTTTATGAATTGACATCGATGTAAACCTATGTTGAAAACCCCCTTTTAACAACAGGGGTTTACATCGGGTAAAAATCAATGTCTATGAGCATTTTTCTTGTAGTGGCAGTAGGTCAGTTGAGTAGTTTAATGAAGAAATAAGTTGGTTGCAGTAGCTAAGTTGAGAAAATTTGGTGAAGAATTGTTCAGAGGATTATTCAAGTTGAGAAGACTCTGAAGACAACCAAACTTTATTGTGAGATGTGATAGAGTACTTGATCTGCTATTAGGGTTGTACAAAAGGATTATAACATAGGAATCTAGTGGAGAGAGTGTTACTAAGAGGTTACACCACTCCTAATTGATAGGTGTGAGTTTTGCATGTCTTTTAAGGTTTAATATTGACAAAAATGGTGATTAAACATGCATAAACTCATATGAAATGGTTCGTATTCACTCTTTGTGGGAAAGATATTATGATTTGCTCGTTTTATAGGAATTTAATGATATTTGAAGTAATTTGGAGACAAATACGAGCATAGCGAAGAAGAAATACCAAGAATCGACTGAACATACGAGATTAGACGTTACAATAAGAAGAAGTACCACAAATAAGGCAAAATAGAGGACGCACGGATAGGGCGCGCGCCTGGGCACGACCCGTGCGTCCCTGGGAATGAAATATTGTGGGTACGGCAAGGCGCACGGGTAGCCCGTGCGTACACGCACCACCCGTGCGCCACTGAAGAATTGGAAGCTGCCTACGGCAATCCGCACGGGTAACCCGTGCGTGGACGCACGATCCGCCCGCTGGTTGGTGAAAAGTAGGACTTGGCCTACGGCATGACGCACGGGTAACCCGTGCGCCCACGCACGGCCCGTGCATCCCTGCTGTAATGCAGTACCATGACAGCAATGTGCCCTAAAACTTTCTAAAAGGTATATAAGCACTTTTTTGGAGCGCACACCAAGGGACATTCTGACATTTTTTGCTATAGCACACAAGACAAAGGTCTATTCTTGGAAGAAGATATCAAGGAGACAATCGGGTTGCATCGGAGCTCAAGGAACGGAGATACATCGAGAGATTGTCGACTTTCCTAAGTTTTTCTTGCTTCTCTTGTAGTTTTAATCTTTCATTTTAGTTTGTCATGACTTTGAACAATTTGTCTATGAGTTGTTTAGAAATCATGTGTAGCTAAACTCTTTAGATTTCCGGGTTTTGGAAGTAGATTAATGAACTCTTGTGGGATGTTTTAATCTTAGTTGAAGTTATTGTCTTGAAGCCTATTTGAGTACTTTGAGCTTATTCTTGTTTTATCACTTGATCAATGATTTAACTTGTTTGATATATTGATTCATAATTCAAGAGATGAGTTTCAATATTAGATCTTGAGTACTCGACACAAATATTTGCATGAATCGAGAGGTTTGTAAATATTTGTGAGGACATTTGATCTTTTAAACTTTTGGGAGTTGAATACTTCATGTTGAGTAGAGATGCTAGCATAGATATTTCAATCAGCGTTTTATATGCATCTCGAGAGGAAGGATAAAATATTTTCGTGATCGTCTTATAGGAATATTGATAATAACTTGACTTTGATTAAATCGGACAACAAGAGGGATATTAATCGAAACCTTAACCCGGGAATCCATTTCATCATCTTGATACTTCTATTATTTGCATTATCTTAATATTGTATTTTTAGTAGTCCTAATTGTCTTAATCTCACAACAACCATCATTTTACGAGCGTCTAAATAAAAATAAGACTATCTTAGTTCAATACTTAGCATATTAATTTATTAGTCTCCGTGGATACGACCTTGCTACCCTTTTCTATAACGTACACCGTATACTTGCGGTGAGCTAAAAATAAAGGCGGACACTAATACCTTTATATATTGATATGTCATTTATCTTTATTTACCTTCTTATTTACTATGTCAAACATACATTTGCATTTACATAGTAATCGTTTGATTTTGATAAGTGCTTTTCAAATATGGACTGAAATTTATAACTCAAAATCACTAAGTTCTAAAGCTTAAAATAAATTCTATTTCAAAGTTTTTGTTGCACGACAAAGTGGTATTACACTTTAGTTGTTAAAACTCGAACATAGATGTTACACAGTCTATAACAACAAATCATGCATAAGTTTTAAAGTCTACTCACCCACCTCTAGACTTTTATCCACACCTTTAAAGACCAGCAAACGATATCAGAGCAGGTAGTTCATATAGCCATATGTGATGGTTACTAACCTTGATCCAAGTTCTTGAGTTTGATGGTATCTCACAGCCCAAGCATTCATATATTCTCTTGATCATATATCATGGACATTAATCTAGCTCGAGTTAAAGGCGTCAATCAGGCCCGGCCTGGCCCAACGGTCCAAAGGGGAAAATCGGGTCAGGTCGTGCCGAAAATTTATCAGGCCAATCTTTCACGGCCCAGCCTAGCCCATGTAGTGCATTTTATACCAAGCCGATCGGGCCATGGGCCCTTAGGCTGGGCCAAAATAGGCTCAGTACTTTTCGGGCCTAGAAATTCTTAGCCCATTCTAGCCTTATATTCCGGCCGATCAGGCCTGAATTGACACCTCTAGCTCGAGTGTCTATGTTTTCAACGGCTAATTATGACAATTTGAAAATCAAGACCAAACATACTTATGTTCCATGCATGATGAGATGTGGGATATTCTCACTGGACCAATTAAAAAAAAAAGAATAATGCAATTGTGATTGCTGATGATGCAGAGGAATATGTTGACTAATCAATGCACGAGTGGAAAAGTGATGATCGGAAGAGGCACAATCTTGAGAATATTGCCAAGGATATACTGTACAAGACATTGGCAATGTCATGTTCAACAAAGTCAAATCTCGCAAGACAACTAAGAAAATCTGTGAAGGTTCTGAGCAAATTAAAGAAAACAAACTTGATCTTGCAAAACAAAAGTTTGACAACTTCAAAATGAGAGAAAATGAAATCCTGAGAAACTTAATGCATGATTGATATTATTAATGAGTTAGCTGCAAATGTTTGGTGGGTGGTGGGTGCTCACAGCCACACAATTCTCTCATGGACAATAAGTCCTCTCCAAAATGGTCAGACATCTAAAATTCCACCCCTCTGGGAATCCTGATCTCCCGACAAGTGTTTAGTTCGACCATAATGATTTTGCTCACCCAAGTTAAGGCCACTGAATGATTATCTTGAGATATTACCAGTGGACGCCCCACATCCCTGTAAGTCCAAGCGGCTACGATAATCTAGAGGGGGGTGAATAGATTATCTCCATCTTTTCGATTTCGCCCTCTTTTTCGAACCGAATGCTCAAACAAAATAATGAAGGTGCGGAATGTAAACAACACACGCCGATTTAAAGAGGTTCAACCCACCTAGGGCCTAATCCTCTACCACCCCAAGATATCCGGATGGATTTGAAAAGAAAAAGAATTTTATTAATTACCAAAATTAATACAAATTCAACTTACAACACCTTGAAGAGCACCACACTCTTCTTCAACACCACCTTTGAGATTACCACAATCTCACTTGAAGATTACCACAATCTCCAACGGCACCTTGTGAAGATTACCACAATCTTCACCCTCAAGAGCACCACACTCTTCAACACCTCAACAAGAAGATTACCACAATCTTCTTACACCTAACACCTAGTTCACCCAAGTGTGTTCTTACCACAAGAACACTCACAAGGATATCTTGTGTTTGAATGACGACCACAAATTCAAGATTACAACTCGATAATTGATAATACAATAGAGTGCAAGTGTAATCAAGAATAGCCTAGACCTCAAGGATGTGAAAGTGATAAGCTAGGCAAATTACAAAGAAGTAAGACAATGTAAGAACAAGTGTATTCTTGAGTGTATCTTGTTGTGTTGTAGTTTTCTCTCTTGTTGTTGTGCTTCAAAACTTCCTCTATTTATAGGAGATGATTGATACTTGATAGGCTCTCTCTGGAATCTGATTTCTACAAAAATGCAATTAAAATCAAGATTATAGTTGTTAGAAATCAATCCCACAATTTAGGGAAAAGTCATCACACAACATTAGAATTTTGTCAAAACATTAAGGCGACCGGCCGCATTTAAATAGAAGTTTGAAACATATAGCACCAAATTAACACAAAAGGCGGCCGGTCGAAGGGCACCTCGACCGTCGAGCCTATGTGCGACCGGTTTTGCAGATCAATTTTGAGAGTTCTCAAGTTTCTGTTTCACGAAACTTGTTCCCGTGTACACGGCTGTCACGGCCGACCGACTCGACCGACCTCCTCAATGACAAGTTGTCCGATTTTTATCAAAAATAAACCTCAAGAAATACTCCGAAAAATTCGTAAAAACATTTTAAACCGATCGGGAGTATTTAGACAACATTAGAAATATAGTTTTGAAGAAATAAAACATTTACACAAAAAGTGTTGTCCGATATAAATTCCAATAAATACTCCGAAAAATAGTAGAAACATTTTAGATCAATTGGGAGTATTAGGACAACATAGTTTCAATGTAAAAACCCATTGACTTAAAAACATTAAATGTATTGTCCAATTTTGTATCGAAAATAAACTTGAGGAAATACTCCGAAAAATATTAAAATCATTTTAAATCATTTAGGAGTATTTGGACAACCTTTAAAAACATTGTTTTGGTGTAAAATCAAAATCATCAAAATCATGATAAAACCATCTTCTTGGCATTGAATAATTTGTAGTCCAAGCAAGAAATTGAGCTCCCCCATCATTCTCATCTCAAGCTCACCTAGTATCAACTTAGAAAAACATATCTTGCACAAATATTCATTAGTAGCACCATAAATATTATCAACAAAAATTTGCACAAGTAAACAACCTTGCCCTTTTTCAAAACAAGTGTAGTATCAACTTTACCTTTTGTAAAATCATTTTGCAAAAATAGCTAAGTCTATCAATTGTACAAGGCCTTTTATAAAAATCATTTGGCCTAAAATTTTAGACTCCGATAGACTTATATTTGAATAAAACCATTTAGAAAGTTGGATTTAACATCCATTTGGTACACTTGAAATTTTCTTTAAAACAAGAATGGGCAAGTAAAATGCAAATAGCTACTAAATGTGCTATGAGTGCAAATGTTACAACAAAATTAATTACCTTCTTCTTGAAAATACCTTCGAGCTACTAACCTCGCTTTAGTTCGACCAATGTTGCCTTGGTCATCGAGTTTGTTCTCGAATACCCTTTTTGTCTTCTTCATCACTATCATCATAGGCCATCCAATTGATCTAAGGTGTTCATAATAGAACATTTACATCCAAATATTTTGAGGTAACTAATATTTGGAGTACTTCATTTCTCATCTACACAACTTAACAAACTCATTACCGACGCTTATATAAGCAAGAAAAATAGTCCAAGTGTAAAAACATGCCTCAATCATCAATCACAAAAATATCTTGCATAAGAGCATAGTAGAAATAGACACTATATATATATGACCATGAAGCAATAAACACATACTATGCATTTAGAAGATCATCAAGAGTCTAATAAATCATGCAAGTTCAAATAAGCTTAAGAAAGCTACAAAAGGTCTCTTTTGAAATTTGAAAATCCGAAAGCATATAGTTGAGACCTTATTTAAAAGAAGTATTTGAACAAGAGTTGATACGGCAAATATGTGCAATCAAATATCGAATAGTGCCTTTCAAAAAATCTAAAAATCCTCTTAATGGCACTTGTATGAAATACTATGAAAAACAAGCACATAGGCACATGGCAATACATATATCGAGTCTATAAGAGTAAGAATAACACAAGTAAACGTACTCGATAATTTATGCCTTTCTTGACAAATAATGACGTAAATGGCCATTTGTGAAAATATGTAAATCCTACACAATTCTTAAAACATATCTAGACAAATCATAATGATAAAAGTGTAGGCTAAGAGATATCACAAGTAAGCTCATGCCATAAAAATCCATAAAAGATGATAACACACTTTAGTCTACAAAAATGCACAAGAGTTTTAAAAACATCATATAAGGTCTTCTTTTTCAAAAATATTTTAAAAGCACAAGTATATATTGAAGACCTTAATTAAAAAAATAAATATTTGAAAACTCATTTTGCAATTAAGACACAAATAAAAGCATGCATAATAACAAAATAAAATGCATATTTAAATAGGGAGATACGGGTTACCAATTACGCCATTTCCATGGGTTGTGTCGTTCCCATTGTTGATGATATCTTCCCTCGAGAAGTCACTTTGTTGATGATGACTTTTTGATTGCTCCATTTCCAAGGTTTGTTGCTTTCCCATTGTTGAAAGTCTCTTCTTCTTTGAAAATCATCTTGTTGATGATGTCTTTGCCATTTCCAGGATTGTGTTCTTCCCATTTTTGATTATACCCTCTTCTTGAAATTGGCTTTGTCGAAAATAGTTTCTCCTTCTTTGATCAAATGAAACGGTCATTTGATGTCTTCTTGGCGGTATAAATTTTCTTCGATCATTATTTCACGGTACCTAATATGACATTGTTTTGTGGTACCCTTATGTGTTTGGGTCCTTTGGGATTAGTCTTGAGACTTTTAGGTCTCCAACAATAATTGAGCTATTTCTAGCCCGACAAGTATTTCTTGTCAATGACCCTTTTTACCGCAATAAAAGCATGTAATAATTTTAGGAGCATAATGACCAACGTGCTTAGAGACTTGATTCCTTTTCATGTGATTGACACCCTTAGGCTTATGATCAAGTTCTAGTTTCAATTATCACAACAATCAACAATATTGGTCATCTTATCTGACTTTTCGAGTTGGATTTAGATAAATCATTTTTCAAGCAATTTATATCCTCAACAAGAGTACTATTTTCTTTCTCAAGGTTTCTAACCTTGTCAAGAGTGGTGGTGTGAGCACATGATAGTGATTCATAGGAAGTAAATAAACTATCCTTATCATTCTTTAAAACAATGAATTCCTTTTTCAAATTTTTGTATTTAACAAGTAAGTTTTGGAATTCATCTTGTAGTTCATCATAATCATTTTGTAAATCACTATAATCATTTTGAATGACAATATCATAGGAAGTAGAGGGTTTAAGACATACCTCATTTTCTTCATTGATGCCCATAAAACAATATATTCAACTTCTTCATAATTGGAAGTTGTAGGAGGCTTATTCCTTAGATTTGAGCTTGTATGATCTTGAGAAGTAGATGCTTTTGTTTGACTCCTTTCATTTGCAAATAATCCATAGATGGCTTCTAATTTTTGCCATACTTCATATGCGGACTTTATTCCTACAATATGTTCATTTTCTAAATTAGTAAATGAACAATACAAAATATTTAAAGCCTTACCGTTTAAGGAGATGATTTTCTTTTCTTCATCATTGAGCTTTTTGAAGCCTTTTGAGGTGTATGGTGTATCTTTCGCCGGAATGGATTCTCCATTAATGACGGTGTTCCAAATGTCGAACCCGCAACCTTGTAGATAGCATTCCATTCTTTCTTTCCAAAAATTAAAATTCTTGAATCAAATAGTGGTGGCTTGGTGGTGGAGGTGCCGGATAGATGAGCTTCGTTCAGAGTCGTCGATCGTTTCTCTTCACTCGCGATGTGAAACGAGCTTGCCAAAGAGTTTGGCTCGATACCACTTGTAAGTCCAAGCGCTACGATAATCTGAGAGGGGTGAATAGATTATCTCCATCTTTCGATTTCGCCCTCTTTTCGAACCGAATGCTCAAACAAAATAATGAAGGTGCGGAATGTAAACAACACACGTCGATTTAAAGAGGTTCAACCCACCTAGGGCCTAATCCTCTACCACCCCAAGATATCCTGGGATGGATTTCGAAAAGAAAAAGAATTTTATTAATTACCAAAATTAATACAAATTCAACTTACAACACCTTGAAGAGCACCACACTCTTCTTCAACACCACCTTGAGATTACCACAATCTCACTTGAAGATCACCACAATCTCCAAACGGCACCTTGTGAAGATTACCACAATCTTCACCCTTGAAGAGCACCACACTCTTCAACACCTCAACAAGAAGATTACCACAATCTTCTTACACCTAACACCTAGTTCACCCAAGTGTGTTCTTACCACAAACACTCACAAGGATATCTTGTGTTTGAATGACGACCACAAATTCAAGATTACAACTCGATAATTGATAATACAATAGAGTGCAAGTGTAATCAAGAATAACCTAGACCTCAAGGATGTGAAAGTGATAAGCTAGGCAAATTACAACAAGAAGTAAGACAAAATGTAAGAACAAGTGTATTCTTGAGTGTATCTTGTTGTGTTGTAGTTTTCTCTCTTGTTGTTGTGCTTCAAAACTTCCTCTATTTATAGGAGATGATTGATACTTGATAGGCTCCTCTTGGAATCTGATTTCTACAAAAAATGCAATTAAAATCAAGATTATAGTCATTAGAAATCAATCCCACAATTTAGGGAAAAGTCGTCACGCACGCAACGGTTAGAATTTTGTTTGTCAAACATTAGGGCGGCCGATCGCACGAAAATAGAAGTTTGAAACATATAGCACCAAATTAACACAGCGGCGACCGGTCGAAGGGCACCTCGACCGGTCGAGCCTATGTGCGACCGGTTGCACAGACCGATCAATTTTGAGAGTTCTCAAGTTTCTGCTTTCCGAAACTTGTTCCCGTGTACGGTGTCACGGTCGACCTTCCGACCTCTCAATGACAAGTTGTCCGATTTTTATCAAAAATAAACCTCAAGAAATACTCCGAAAATTCGTAAAATATTTTAAACCGATCGGGAGTATTTAGGACAACATTAGAAATATAGTTTTGAAGAAATAAAACATTTACACAAAAAGTGTTGTCCGATATAAATTCCAATAAATACTCCGAAAAATAGTAGAAACATTTTAGATCAATTGGGAGTATTAGGACAACATAGTTTCAATGTAAAAACCCATTGACTTAAAAACATTAAATGTATTGTCCAATTTTGTATCGAAAATAAACTTGAGGAAATACTCCGAAAAATATTAAAATCATTTTAAATCATTTAGGAGTATTTGGACAACCTTTAAAAACATTGTTTTGGTGTAAAATCAAAATCATCAAAATCAAAATCATCCCCAGCTCTTTGAATGGCTCACGCCATCAGTGATCCCTGGGGGAATGGTCACTGTGACTTTGTGGGCCACTAATAGCGGGTTGAGGTCTAATGATCCATCTCTCGTATCATCGCCACTAGACAATAAGCAACATCATCCACCACATCCTCTAGAACATCATCAAATTATCTCCCCAACACCTTTGAGAACTATTAGGTATATTGACGGGACCATTACACGCGCAAAAAAAAAGAATTATGAAAGCAAGAAAATATATACCTTACAAAAATCAAGTCTTTGACGCCTTGGCAGAAGTACGACGAATCACAGAAAATCAATAAGAGTAAAATTGAGAGAAAGTACACCAAATGTTGGTGTATTTTAAAGATGGGAGTATTTATAATGAAGAAGGCACAAATTCTGAAAAGGTGTAATTATTGCAAAGGCGCAAAATCCATCGACTTCGACCAATCCCAAAGCATTATGTGGTTTGGCTTCTGAAAAATGTCCTGGTAAAGCAAAGAAACGCTCATTTGATGATTCAGACCCCAAGGTCGACGTCATGAGAGTTTTCGAAATTTAATGTTTAAGAATTTCACATAGAAGGCTGAAGAGACGTCCTGTTTGACGGTTCAAATCTGAGGGTTGATGTCATTAGGACTTGCAAAATTTTGGAGGTAGCAACCTATGGACAGGCCTTCGATCTGACGACACAAGATTGGAGGTTACTGTTGTACTCGGTCTGACGTATATAGACCAAGATGAAGATAATAAAAAGCGCGGCCCCTGGGATTGAGGACCATGATGTGTCCTCGACCTGAATGGCTACCTAGAGCTCTCAGATCAGCCATCCACATGAGTTACACAACCTAGACTCGTAGTTCCTGATTTGACATATCTCATTGACATATCTTTGTATTAAAGGTATTTAAGAGAACATTTCTTGCGCCGAGCTAATAGAAAACACACACGACTTGATTTGGTCTTATTTTATGGTGCTTTTATTTATGCTTCTATATTATTCAACTTTGCACATATAAATTGTTAACTTTGGGTATTTCTCTCTACTCAATGGGCATCACCATGTAATTACACCTAGGGCCGGTCCTGTGGTTTTCAAAGCCCGAGGCGACACATAAATTTGACGCGAATTTTTTAATGTATTGCTAGTTATCGTTTTACTTGTAAAAAGTGTTGGAGAAGGGTTATATCAATTTAGTTAAAAAATGATTATTTTTCTTGGTAGGAAGAAGAGGCTATTTAGGCTAAGAAATAAAAAAGAGCGAAGAATATTTGCTTTTATTGATTATTCTTCTCAATTTTTTTTGGCTGGCTTGTTACAAAATGAGCAAGGCGTCCCTATTTATACTAAGAGAATTTTCTAACCAATGGCTAGGATTTATTTGATCTAAAGGCTATAATTCATCCAATAGAATTATCTTCTAAAATATCTAGCAACTAGAAGTTTCTACAAACTTTCTTCAACTAATAGATATTCAAATAAGATATTACTAGAGAAATTCTAGAACTTGGGGCATTTGGGCTTGGACTATTATTTTATTTTTCAACTAAAAAATATATCTTCAAGGCTCAATATTATTTGGACCCAAATCAAGTTTATATTCCAATAAAAATATCACAAATATAAGCCAATATGGTCACATTCATATAAACCAACAAGGCCATCAACTAAATTCATATATGTTGACATAATCACGATTATATATGTCAGCAAAGAAAATCTCATATAAGCTGACAAAGACAACGGAATATCAATATACTTGCATTTTAATTAGTGTATTATTATTTTATTATCATTTTCTATTTGAGTTCTAGACTCTTTCATCATACCTAAGTTATTAAGTCACAAATTTTAATTCTTTATTATGATTGCAAAGTACAAATTTATTATTATATTCTCATTTTTACATTTGTATTACTAAACACATGGTTTTATTTAGATAATAATTCTGTAAAAATACAAAATACAAATTTATACAATTATAACAATTATGAGGATTCTGAAAATTTTACACAACTTATAAAATGATGCAAAATGATATTAGTAACAAGAATATTAAAAAAATAGCATTTCTTTTCAACCAAACACGAATAAGTCACGATTAATAGATGTTAATATCGACTTTGAAAATTCGTAATAAATTATACAAAAATCATAGTACTTGATTCAAGTTACAACAAAAACCTTAAGATGTTGGCTTTCAAAGTAAAATATAGCCATGATGATTTGATCACTAAAAATTGTTGAAGTTGCCCCAACAAGAACTAACATGACCAAAATGAAAATATTTTAGAGAAGTAAAAACAAGATTTGTTAAATCAATTGTGGAGATAACTCTAATGGATATCATTTATAATCTGAATGTAATTTTTTGGTTTCATAAACATTTATTTGATTTTGATTTGATATATATTTGTAGAGAAAATGTAGGAGATAGATTAATACAAAATTGTAATTTTTTTTAATACTCATGAAATGAGCTGGTCGAATTCGCCCGGCACTTGAGACTACTTGAGTTGGTTAGGGTCAAAACGGGCCGGGCCGTCGGCCCGCCCCGCCTAAGGTAGGGAGTGGGTTAAGTATTTAGTAGCCCGCCAAAGGGCGGGCCTAAATGGGCTAGCTTGCATGTGGCGGGGCTAGCCCGCCGTAAAATAAAAAAAAAAAAAAAAAAATGAAAAATTAGATAAAATAGACAAAAAAAATAGGATAATTGATTTTTTATATTTTTATCTCTTATAAAAGTATATATAATATTTTTATAAAATATGTACTTGTTATCCATTAATATATTTAATTCATTAAAATTAATAATATGAATAAAAAAATATTTTTTTCATTTTTTATTTTTTTTTAATTTTTGGCGGGCCGGCCCGCCCAACCCGCAGCCCAAGGCGGGTTGGGTTGGGTTAAGGTTTTCTCGGCCCGCCACCTCGGCGGGCCGGCCCACCCCGCCGGCCCGTTTTGACACCTCTAGAGACGGTAGTCTCATTGGCCTCATTAAAGGACCGGGCCTGACCCGAGTCAATTTGAGCTTGTCAAGCAAACAGACCCTAATAGGATAAGTCCACAACACATCACGGTTTTAACTTCAAAAACCCGTAAATAGAAAACTCATTCGTACTTGTAAATTAAATACGAGATCTTCTTTGGAAACAGGAAGAACAGTTTGTAATTTTGTATACTCGCTAGTCACCGATTAATTGGAATAAGGATGAAGAAGGAGGATACGGTAAAGTTGATAAGCGCCGAAGGATTCGAATTCGTCATCGACAAAAAGGCTGCTATGGTTTCTCAGACCATCCGCTACATGCTCACTTCTCCAGGTCTGCTATCTATAAAATTCTGCATCAATGAATTAGTAAGAAAATCCTAAAACCTGGGGAATTTTTTTTTTTTTTTTCAGAAATTAGGTTTTTGATAGAGGTTGAAAATATTTACGTTGGTGAATTTTTGATCCTTGGAACATCAGAGCGTTCATGTTGTTTTTGGAGGAATTTTTCGGAAGTATATTGATGTGTAATTGAGGGATGAATAGTTCTAATTGATTCCAAGCGTTTACGACAGAACTATGGTTTGAGAAAATAAGGATAATTATCGAGAAGAATTGAAATATTTCCAAGTATTGGCATTTGTTTTGTGTGTTCATGTCCTTTTGGAAGTAGGCCTTTTCTCGAGGGAGATATATATTCTTTGTTTGCCTAATAAGATAATCATTAATTCTGGAAAATACCAGAAATTAGGTTTTCAAGAAAACATAAAGTTGTTTCAGCTAAGGGTCTCAGTTATTTGGATTTCCTGTCTTCTTTGACCTGTTTTGCGACGAATCTTTTTATTTATTTTCACATTTCAGGTAGTTTTGCTGAAACGGAGCATGGAGAGGTGACCTTTCCGGAGATAAGCACTACTATTCTAGAGAAGATTTGCCAGTACTTTTACTGGTCTCTTCAATATGCCAGGTTTTTCCTTTTCCTTATTATTTTCTATGTATTTATTTCTTTTTTGTTTTACGCCTTATACGGTGATTGCACATGATGTTTCATATACGCAATGATTTAGTTAGGTGATATCTGAGAGTTTGTTTCTTATTGAGACAAGAAAAGAGGGATGTTAGGAGTAACTTGACACTTCTGAGTTTTTAGCAACTGTTATTTTGGTGGTGAAGTTGTGACAATTGCATCAGTCATAGATTATTCTTTCTATTTGTTTTCTCTTCTATGTTGGTAAAAGAGATAGAAGAGATGTGGAAATACTAAAGAGATGTGGATATGCTATTATGAGAAATTGTGGAATGTGGATCATATCATATATACGTATATAGATATTATGTAGATGTATTACATATATAGCACAAGTACTGGATGGGAGAGAATATAATGATGTCTTCAAGAGTAGAGATGTCATCTCTACATAATTGGGTGGACGTGAAGAAAACCTGAAAAAGGATTGGTGAGGCTTCTGGAACCTAATGTTATTGTATGGGTTCGGAAAAGATCCGAAGGGAGATTTAGAATTGTGGTTCAAAATGTAAATTCTCATGTATTAGAGATGATGAGTCATGAAATGAAATACAGGTGCATAGTTAGGCTTCACACAATGACTGCAGAGATAAATTGGCTGTATGCCTGAGATAGTGATTATTGAGTATGGAAGTTACTTGGCTTTCTTTTTTTCTTTTTTGAGTATGGAAGTTACTTGTTAAATTGGAGTAATGGAGCAATGTAAGAAAGTCTTTTGTTTGTTTTGCTTGTTGAAAATGGTTATGTTAGGGTGTTGTGTAGACTATTATGGTGGGTTTTGGATTGAAGCAAGTCCAAACAGGTCCATTATCATGGTTCATGGATATCAATGAAGCATGGCAAGTGATAAATTGTGCCAGATTGTTGATCAAATCTTCAATTACTTGGTGTCAAGCTATGGGTTTACTTTCATCTGTATTTATTTGTTTTAATATGTACTCCTTATTAGCGAAAAGCCCCTTAGAGTAACTGCTTGCCTCTTTTTTGTCTGTTCTCGTTCATGCTGATATGACCTTAAATAAGATGGTGTACACTGAGATTATATTTATTACCATCAAAATAAAACTCAGATTGTATTTGCTAACTGCCATGTTCTTCAAACTGTTAAGCCAGCCTAGTAGTCTGCCATCACACTACTTTTTGACTTCCAACCAAATTTTTCTCTCAAGGAGTGACATTAATGCTACCACTTGGATAATGACATTAATACTACCACTTGGATACCTATCAATCTAGTCTGGGAGTCCCGAAAGTGAATGCAATGAATTGTAAGTTCGTAAAATTTTATGGCCAATATCTGGCTCCAACCCACTGCCCTTGACTCCCAGCAAGAACTCCCTTACCCAGTATCCTTCTATATTTTTCTTCTCCTACTTGTTTTAATATTATTGGACTTGTATATCCAATCGGCGCATGTGAATTCTTTTCTTAGTTTTCTTGAAGATTTTCCAGTGTGTATCTTGGGAGTTTGAAAAAGGGGTATTGTTTTAGAAATTGTTTCAGCTTTCTAATGGGCAGGATAACCTAGGTCATTAGAGCCGCATAGTGAGATTACCATATTTGCTTGCTGGAGTAAGTTACACTGTTTGTCTGTCTTAACTTTGGGAATAGGTGACTTATAACTTATAGGGGAAGCTCAGAATGTTTAATTTCGGAATGAACTGTCTGTAGGACACCTTGTGTGACACAGTGAATATATGTGATAATCCCTTATCCCCTTAAATATACTTTTAATGCACCAGCTTCTGCTTAACTTTCGGTGACAAATGGACGGATGACCCTGGCCTGCATGTGTTTGTAGCCCCTGGGTGTTACCTGTGGAGATGCAAAAATCTAGTTACTACAAATTCACTTTCTAGATTTCGAGGTCTCCTCCCAAGACTCAGTGGTGTCATTCTTTCTTTTCCATCTGAGATGCATCCCCTTAAGATGTTTCCATAGTCTGGTCAACTTTGTTTTATACTGTCATACTGCAGAAGGATTTTAACATGCAGGCCACAATTCTGAATATAGGTAGGTCTTTATTACATTACTCTCACCTATATATTCGTGAAAGTTCTAAAATTTTGATGATATTCCTATATAATTACCTCCGATAATTAAAAAGAAAATCTTTTTCCATTTGCTGCATGGCTGCTTAGGAACTCCCTTGAAGGGTGTCCTGTAATGTTTGGATTCTTCGATGATATTTCCTAGAAAGGTTTTAGTGAGATTTTAAGGCTGTTTGGTTGCCGATTTGTTATAGTAGAAGATTGACATTGAGTATTTAAGGTCTTAAACACTTCTATTACTAGGAGAAGGACATGACTGAAGTAGTAACTTGAAGATTTAGAAGCTACTGAACTTTATCCTGGACCAACTCAGATGTTTCTCTAGTAAGTAAAAAACTTTATCAGACCAAGAAGACCTATGTATTAAGCATACCAGCTACGTCCTACAATGCTATATAAACCAAACAAAGTTCATGTAATCTGCTCGAATTCACAATGTAAATAATCCATTTGCCAATCTTTCTTAATGCCTTCTTCTTCTTCTTCTTCTTTCCTTTTTTTTTATATTTTTTATTTTTCTCTGGTTAATATCTTGTTTTGCGTATATATGGATCATTCTGTGCAGTAGTATGATGAATTATGGTCGTTGATATTAGCAGTCATATAAGTTTGGACGGTATTTTTCTTGGTTTCTAACTTTATCCTTGTAGAAAACTTTGGGTTCTTCAAAATTCATATTTAGTTGCTTGTTGTGCTTTTTTAGTCTATACCGCTATACAGCATCTTTTATCTTGTATAAAGTTTGTATTCCTTCTCGCTCAAGGATTTTTACCATCAAACTTAGTCCTTGTTCGCCAATTTCCTTGTAGACTTCAAGTATCGACCTCAATAATAAGTTCTTGTATGCCTCAACTGTAAAATGTAAGATTATGAAGAAGTCATAAAATGTTTCATGCATACAGTTGACGATCTAGAGTATAGTTTCCAATTCATTCCATCAGATTGTTCGAGGTATATGTAAAGAATGTATTTGAAAAAAGTAAGATGTTTCACATGGAATCAAGTTTTAAGAGACTGATAATTATTCAAAGAATAAACTCCTTGATAAGAATGACTTTCCATTAATCCCACGTAACTTCATGTCTTGCAAGTGGTCATGTTCCATGACCTGCATGTTGATTTTACAATATCAATCATGTAATGGAACATGACTAGAGCAACTATCTCAACTCATCGCCGTCTCATCGTATTTTCCATGCAAGTGGAAAAACTTATGATGCTGGTGGTTTTGGAATTTCATCTCATTTTTCCTTCGTATGAAGGTTGCGTCAGGAAGGGCATCCGGCGTAAAACTTTGCCACTTTGTTTTTTGTGTGAATTTGTAGTGTTAACTAATTTTATACAATTAATCGACACTATAAACTTCACACCACCGACCCCACATAGTGGGATAAGGTGCAGTTGATGATGATGATGAACTTCATGTCTTGCAATGTTTTTAGTAATTGAAAATTGTGATAATTTCACAACATTGTAATTGTAGTACCGCCGCAATGTGGGCTTTTCCAACAAATGTCGAGTTGCAATCCTAATGGCTATCAAAAAAGAACATTGCTGTGGATTGTGGAATAATCCTCCTTAAGTTAAACCCATAAATGTATATCAAAGTAACAATGCTTGCAGCAAACTGTGGAATTTTTTATACTTAGAACCAGAAAGTAGGCCTGATACCTAATTGATGGCAAGACTTGTATAGAAAATAATGGCCAGACTACTAGGCTTAATACTGTTGCAAATAATTTGGTTTCATTTCTTTATTGAATATTTTAACTAAACTAACTGACATTACTCATGTAACTTCAATTTTAATTATCTCAAATTCTCAATCATTAGCGATACAGAAATGAAACCAAATTATTTGCAACAATATAAAGACGTCTTACTAGTTTCCGTGATTATAGGGTAATGGCCAGACTGGCAATTAACAGCATTATAGTTTCTTGTCTTTTCTAGATTTGTCGTTTAAGAAATATTGATGGCAATTTCCATGTGCCTTGTACTCACTCTGTAGTGGCAAGGAAACTGAGTTCCACATTGAACCTGAGCTGACTTTGGAACTTGTGATGGCGGCTAATTACCTGGACACCTGAACAGGCTCCAAATCTTTCTGGCAACACCTCCATTTTAACTTTGTAAGTGCTCTGCTCTTCATACGTATTCCTTGAGCATGGTTTCCCAAATATCCTCTTCTTTCTTTTTGTCCAGAAAAAGTGAGGAAAAGCTTCTTTGTAACTCATGCAGTTTTCCCATCTTTTTCCCTTTTATCATTCAATTTAATTTCAATTCTATTGTTTTTGTTTGATTTTTCACCTCAGGGAAGAGTGTGCAAGCTCAGCGTGCTGACATTTGATGCTTCTTTAATTTTTTAAGTTTCCGTTTTTCTTTAATGTTGTGCTAAACCTGGAACGGGTTGAGGCGTCAGGTCAATGGGAATTTAGTATATGTAATATTCTAATTGTAGATTTAACAAGCCTATGACATGACTTTCTAAAGCAAGTTACTGCTTATTTATATGTAAATTCATGTCGTATGTTTTTCTTTTCGTCCCATGAACACTTCCATGGTCCTCAGTATTAATTGGGGCATGTCTAGGGGATATGGGATTATGATAGCCTTTTGTATGTATATAATCTAGGGTATATCTAGAAGGAACTCTATATGATTTCGTTAGTGTTGGGTCAGATCAAGAGAGATGCTGTGGTTTGTGCGAATCGTATGTCCCAAATTTTACTGTGTCCCAATTTGCGTCTAGTTTGATCAGACACCCAGCACAAAGTTCTGGTTAATATCTTAATGTTTTTCTAGAATATTTATTGTCTTTAAAAGCAATGACCGTGTCACTATTTTGTATAATTTACAAAATAGTCTTAGAAACAGAAATTTTCATTTCAGATGTTTTAACAAGCAAATGCGAATAATATATCTGAGATAAGGCAGTATATATGCCTATTGTTCCAGTGAAACGATATGGGAAATTATCATGCCTAGATATGAAAGAAATTGCTTGGGAGTGCCTGGGAGTATGAATAATGTGTAATAACTCCCAACATATTTGTGGAGCTTCATTCACTTGATCAGTGATTCGATGTTGGGCTTTCACCGCTAAACATAAACATGTGACTAGGTTGGATGTTTTTATTTATGCAACCTAATCAAACGAAGTAAACGAGCCCTTGATTAATTAATTAAACCTATATTAATTTAAGTATTGAATTATTTCAATTAATAGATAGAATAAGTAAAAGGACATTTTCTTTTTCTAATACATACAATCAAGGATGACAAGTTCACCCGAATATACTTTAACAGGAAAATGATCAAAATGTGACATTAGTTGAACTTAATCACCCACAAGAAAAGGGAAATCCAATCTTAAAGAAGACTGGCTCACTTGTTTACAAAAACTGAAGCTGCTTAAAATTCCTTAGCGCCAAGGACACCAAATGAAAATGTCATTTTTTTGTGTGTTTTTCTTGTTTGGTTGAATCAACGGCCCAACAAGCCACCACATGATAGCTAGTTCATTTTTTGAGTGTGAATGAGGCTAATTATAAACTCTACCAACTCATCTAATGATCTATAAGAAGAACCATCTTTCCGTACCGATAGCTCAAGTTTACCTTTCATCTCCACCGCAGTGTGTCTCATCTCGTTTCCCAATTCATCCACCATCACCATTCTTATAGCTTTCTCAACACTTTCCCTCTCCACCACTTTTCCCAACTCGATTCCCATCTTCCACACGTGAACCAAAAACCGCGCATTCATCATTTGGTCACCGAAGCACGGCCTGCATATCATCGGAACCCCTTCACATATACTCTCCAAAGGTCGAATTCCAGCCACAGTGGCTCAAGAAACCCCCACGGCCCAATGGGCCAAAACTCTCTTCTGGGGGCCCACTTCACTATTAGGCCCGTTCTCGAGTTAATTCTGCAAAACCATCCGGCAAGCATTCGATCCAATCCGAACCGTTAACGGAAGAAGGGCGGACGACCCATAAGAATCTTTGTCCGCTGTTTGCAATTCCCCATGCCGTTTCGACGAGCTCTTTATCGCCCATCGTTGCTAGGCTGCCTAAGCTACGTGAGAGGACGGATTTAGGGGCGTGTTTGTCTAGCCATGTTATGCAAGTGGTGTCCTCTGGGAGTAAGCTAGTTTGGGATGGTGAAGGGGATAGTTTGTGAATGGGACCTAATGGGAAGCAAGGGACTTGGTATTGGTGCTGGAGTTGTTGCAATGCTGAATGGTCCAGCATTTCAACGCTGTTCCAAATTACTGCCACGGAAGATCTAATGTTGCTGAAATTCTTAATGAATTGTATTAGAGTTTCTGAGATTTTGGATGAAACGGAAATAGGCAGATCTTGATATCTGAGAACTGAGTGAAGTTCGGGGACAGGTTCCTGCAGTTGTGACTCTGTGTTTGGCACCATCAATATAATTCACAGTTAGATACTTAGATTGAAAAGGGTAAATTGTTATTTTAATTTTGTATCTATAGGGGTTGGCAGTAACAGTCCTACAAAAATTATTGATTTCAATCATTTAGTTGCCAAAAGTTGAAAAATTTGCCAGAAAAAACGCATGTGGCTACATTTCCGGCCACTGATGTGGAAATCAATTGGTGCTTATGAGAATTCTCAAGTAATTTTTTATTTCCTAATCGTCCCAATTAATATGCCAGCCCACTTAAAGGATATCCACATAAGCGAAATTAGTTTCCATATCAGCGGATTTGACCAAAATTGTGGACATGTGAACTTTTTTTGGGAAATTTTCCAACTTGCGGCGATCAGAGTACTAAAATCCAGAATTATTTGAAAGTTACAGGACTTTTTTGCAATTCCTGCTTTTTGCAGTTCTATTTTTGCTAACCTCCTATACTTACAGGCAACAACGGACACAAGGAGGGGTTGCTGCTCCCCCCCCACCCCCACCCCCACCCCACCCAAAACAAAAATATTTTTTTTGCTATGTATAATTTTAAATATTAAAATAATTTATAAGAAAAATTTAGTATTCAACCCCCAAAATTTTTCATAAATGTGTTGTATTCCCCCCAAATGTAAATTTCTGCATCCGTCACTGCTTACACTTCTAAAACAAGTATTTGCAAATTATCATTGAATTAATAAACAGATTTATGTAATCTTCTCATATGATCCATCTATGCATGCAAGTCATATTAATAAGCGGTACTGATGTTGCTGCTACAATATTTCAGTAATTAGGCATGAATATTTCTACTTAATTTGTAGCCTTATCTGTGGTTTTTGTATCCCCTATTTTATAAAGCAGCATAATGTACATCAATAGTAAATATACCTGGCAAGGGAATCATCTTTTTTTCTTCAAGTGCTAGAACAGCATAATAAGATTGCATATAAACAGCCGTGGTAGCCCGAAAGAAAATACTTGGGAGCTTTAACTGATGCGCCACATCATCGACAAAGTACATAAGGGAATCATATATAATACAAGCAACTTGACCTTGCAATTTATTCAAAATGCACTTCTCAAGTGGTTGTTTGCAATTTGTGTTGATGGCTGATATGATCTCCAAGAAGTTTCCTGTCGAAGAGGTGTCGCGACCGGACAAGCCGTCCGATAATGGGAAGAATGTGAATTCAGGGTGGTTTGTAGGATTTGGAGGATTAAAGTGTTGTGTGTGTGCTATGACTATGGAGAAGCCTCTGGAGTGGAGAATAGTTCCCAGTTGAAGCATTGGTGTTAGGTGCCCCTGCAGAGGAAAGGGGACTAGCACCACTACAGGTTTTGGTGTTTCTAATGTTTCCATATTTTTTCTTTCAAATTTTTGCAATTGTGAAGCGTTGTATTAGTAGGGGCCTAAACGAATAGGGTCGAGCTAAACATAGTGTTGTTCAAGTTTGTTTTGAGGTTGTGTATTAGTATTATTAACATGTGATAGTGACTAGGGATAATTACAAAAACCCTCCTCTTGTTTGGGCTAATTTCAAAAGAACCCAAAAGTTTTTTAAAATTACAAAAAACGTCTTGAGTTTGATTTCATCTTATATTTTTGACCTTTATAAGGAAAAAAAAACCCATTTCGAAAATCGTCTTGACATTATAGAAATGTTACAGTTTGGCCTCTTAAACTTAAGATAAAAGCAAACATCAAGGGGTATTTGTAATTTGAATTTTTATGTAATTAGCACAAACATGGGTTGTTGTAATTTTCCTAAATAACTAGAGCCGGCAATTTCTTGCCCATCCCGAGGATAGAGCCGCACTGAGTTGCATTTATATATACCCGAAATAGTTCGGTCCTACTTTGGCTTTGGCCAAAATACCCGAAGCCCGACCATATTTAAGCATAGACATGGAGTTTGAGTTGGGCCAAGGAAAATGGCGGCCCGAGTATTTCGGGTCAGGTCATTGCCAGCTCTACTAATAACTATGTCCCAAGTTCCTTTACTTTCAACATAACAAGAAATGTTGGACTTATCAATGATGATTATTGTACTGGATTTGTGGGAAATAAAGTTCCCTGGTTGGCTTTGACGAACTGGTTAAAGCTGTTTGGAGGTTTATAATAAGCTAATTATGAGCCCAACCGGCATACCTTTTGGGATCAAAGACAAATTTGCCGACTACTATCTTTTTTATTTGTCTTGTCTATGGTTTGACTAATTTTATTTTATATTTAAAAAAATTGGATAAATTAATATGGAACATGAAATACAATATTATAATGTTAAATTGTTAATGTCCGACG
Organism: Rehmannia glutinosa; assembly: GCA_016081115.2. Lineage (NCBI taxonomy): Eukaryota > Viridiplantae > Streptophyta > Magnoliopsida > Lamiales > Orobanchaceae > Rehmannia > Rehmannia glutinosa. The sequence goes on along the minus strand of JABTTQ020000760.1, from coordinate 214,511 downwards.
ACTATTAGGGGGCAGTAGGGAACTATCAAATGTACTTACACTACTGAAAATTCCAGCTGACGGCTGAATTTCACCGACGAAATGATTTGGTCACTAAATTTTACAATTACCTACGAATCACCTACGAATAAAAAATATCATTTTCCCCAAATTATACCAACAAATTACCGATGATTACCGACATTTTTTCAATTACCGACAGATTTTTTTTCGTAGATATTTACCAACAGTTTTAGATTCTGTTGGTAAATATTTTACCTACAATGGTTTTACCGACAATGATTTTACCTACACTTTACAATTTTCTTAACATTTACCTACATATTTTTCTGTAGGTAAACTGATTTTTTCTTCTAGTGTTATAGGCCTATAATTGCATCTTTTCCCGCCAAACTTTCGCGAGTATTGCATTTTGCCTACTAGAAAATTCTTTTTTGCATGTCTAACTTTGAACATTTTACATTTAATCTCTAAGAGTTAATTTGGACCTATCATAAGTTGATACGTGTCAACTTTTGGTTGGTTCAGTGGGTAAAGTGTAACAAAGCATATAATTCAAAAAGCCGGATACATATTTTTAATGTTCGGTGGCAAAGTGCAAAAATCGCAATAGTTTGGTGGGCAAAGTACATTGAACCCTATGGGCCTATGCTTAAATTTAAAATGAATAAATTTTAACTTTGTTTTTCCATGTAAAGTAGGAAAATCAAGATATAAGTATAAAGCAATCAAATCTCAAATTAAAGATCACATAAGGGTACTCTCTCTATCCAACTTCACCAGACATGAATGTATATTGAAATGTATATTTGAAAGAAGTTCATGAAAGAAAAGGAAAAAAAAAAGAAATTAGTTCGATTTCAGAATATTCTATATATTAGTGACTTATAATTTGTCAATTTACTTATGAATGGATGAATCATCTACAACTCATTTCTTTTACCAAACAAATTTGGTGAATGTATGGTAAACTCCAACCTGGCGTAGGGGTGTACAATGAATTGGGTCAACGCCTTTTTCTCTTTTAAGACAGTATGCTCCTTGGTCGTTCTTTCATTATAATTTTATAGGCAAAATTGCAAAATTAGTCCTGTAACTAAAAGGAGGCTGCGAAAAGATCCTATAAAATACTCGAATTGCAAAATAATCATGTAACTATGTACAATTTTACAAAATAGTCCTGCATATTGCATAGTTTGCAAAATCGTCCTGTAACTTATACTTGAGTCTCAATTTTAGTCCTAATTTCAGTGGCAATTTTGATATTCAAGTAACAGTTACAGGACTATTTTGCAAACCATTAATTTTGCAGGACTATTTTGCAAATCCATAAATAGTTACAGGACTATTTTGTCATTTGAAAATTTTAAAGGACTTTTTTGCGACCGTCTTTTAGTTATAGGACTAATTTTGTAATTTTCCCAATTTTATATTGTCAAATAACTTTATTTTCTTTTTATAGGTAAGATTTCAACATTTATCTCTAATAAAGTGAGGACTAGCGAAACTATAGATGTAAGAATTGAGATCATGATGTTCTGAAATAAAAAATATTAATAAAATGAAAAAATATATATATGATTAATCATTAATGATCAATGATTATATAATACAAAATATATTTAATTGATTTTCTGAAATAAAAAATATTTTTAAAATGAAAAATTATATATGATTAATCATTAATGATTAATGATCAATGATTATATAATACTTACAAGTTATAAGAATGGTACGTACTGAATATGATTAATGATTATATAATAAGTCAACTCTAAAATGGATCATATGTAAACTAATAAATACTTGGAATGTTTATGCCTACCAACTCACTTATTTATATTTTTTATTAATATCTTTCCCTATTGCTCAAAAAAAAAATTACAAATAGGGTCTTCTGTTTCCGTTATCGTGTGGTTGCCTACACACCTTGCCTTTATCTAACCCAAGAAAAACATCTTTATGTGCCACCAATGACCAAACTATAATTGGAAAGTGTGTAGTCCCATCATATGACTTGCACTACCACTAAACCAACTCACCCTCACCCTAGATTTCTTTCCACTAATTTTCTTTCATTTTCTTGCACATAACATTTACCTTGTCCATGAAACTCGAGGTTTGATGTTGTTATTAATGTAAACTTGACACGTAATGTCAGATTTCTTTAGTAGGGATCTCATTTTTCTGGAAAATTGCAATTTTGGTCTCTGCAGTAGGAAATTGGTCTCATTCAAATTCAATTTGACAAAAACACGTTGTAACCCCTTAAGATCTTCTCAATTTTAGGGATTTCTCCGGAAATTTGACTTCGGGCGGAAAATGTCATGTGTTAAGCACGTGAGCATAAATATTGAGGATTTCGAGACAAATTTGACACGGGTGGTGGTGTGATGACTGTGTTGAAATCATATATTTTCTATTTCTCTCAGACAATAAGGGTCCATCGTGTCAAATTTGGCTGAAAATCTCCAGTATTTCTGCTCACGTGAGAAACATATGACATTTTCTGGCTCACAATCAATTTACTTGCCAAATTTGTCATGACATTGAGAAGATTAAAGGGTTAGGTGTTTTGGCCAAAATTGAATACAAATGGGACCAAACAAGGTTGCAGAAATCGCTAGGCGCTCGTTAGGCGGTGGACGAGCGCCTAGCGCCTAGGCGGGCGCCTAGAAATATCATTATTTTTCTCTTTTTTCATTTTTTTTTTAATTTTTACTATTTTTTGGCCGACTTTTTTCCGCCTAGCCGCTTTAGCGCGCGCAGTTCGATTTTTTGACCGCCTAGGCCCGATTTCTGGCCGCCTAGCCCGATTTTTCGCCGACCGATTTTTTCCTAAGCGATTTTAGCAAAATCGGATCGGCCTAGGGGCGCCTAGCGCCTAGTCGGCCGTCTAGGCCGATTTTTACAACACTGGGACCAAATCGCTACCACCCTATCGTTACATGACCAAAATTTGGTCCTGTATTGAAATCATACATTTTCTATTTCTGTCAAATAAATAGGATAAGGGTCCATCGTGTCAAAGTTGGCTGGAAATCCCCAGTATTTCCACTCACGTGAGAAACATGTGATATTTTCTAGCTCACATCAATTTTCTTGTGAAACTTGTCATGGCATTGAGAAGATTAAGGAGTTAGGTGTTTTGGCCAAAATTAAATCTGAACTGGACCAAATTGCTACCACCCTATCATTATAGAACCAAATTTTGGTCCTGGTATTGAAATCACATATTTTCTATTTCTATCAGATAGAATAAGGGTTGATCGTGTCAAATTTGGCTGGAAATCTCCAGTATTTTCGCTCACGTGAGAAACATGTGACATTTTTCGGCTCACAATCAATTTTCTTGCGAAATTTGTCATGACATTGAGAAGATTAGGGAGTTATGTATTTTGGCCAAAATTGAATCCGAACGGGACCAAATCACTACCACTCTAAGGACCAAAATTAAGGTACAATCAAAATTAGTGAAATAATAAGGTGATTTTGTGGTTTGAGCCCAGAAGAGAAATAATAAGTCACAATCAAAATTAAGAATATGAGTAACAGATTTTTTCAGTTGGCATGTTAACATATATATTCTTTTTTGAATTTTTAACATATATATTCTTTAGATAATATTTATTATTTAGTACCAGTCTTATGGTACGTACAATCTTCTAGTTTTACTTTGATATATTGTATTAGCAAATCTATCTCAAAATTAGTGCACTTTTTTACTCTTGATTAATGATTAATGATGATATAATATTTTTTATTTCAGAAAAGCATGATCTCAATTCTTACATCTATAGTTTCGCTAGTCCTCACTTTATTAGAGATAAATGTTTTCATTTATAAAATATTTTTTGATATTTTTTATTATATAATACAAAATATATATAATAGAAATATTTTCTGAAATAAAAAATATTTATAAAATGAAAAAAAAATTATATATGATTAATCAATAATGTTTAATGATTATATAATAAAAAATATATATAATTGATTAATCATTAATGATTAATGATTATATAATACTTACAAGTTATAATTAAGAATGGTACGTACGGAATATGATTAATGATTATATAATAACTCAACTCTAAAATGGATAATATGTAAACTAATAAATATTTGGAATGTTTATGCCTACCAAATCACTTATTTATATTCTTTTTAATAATATCTTTCCCTTTTGCTCAAAAAGAATTACAAATAGGGTCTTCTATTCTCGTTATCGTGTGGTTGGTTTCTGACCCGCTCTGTATCGTTCTTCAATACTTGTTTGTCGGCTTTCATCTAACTATGAAGGATACGTTTGGCAAAAAGCAAGGCCGCTCTTGAGGTAGTCATCGAAGGTAACGGTCTAGGACCCGATTTTGATGGGGCCAAGTTTACATAATTAAACTTCATAAATAGGTATACATATTTTGTTAAGTTATTTTTATATGGCCCATATATTGTGCTAAAATTATTAATTTAACTTCTAAAATCAAAATAATAAAAAAAAAATTTTTTTCCTGAGATTTTATTTTTACTCAAGAACAATTTTTTTAAAATTAAAAAAAGGTAAATAAATGCCTTTTTCCTTTACAGAATTTTATTCCTAATTAAAAAAACTAACTTTTTTAATCTTTCTTCCATCTGCAACTTACGTCTTTAGTTCTCATCATTTCCTTCTCTCTCAAAACTCAATTGCTATTCACAGGAAATGTATCCGTTTCATCATTGATACATAAACATGTAAGTTATCAATTATTTTTTAACTAAATCAAATAAAAAATACTCTTAATCTTAATTCTTAATCGAACCATGCGTGAGACTTATATTAGTAGACTCAGAATCTCGATCATATCCACACAGACCACACCACAAATAAAAAATGAAAATATGATCAGTGCATGGTTTTTTCCTCTTTCGATGCAATTTGAAAGAATCAAAATCTGCAATATATATATATATATATATATATATATATTATAAAATGTAAAGTTAATTTGGTGGTTTTGGTAGGTGAGTCATTGTGGAATGGTAGCCAAAGTTGAAAGTTTTCAGCAAATGGTTGTCCACCTAACAAATTAGGTGAAATAGTGAAAGAAATATCTTTTATAAATAGGCTAATCCAGAAAAGGAAAAATCATCCCAAAACAATTCTCATTTCTCTTGTTATTTCCTCATTAAAAGAGTCATAGTTTTCTCCTATTACAAGAGAGAGTGTGATATAGTTATCTCCTTGTATTTAGAGAGAACGTATTGTAATCTCTATTTTTATAGTGAAATCTTTCCTACACTCCTGGTTTTTTTTATCTCAAATTTATTTGGGGTTTTCCACGTAAAAATATTCGTGTCATTTTACCTTTATTTTTCTCATATTACTATTGTTATGGCCTTGTTCCGGTCCGTAATTTCCTAACATATATATAAAAATTTGTTATTTTTGTTCATTAAAATTTAAATTAGAATTTCTCTACGCCTCAGTAATCAGTATGCGAGTGTGTGTGTTAGTATGCACAATTTGTTAGAAATTGAAAGTACAACATGTACCGGGATGAAAATGACATTAGGTGTTTTTTTTTTCTTTCTTTAATGGTAGAATGCGTAAATGTCATTAATCATTAGTCTAGTTTTATTCTAAATTTTATTAATCAATTAATATCTTGTGTAAATTGTATTTCTTTACAAGGATTACTATTATTTTTCGTACAGATTTGAAAGAATTCAAATAATGATCCAGTGAAACCCAATTTGGAAGTCAAAAAAGAAATAAAAAAGAAAGAACGGATGAGATGATTAAAACTCAGAAAGGTATTTTTATACGTTTTTAAAAAAACTAGTACTTCAATTGAAGATTTGGCTGATGAATTACAACAACCGAGAAGTCCACTCCACTATTAGAGCTTGAACTTTTTATATCGTATATTTGTGTAATTGAGTATTTTGTATGAAATGTGTTAGGAAATTGTATAGATTTTAATAATGAAATATTGTAATAGGCTAGAGACCCCTTAGTTAATTCCAAAAGTTCAATTTGTAAATTGGCTTGTCCAATTAAGTCAGATGTTGTTGGAAATTTGGCGGGAGCATGCGCCTATACTAGCTCAGGGGGCGTGATTGTGATAAAATGGGCGTCGATCCGATTTTGACCAAATTTTCGTGGCTAATATTATTAATCTACGTTCTGAATAGATGTTCGTAATATTTTTTATTTCTCAAAACCGAATTTCGGTGAGTGAGAAATTAATATACGAAGTTGGCCACACGAATGAGCATTATGTAAAGGGAGTTTGAAGGTTTTTTTTCATCTCACATAGAGAATGAACATTTGTTTATCCTAGTTTAAATACTAGAAGATGTTATTAGTTGGATATATTATAACATAAGTGGATGATCACAAGTGGGCCACACACGCGTGCGCCCGGCCCGGCCCTTTGGGTCTAGGTCCAGGTCCACTACACTTTTGTCACTCAAAAATGGGTTTGGCCCAGATTCAAGTGATTGTTGGGCCACCCAATGAACCTGGACATTGCAGGTGTCTAGATTCGTAAGTGTTTGTTGGAGTCTGTAACTCCTCAGATAGTGGCATTGAAGGGGTTGTAACTCCCTGGTCATCAATGGGGGTTGTAACACCTGGCTATTACAAGGAAGGTTAATGCCCATTAACTTACCAGAATTAATTCCCTGCAGGTTGGATATTGGTGCCTATATATAGCCTGGTTTCATTGCAGATTTTACACACTGAAAATTCGCATCTCTCTGTGCATATTTCGAAAGTGTTGTTAAAAGTGTTGTAACACTTCCAAGAACATTTCATTCTGCAATCGAATCCAGCAATTAGTTCTCGCTCCTTTAAGTTCGAAAGGTGTTATATATTGTGTCAGTGGTGCTACTGTACACAAAAAAGGTTAAGTTGTTTTATCTTTGGGGACATTACGTCATACCGTGAGCACTAGCCGAGACATATTTGTCTTGCGGAAAGAGTTCTACTCGGGCTTCTGTTAAGTTGTATTAGTCAGATTCTTTTCCTTGTGATTTTCTTTTCTGTTTATAAAAGCAATTGTTGAAGGCTTCTCGTTGTAATCACACATTGTATTCAACAGATGTTACAACATAGAGGAATTCTAGATGTGAAGATTGATGTACTAAGTCAAAACAACCAAGTGTTCTAAGAGATACAGCCAAATCAAAATGAGTTAGTTCTTGCAAGGGATAACAGCTGAGTGGAATTCAAGATAAGTAGCATAGTGAAGCCAGTCCTATGCAGCTAAGTCAAGATAGATGTCCTTACAGCTTAGTGCAGATGGCTGCAACAGTAAACTGAGTTATTTATTGTGAGCAACCAAGTCAATTCATTGCAACAACGCCTAGCCTGACAGCAAAATCTATTTTGTTGAATCCAAGACAGCCATGTCAGAATAATATCCATAATAGATCTGTTGTAAATCTCAAGGTCCGAGAATATTCTAGATAAATCCAAAATCGAACCAAAACAGTTTGAGTGCTTATGTTAAGATATAAGCAACGGACAAATTACAACAAGCAATAAACAACGGAATCCGTATATGGACATAGAGATTTTATAGAGTTTGAAGATGGCCTAATCCATCTATGTGCTCTCTTCTCCTATCACCATGAGAAAATCACTAGGGTTGCATTTGGATGCGAGGATTTGGATTTGGGGAGAGGATTTAGGGAATGATTTTAAATGACTCCAAATAAAAAGGATTTGAAATCCTCCAAAATGACTCTAAAAATAACTTCCAAGGATTTGAAATCCATTATAAAATGACTCCATCCAAACAATCTCAATGAATTTGTTATTATGGATTTGAAATCCATAGCTCAAATCCTTTCATCCAAATGGAGCCTAGATTCATTTGCATTTTTCATAGCTTTACAATCCACAACTTGACTCTTGTCAGTCTTCTTTCACAAACGGCTTCCTTCGGGTAGTTTGCTATAGGTTGCACACTGAGTTGAAGAGATTGTTCTTTTATTGTTTTTCTTTTACATGATTCATATTGCGAAATAAAATATGTATGTTGTTGTTTTCTTTCCAAAATGTTACATATACAATGTATTAAAAATAAATTATTAATTCCTTTCAGAAGAAAGAAAATAAATTATCGATGATTTAGTGTGTATATATATTTTCAAATTTAGAATATATAAATAAACTTATTCATATTTATGAGGAGGAGTTTTAAATCTAAAGTTAATACTTTACTTAAGTTCTAATATAATCAAAATAATTTTTATGTTCAAAATTCTGTGTATTCATCATACTCATTTATTGCTATTATTTTTTCAATTGAATTACTTTAGTTACTAATTATTCTAAACGGATAATTTCAATTTCGATACCCAATTTATACCTATTTTTCGCTTTTAGTACCATTTTTTCCACTTAATCAAGATTGGTACTTTATGTTTCTAAAATTAATCACTTTTGGTACTTTTTCGTTAACTCTCCGTTAAAACTAATGTCTTGACCTGTTATAGTAGGTTTGAGACTTAAAAGGACATGTTCACTTTCAGTATCTAATGTTTTATAGTAAATCATTTCTAATACCCAAACTTTTACTTAAGCTACAATAATGAAAATACTCTACTATGATCATGTCAGGCCCAACATGCTTCCGTAAAATTGAAATATCCCTTAAAATTCATACCTTTCTTTGACCGAAATCACACCGGGTGAGATGGTTTGCAAAGCCACCAGTCAATAAACTATTGCCCCTAAACCGTTTGGCAGACGACTCTGTCCAACCTCACCAATAGGGAAGATTGTCTACAAGTTAATCGACTCCTTCAGCAACGGCTCAGCACAGTCTTGATTCGTTTCCTACTCCAGACGTATAAGATAATTTTTAAAATGGATAAATCAATAAGACATTATGAACTCCTGTTGAAGCAAGAAGCCTGCTTTTATTAAGAACTTTAAAAATATTTATTACATCTGTAAGCTCCTTTTGGGAGAAGATTAATTGTTTATCCTCTCATTAATGAGGTTTGCACCTGTAAATACATAAACTTAAAAACTAAAACACTCAGATAATATAATTTTTTCACTCAGAATTTATTATAAGAAAACTACAGAAAATGTTTGATATCCTCAGCTTCTTTCAACTCTCGTTATTTATATATAGAGTTGAATCCGGACTTGAAATGCGGATTCCAAAGCCTATTAAAATGTTAGACGTCACTGCTTACGTCATCATCTTGAATTATTGCCTCGCCAGCTGCCTTTCTTTTTCTTCCGTGTGACTCAGCCCATGTTAGGTTTGTCGGGAATCTTATAAAAAGTTGGTTTGTGTGGTCCCCGAGGATAACGCGTCTTGTGAGCTGGGCCATCATCCTTTCCAGTTGTATGGTCTTGTCGGTTGGGTTTGGGTCGGAATCCTTTCCCAAACTCAGGTTTTTTCTGGTCGGGGCATGCTTAACAGATCCGATCGATCCAACGACCAATATGCCCCATGCTACATAATTTCCAGTAAGTTTCTTTAATGTTCAGAATCTTGTTCTCCCAGAGAATTCTTCTATTTATCTCGAAAAGTTCCTCTGCAAAACTTGTTGTTAATCATGTCATTGAATTCATAAGGAAAGATACATTTGTTGAATTCTAGAAAAACTTGAATGGATAATTGACTTTGTCCATTTCAGTTAGACAACCCCAAAGTCCCCACGCTTGTCTTGTAGAAGCTTCGTCTTCTGAAATTGCACCTATCAGTAATGGTACCTCTTCCGGTGAAGGTGCCTTAATGTATTTTAAAGCATTTACATTCGTTCTTCTAAGCTTGATGAAATAAAAAGCTTCATTAAAGCCTTTCTTTGCTAATTTTTGAGTTGCACTGATGAAATAAAGTTCCAAAATATCTCCTCTGACCAAATGGGGATTATTGGCCCGAGTCTCGTAAACTGCTTCCCTAAATCATTTCGGTAATTTTGATTTTTTTGGGAATCTTGGTGACACATATATATATTGAAGCTAAAGCTCCAAACGTATACCATTCTTGGGTATTTGCCTGAGATATTCACCATTGATTTTTCTGGGTTAATACATCTTCTTGTAATCAATACTCCCATTGTTGTTGATAAACCTGCATTGGAAAATTCTTAATCTCGTCAGTTTGAACGTTAGATTTGCATATCTATGACCTAAGATTCAACTTTCCCTCTTTAACCTCAGAGGTGTTGGGTTGACTTGAAGACTCGGGTAGTGACTGTAAGTCCAAGCGGCTACGATATCTAGAGGGGGTGAATAGATTATCTCCATCTTTTCGATTTACCCCTCTTTTTCGAAATAAACAAGCCAAGACAATAATAAAGGTGCGGGAAGTAAACAACACGCGTCGATTTATAGAGGTTCAACCCACCTAGGCATAATCCTATACCACCCCAGTATATCCGGGATGGATTTCAAAAAGAAAAAAAGCTTTTATTAATTACCAAAATTAATACAACACCTTACAATATCACCTTGAAGAGCACCACACTCTTCTTCAACACCACCTTTGAGATTACCACAATCTCTCTTGAAGATTACCACAATCTCCAACGGCACCTTGTGAAGATTACAACAATCTTCAACCTTGAATAACACCAAATTCTTCAACACCTCAATAAGAAGATCACCACAATCTTCTTGCACCTATCACCTAGATCATCCAAGTGTGTTCTTGCCACAAGAACACTCACAAGGATATCTTATGTTGAATGATAACCCAAAATCAAGATTACAACTCGATAAAGAATATTACAATTATAAGTGCAAGTGTAATCAAGAAATAAGCTTATACCTCAAGATGTGAAAGTGAAAGACCTTAGGCTATTACAACAAGAATAATAACAATGAAGAACAAATATGTTTGCTCGAGTGTATCTTGTTGTGTTGTAGTATTCTCTCTTGTAGTGTTGCTTCAAATCTTCCTCTATTTATAGGAGATGATTGATCATTGATAGGCTCCTCTTGGGAACTGATTTCTACAAAAAAAAATTGCAATTAAAATCAACATTATAGCTGTTAGAAATCAATCCCACAAATTAAGGAAAAGCTGTCTGTTGCACAACAGTTAGAATTTTGCTGTCAAACATTAGGGCAATCGGTCGCGCACAAATAGACATTAGAAAATAAGAACATAACTTTACACAGGGCGAACGGTCGACGGGGTCCGACAGTCGACCACTGCCCTGACCGGTCGACCATCCTCAAAAAACAAGTCAGGGCTTTCTGTTTCAAACAAGCAATTCCAGGTACCGGTCGACTGGTCGACGCCCTGGTCGACCTCTGTTATTTTACTCCCGTCGCATTTTTTGTATCAAAACACATCTCCAGGCACGGGTTTCCCTATAGGGCGATCGGTCCAACGCGAAAGGAAGTGTTGTCCAGTTTTTATCGAAAATAAACTTCAAGAAATACTCCGAAAAATTAGTGAAAACATTTTAAAATAATCGAGAGTATTTGGATAACATTTTTAAACATTGTTTTGGTATAAAAACAAAATCATCAAAATCATGATAAAACCATTTATCAAACAATCTCCCCCTTTTTGATGATTACAAACCAAAATAATTTTAAGAAATATTGAGAGCTCGAATTTTAAAATCAAAAACGATTTTCCGGTAAAAAACATCTAACCGTTTAGAAGCGACCAAATTTCCAAAATAAAATAGCAATCAAATAAGGGAGTAAATTTTTCCAAATATTAGCACAAGCTCCCCCTATCAACAAGTATAATAAAGAGGCAATCAACCAAAATCTAAAAGCTTAGCTTTTACAATAAGAGCTTAAGAATCAAAAGCTTATAAGCTCCCCCTGTCACAAATACTCATTATTCATGCAAACAAGTCCATAACACAACCAATGGACTAAGTTTTCTTCACAACTTATGGCTTTAAAAGGCCATAGCTTATAGCTTCTTTCACGAGCTTTTATTAACTTTTATGAGCTAATGAGCTTATAACCTGTTTCTCCCCCTTTGGAATCATCAAAAAGAATGTTAGCAAAACATCATGTACCCATATCAAAGTGCGCAATTTATCGAGTTATTGATCATTAAGCTTATGATTCCAAAAGCAAAGGAAAGAGTTGGTCAAAAATACTTGTAAAAACTTGTGAAAGCTCATTTAAGTTGCAAAAAATGATCTTGATAAATATATAAGACATTTGAAAATGAGAGAGTCATGTAAGTGATGAATTTTCCTTAGAAACATTTTATCGAACACTTAGCGGGCATCAAGTATAAAAGAAAATGTGTAGCCTTTTGAAAAATTTTGCCAAGCCAATATATAATCACTATTTTGCACAACACATCATTCAACCAATATTATCCAACAATATCAATAAAGAGACATATTTTCAAGGGTTCAACCCAATTGAGATAAATGATCAAGGCATTACAAATGCCATCAAGCAAGAATAAAAAGAAGCACTTTTACCATCAATTACTTCAACCTTTTATCCAAGATATCAAACAATGCCATAAATTATAGTATTTTTACCATCAAATACTCCATCAAGGCCAATACCACAACAATCAAAAGCTACTAGCTTTTTGCTAGTTCATCCCTTTTAAGAAAAACAAGCAAATCTCATTAGTGCAATAGAGTTGTACAAGATAGTTCATAAAAATACAATACATCAAAGACAAGGTAAAAAATTGCAAAGACAATAAGATAAACACGGGGTAGGGACATCAATCCTCATCCGAAGAGAAGCAAGCCGCAGGGAGAAGCTCTTTGATGAATTTCTTAAATTTCCCAATTTTGCTCTTCAATTTTGCGTTTTCTTCCTTCACTTCCTGGAGCTCTTTTCTAAGAGATGCAACATCTCTAAATGTCTCTCTTTCCACCTTTTCCATTATCTCTTTAAGACTCAAATCCTCAACATCCGGTTCATTTTCATTTTCTCCATCGTCTCCTTCATTATAGTCCTCTTCTTCATTCCCCACATTCTATTCTTCCCCATCTTCTTGTTCTCCTTCTTGTTCTTCGACATTACCTATTCCAATATTTTGAACCTCATTGTCATTAAAGAAGTCATTCCGAGGTTGTTGTGGATTTCGAGCACGTCCCCTAGCGGCTTTAGTGGGAACCCGTAGTAAAGTTCGTCACATTCTTACCATTTGTAAAATGTTGTCATTATCATAATCATTATGACGAATATCAGTATTCATCTCATTTTCCGGGTAGCCCGATAGGTATAGTAGTCGACAAATCAAGTTCCCCAACGTATATTTCTTCTTAGTAAGCCTTCTTGATTCCGACAAACAATACACAAATATAGCCGCATAATTTACTCTTTCTCCTCGGATGATCTTATAGTAAGAAAAAGTTCGAGATTACTCGGAAGTTTTACTTCTTTACCACATACACAATAAGAGCATATAATAGATACAATTCGATAATTCAGCGGCATTGCCGAGAAGGTTACTTCCGGAAACACTCCCAAAAATGTTTTCACTTCATCTAGTGAAACACCAAAAAGATCATCATTCCAATGAGTGCAATCCATATAAACAACTCCATCATTAGGCACATTGAAATGCTCACAAATGTCGGCAATTGTCCAAGAAAAATGCCTACCATTAACGAAGGTATGAAGTTCTAAAGGATTATCTTCCGTAGCATCAACAATCCACATATTTGCATAAAAAAGTTTTATAAGTTCATCATCATAATGCAAACACGGATTATTCCATAATGATACACAACCTTGAATTTCAAAGTAAGCCCTTATTTCTGGATATTCATCATGAAATGCCAAAAATCGAACCATACGAGTACAAGCAATTTTCTTGTCATTCAATCCAATATTTTCATAATGTTCTTCCACAAGTTTATTCAAAAATCGAAATCTATTAGCTCTAGAGGGAGGCTCGGAAAGAAGTGACAACTTACTAGAATCCCAATGAATAGTCGATTTTGAAATCCCGACACTCAATTCAATTATCTCCTCTTTCGTAAGCCGGTTTCGATTATCTCTTTGTGGAACATCATCTTGTTGGGGGTTAGAAGAAGATTCTCCCCTTTGCTTCCTTCTTCTCTTTTGAGGATTTTATCCGGTAAATTGACAGGGTGCCATGAAAACAAGATGAAATGGGTGATATAAACTCAAAGATTGAAACAATTTGAGAGATAATGAGAGATTTTGTGAAAATTTTGGAGAGGATTGTAGCTAGGGTTCGAAGTTTTAAAAGATGGAAATGAAAAAAAATGACAGTGCCCTGTTTAAAAAAACGTTATGCCCTTCTGTTCTCACCCAGTCGACCGGTCGACAGGGGTATCGGCCAGTACGGTCGACCGGTACCTGCTCCTGGGTACCAGTTTTCAAAAAAAAAATCCAATTCGAACCCCAAATGTTTTAAAAACGTGCAAACGTGCAAACATGGAATAAATCCAATATATACGAGCCAATAAAAATTAAGAGACTCGATTAAGACAAGATTTTGACAAGTGCCCCTTAAAAAAAAAAACATAATGATACAAGTGTAGGCTAAGCAATAAGAGATATCATAAGTGTGCTTATGCTATATAAAACCATAAAAGCACCTTAGTCTATGTAAATGCACAAGAGTAGAAAACAACATTCTACAAGGTCTCCTTTTCAAAATATTTAAAAACACATATATATATTGAAGACCTTAATTTAAACAAATATTTGAAAACTCATTTTACAATTAAGGTACAAATAAAAATATGCATAATAACAAAATAAAATGCATATTTAAATGAGGAGATACGGTTTACCAATTACGCCATTTCCATTGGTTATGTCTTTCCTGCTGTTGATGGTATCTTCCCTTTTGAAAATCATCTTGTAGATGATGGCTTCTCCAATTGCTCCATTTCCAAGGATTATGTCCTTCCCATTGATAATGTTTTTCTCTTGGAAATTCATTGTGGTGATGTCTTCTCCTTTGATTAAATGAGACGGTCATTTGATGTCTCTTTGGCGTCATAAATTTCCTTGAATATTATTCCCCCGGGTACCTAATGTGAGATCGTTTTGTGGTACCCTCAAGTGTTTGGGTCCTTTGGGATTAGCTTTGAGACTTTTAGGTCTCCAACAATAATTAGAGTTATTTCTAGCCCGACAAGTATTTACCGTATGACCCTTTTTACCACAATAAAAACAAGTAATAATTCGAGGAGCATAATGACTAATATGCATAAAGACTTGATTCTTTTTCATATGATTAACAACACTAGGCTTATGATCAAGTCCTTGTTTCAATTTATCACAACTATGAACATCAACAATATCGGTCATTTTATCGGTACTCAAGTTGGATTTTGATAAAACCTTTTTCATGCAATTAATATTCTCAACAAGAGTACTATTTTATTTTTCAAGGTTTCTAACCTTATCAAGTGTGGTGGTGTCAGCACATGAAAGTGATTCGTAGGAAGTAAATAAACTATCCTTTTCATTTTTCAAAACATTGAATTCCCTTTTCAAATTTTTGTATTTAACAAGTAAGCTTTGGAATTCATTTTGAAGCTCATCAAAATCATTTTGCAAATCATTATAATCATTATGGAATTCATTATCATAAGAAGTAGAGGGTTTAGAACTTACCTCATTTTCTTCTTCGAAGCCCATAAGACATTGTTCAACTTCTTCATAGTTGGAAGTTGTAAGAGGCTTGTTCATTGGATTTGATTTTGTATCCACTTGAGAAGTAGATGATTTTAAGTTGCTCATTTCATTTGCATATACTTCATAGATGGCTTCTAATTTTTTCCATACTTCATGTGCCGATCGAATTCCTACAGTATGATCAAATTCCAAAGTGGTAAGTGAACAATACAAAATATTTAGAGCTTTAACATTTAAGGAGATGATTTTCTTCTCTTCATCATTGAGCTCCTTGAGGTCTTTGGAGGTGTGTGGTGTATCTTTTATCGGAATAGATTCTCCATTGACGACTGTGTTCCAAATATCGAACCCGCAACCTTGTAGATAGCATTCCATTCTTTCTTTCCAAAATGTATAATTTTTGGAATCAAATAGTGGTGGTTTGGTGGTGGAAGCGCCGGTAAGGTGGACTTCATTCGTAGCCGGTGATCGTTCCTCTTTACTCGCGATGTGGAACGAGCTTGCCAAAGAGATTGGCTTTGATACCACTTGTAAGTCCAAGCGGCTGTAGGTCCAAGCGGCTACGATAATCTAGAGGGGGGGTGAATAGATTATCTCCATCTTTTCGATTTCGCCCTCTTTTTCAAACCAAATGCTCAAACACAATAATAAAGGTGCGGAATGTAAACAACACACGTCGATTTAAAGAGGTTCAACCCACCTAGGGCCTAATCCTCTACCACCCCAATATCTAGGGATGGATTTCAAAAGAAAAAGAATTTTATTAATTACCAAAATTAATACAAATTCAACTTACAACACCTTGAAGAGCACCACACTCTTCTTCAACAACACCTTTGGAGATTACCACAATCTCCCTTTGAAGATTACCACAATCTTCCGTCTCTTGAAGAGCACCGAACTCTCCAACACCACCTTTGGAGATTACCACAATCTCCTTTGAAGATTACCACAATCTTCCTTCAACGCACCTTTGAAGATCACCACAATCTTCAATCTTGAAGAATACCAAATTCTTCAACACCTCAAGAGCACCACACTCTTGAAATACCTATCACCTAGATCACCCAAGTGTATTCTTACCACAAGAATACTCACAAGGATATCTTGTGTTTGGTTGATGAATTACAATCAAGATTACACTTTGAAAAATATTACAACTCAAAAGTGCAAGTGTAATCAAGAATGAAAGCCTAGACCTCAAGATGTGAAAGTGATAGTACTTAGGCTATTACAACAAGAATGTTGAAATGAATAACAAAGATTATGTGCTTGTGATATCTCTTGTTGTTTTTATCAAGTCTTGTATTTGATCCCTCAAGCTTTCATCTATTTATAGGAGAGCCTTCAAATTTGAATTCCAACATAGGCTCCTCCAAAGGCTCATCCAACATAGGCTCCTTCATGGGCTCCTCCATGTTTTCTTTTGTCTACAAATAAGACAAAGAGATTAAAATAAATATGGTTGTCTCATAAGGATACAAAAATCGAGATTATAGAACAATCCCACATTTTAAGGAAGAAATGGTCTCACGCACAACGGTTATATTTTTTCTTTGTTAAACTAAAGGGCGGCCGGTTGCGCACAATAGGGCGTTTGAAATAATCTTGAAAAATACACGGGCGGCCGGTCGGTGCTCGGCCGGCGACATCACCCCTAGCCTGGTCGACCTCTCAAAAAAATAGAACAGGGAGATTTTGCACACTTGCAGTCTTGGTCGACCCACTGGGCGGCCGGTCGACCGGACCGGTCGACGCCTGTGCACGGTCCGACTGCTTGAATTTTCTTCCGTCTCATTTTCTGTTTCAAAAAACATCTTCAGTACGGGTTGCCCTTTATGGGGCGTGACCGGTCGACAAGAGACAGAAATATTGTCCAATTTTTATCGAAAATTAACCTCAAGAAATACTCCGAAGAATTCGTAAAAACATTTTAAACTAATCGGGAGTATTTAGGACAATATTAGAAATATAGTTTCAATGTGAAAAACCCATTGACTTAAAAACATTAAACGTGTTGTCCAATTTTATATCGAAAATAAACTTGAGGAAATACTCCGAAAAATATTAAAACCATTTTAAATCATTTAGGAGTATTTGGACAACCTTTAAAACCATTGTTTTGGTGTAAAATCAAAATCATCAAAATCATGATAAACCATTTATCAAACAATCTCCCCACTTTTTGATGATTACAAACCAAAACAATTTTAACGAGGTCGATTTTGAAAACAAAACAATTTTACCGGTTAAAGAGAACTATCCGTTGTGAGCGACAACATTCCATGCAATAAAAACACATGGATGGGAGTAGAGATATTCAAACACATATAGCAAATGCTCCCCTATCAACATGCACAACAAGAGTTATATAGAAGAAACTAAACATAAGCTAAAATATTAGCTTTTCGATATTGAGCTTAAGTATCAATAACTTAAAAGCTCCCCCGTCAAAAGATACATCATTAGAACCGTATATAAGTCCATACTACAACCAATGGACCATGATTCATACATAACCATAATGCACCAAGTGGACTAAATATGATCCACAACTTATGGCTTTATGAAGCCATAGCTTTTCGTTAAGCTTATCTTAGCTTTTATGAGCTAATGAGCTTATAACTTGTTTCTCCCCCTTTGGAATCATCAAAAAGAATGTTAGCACGATAAATACACCATATATTCTTATCAAAGTGCGCAAGTAAACCGATGTATCGAGCTATTTGAGCATTGAAGCTTATAAACCAAATAGGAGGGAAAAGTCGAATCATACGACTTGTAGAGGTTTATGAAAACTCATAAGCAAAACATGATCTCTATAAGTGTATAAGACTTTTGAAATCGAGAGAATCATGTAGGTGATGAATTTTTCATTGAAACGCTTTATCGAACACTCTTGGCGGCGTAAAAATTGAGAAAGATATATATAGCCCTTGTAAATGAAATCAAGCCAAGTTTTTCATCACCAAATGCAATTTAACAAATATCATTCATCAACAATCAATAAGCTCATCACAAACATATATGAATTATATCAAGAAAAATACATATAAGCCACAAACTCAAGGGTTCAACCCAATTGAGCTAAAGATAGTGAAATTCTTACCATTCAATCGGTAAAGACGAGCAATGATGATGATAGTCGAGCTAGATAATCCCCAAAATATATAATTCATGCATCAAAACTCATTTGAAGTGAATTGTGTGTGAAATTTGCAAAGGGGACGAAAAATGGCCAAAAGAAGTTAAACTTGCAAATGCTGAAGACAGAACCATTTTAATCCAAGATTTTGCTTAGGCGCGATGGTCGTGGTTGAGGGCGGCCGTCGGCGTTGAGGGCGACGGTTGCCTCAACCTTTTCACCACCTGTCTTTTAGTTTTTCCAAAATCCGAATTTTTCGCCCCTAAGTTTTAAAAACGTGCAAAATGCAAACGTAGACCTCATTCAATATACATTATGTCATAATCAAGCTCGAAATGAGGTAAAATACTCGGCGGTTAACGATCAAAAAGTCCGCGAGTTATCCTTGAGACTAATTAAACACATCTCAAGTTTTTGTTAAAAATCACAATCCCTTAAAAATATATCGAATCTCAATATGTTTAGTTCGATTATGACGAACCAAATTTTGAATACGAATAACCGTATAATAGATACCGAACTTGTTATCCCGAAAAAAAAAAACGAACGTTTTAAAGCTTTGGATACAACAAGTCATAAGAAGAAGTGCTTTTCAAATATTTGAAAATTTCTTTTAATGGCACTTTAATGAGATTCGTTGGGATAATTTTTGAAGTCGAGCATATAGACATAAGGTATATGGAATGTCGATTCTATAGGAATAATACAAGAAGACATACCTCGAATTTGTTTGTCAACCGACATGCCTTTCTCAACCTTTGTCAATCTCTTCATTGATAGCCATAGAGGTTGGAATGATTCTTCCTTCTTCAATGCCTAACTCCTTCAAGAGTTCTTTTGAAATGTAACCATCTACTTGGCATTGAATGATTTGAAGTCCAAGCAAGAAATCATGCTCATTTCAAGTACACCTTGCATCAACTTAGAAAACCATATCTTGCACAAATATTCATTAGTAGCACCAAAAATATTCTCATAAATATGCACAAGTTTAAACAATATCGCCTTTTTTCACAAACAAAGAGAGTAGTATCAACTTTACCTTTTGTAGAATCATTTAGCAAAAATAGCTAAGTCTATCATACCATACACGGGGTATTTGTTTTAAACCATACAAGGCCTTAAAAACAATCATTTGGCTAGAAAATTTTAAACCCCTGAGGTTGTTTTACATAGACTTCTTCTTGAATAAAACCATTTAGAAATTTGGATTTAACATCCATTTGGTAAAGCTTGAAATTTTCTTAAAACAAGAATGGGCAAGTAAAATGCAAATAGCTACAAAATGTGCTATGAGTGCAAATGTTACATCAAAATCGATTACCTTCTTCTTGAAAATACCTTCGAGCTACTAACCTCGCCTTAGTTCGACCAATGTTGCCTTGGTCATCGAGTTTGTTTCGAATACCCTTTTATCTTCTTCATCACTATCATCATAGGGCATCCAATTGATCTAAGGTGTTCATAATAGAACATTTACATCCAAATATTTGGAGTACTTCATTTCTCATCTACACAACTTAACAAACTCATTAACGGCATCGCTTATACAAGAAAAAATAGCCCAAGTGTAAAAACATGCTTCAATCATCAATCACAAAATTTCTTGCAAAAGAGCATAGTAGGAATAGACACTATATATATATATATATATAGATCATGAAGCAAGAAACACATACTATGCATTTAGAATATCATCAAGAGTCTAATAAATCATGCAAGTTCAAATAAGCTTAAGAAAGCTACAAAAGGTCTCTTTTGAAATTTGAGAATCCGATAGCATATAATTGAGACCTCATTTAAAAGAAGTATTTGAACAAAAGTTGACAAAGCAAATATGTGCAATCAAATATCGAATAATGCCTTTCAAAAAATCTAAAAAATCCTCTTAATGGCATTTGTATGAAATACTATGAAAAACAAGCACATAGGCACATGGCAAATACATATATCGAGTCTATAAGAGTAAGAATAACACAAGTAAACATACCTCGATAATTTATGCCTTTTCTTGACAAATAATGACGAAAATGGCCATTTGTGAAAATATGTAAATCCTACACAATTCTTAGAACAAATCTAGCACAAATCATAATGATAAAAGTGTAGGCTAAGAGATATCACAAGTAAGCTCATGCCATAAAAATCCATAAGAGATGATAATACACTTTAGTCTACAAAAATGCACAAGAGTTTCAAAAACATCATATAAGGTCTTCCTTTTTAAAAACAAATAAGTTTTGAAGACCTTAATTTAAAATACATGAAAACTCATTTTGCAAGTAGGACACAAATAAAAACATGCATAATAGACAAATAAAATGCATATTTAATTAGGGAGATACGGTTTACCAATTATGCCGTTTCCATGGGTTTTTCCATTGTTGATGATATTTTCCTTTTGAAAATCTTCATGTTGATAGTAATCTCTCCAATTACTCCATCTCCAAAATTTTTGTCCTTCCCATTGTTGATGGTCTCTTCTTCTTTGAAAATCATCTTGTCTTTTGTCATTTCCAAGGATTGTGTTCTTCCCATTTTTGATTATATCCTCTTCTTGAAATTGGCTTTGTCGAACATAGTTTCTCCTTCTTTGATCACATGAAACGGTCATTTGATGTCTTTTTGGCGGTATAAATTTTCTTCGATCATTATTTCACGGTACCTAATATGACATTGTTTTGTGGTACCACTTATGTGTTTGGGTCCTTTGGGATTAGTCTTGAGACTTTTAGGTCTCCAACAATAATTGGAGCTATTTCTAGCCCGACAAGTATTTACCGTATGACCCTTTTTACCGCAATAAAAACATGTAATAATTATAGGAGCATAATGACCAACGTCTTAGAGACTTGATCCTTTTTCATGTGATTGACACCCTTAGCTTATGATCAAGTTCTAGTTTGAATTATCACAACAATCAACAATATTGGTCATCTTATCGGTACTCAAGTTGGATTTAGATAAATCATTTTTCAAGCAATTTATATCCTCAACAGAGTACTATTTTCTTTCTCAAGGTTTCTAACCTTGTCAAGAGTGGTGGTGTGAGCACATGATAGTGATTCATAGGAAGTAAATAAACTATCCTTATCATTCTTTAAAACAATGAATTCCTTTTTCAAATTTTTGTATTTAACAAGTAAGTTTTGGAATTCATCTTGTAGCTCATCATAATCATTTTGCAAGTCACTATATTCATTTTGCAATTCATTGTCATAAGAAGTAGAGGGTTTAGAACTTACCTCGTTTTCTTCTTCGATGCCCATGAGGCATTGTTCAACTTGTTCACCATGGGAGGTTGTAGAAGGCTTATCCCATGTTGTTGAATTTGATGTTGTATCCATTTGTGAAGTAGATGTTTTTGAGTTGCTCCTTTCATTTGCATATACTTCATATATGGCTTCTAATTTTTGCCATACTTCATGTGCCGATCGAATACCTACAACATGATCAAATTCCAAAGTGGTAAGTGAACAATGTAAAATATTAAGAGCTTTACCATTTGAGGAGATGATTTTCTTCTCTTCATCATTGAGCTTTTTGAAGCCTTTTGAGGTGTGTGGTGTATTTTTCATCGGAATGGATTCTCCATTTATGACGGTGTTCCAAATGTCGAACCCGCAACCTTGTAAGTAGCATTCCATTCTTTCTTTCCAAAATATAAAATTTTTGGAATCAAACCGAGGTGGCTTGGTGGTGGAGGTGCGGAAAGATGAGCTTCGTTAAGTAGCCGACGATCGTTTCTCTTCACTCGCGATGTGAAACGAGCTTGCCAAAGAGTTTGGCTTTGATACCACTTGTAGGTCCAAGCGGCTACGATAATCTGAGGGGGTGAATAGATTGTCTCCATCTTTTCGATTTCGCCTCTTTTTTCAAACCAAATGCTCAAACACAATAATAAAGGTGCGGAATGTAAACAACACACGTCGATTTAAAGAGGTTCAACCCACCTAGGGCCTAATCCTCTACCACCCCAAGATATCCGGGATGGATTTCAAAGAAAAAGAATTTTATTAATTACCAAAATTAATACAAATTCAACTTACAACACCTTGAAGAGCACCACACTCTTCTTCAACAACACCTTTGGAGATTACCACAATCTCCCTTTGAAGATTACCACAATCTTCCGTCTTGAAGAGCACCGAACTCTCCAACACCACCTTTGAGATTACCACAATCTCCCTTTGAAGATTACCACAATCTCCCTTTGAAGATTACCACAATCTTCCTTCAACGGCACCTTTGAAGATCACCACAATCTTCAATCTTGAAGAATACCAAATTCTTCAACACCTCAAGAGCACCACACTCTTGAAATACCTATCACCTAGATCACCCAAGTGTATTCTTACCACAAGAATACTCACAAGGATATCTTGTGTTTGGTTGATGAATTACAATCAAGATTACACTTTGAAAAATATTACAACTCAAAAGTGCAAGTGTAATCAAGAATGAAAGCCTAGACCTCAAGATGTGAAAGTGATAGTAGATTTTAGGCTATTACAACAAGAATGTTGAAATGAATAACAAAGATTATGTGCTTGTGATATCTCTTGTTGTTTTTATCAAGTCTTGTATTTGATCCCTCAAGCTTTCATCTATTTATAGGAGAGCCTTCAAATTTGAATTCCAACATAGGCTCCTCCAAAGGCTCCTCCAACATAGGCTCCTTCATGGGCTCCTCCATGTTTTCTTTTGTCTACAAATAAGACAAAGAGATTAAAATAAATATGGTTGTCTCATAAGGATACAAAAATCGATTATAGAACAATCCCACATTTTAAGGAAGAATGGTCTGCACAACGGTTATATTTTTGCTTTGTTAAAACTAAAGGGCGACCGGTTGCGCACAATAGGACGTTTGAAATAGTATCTTGAAAAAAATACACGGGCGACCGGTCGAGGGTGCTCGGCCGACCGGCGACATCACCCCTAGCCGGTCGACCTCTCCAAAAATAGAACAGGAGATTTTGCACACTTGCAGTGCGGTCGACCCACGACCGCGACCGGATCGGCCGACGCCTGCGAGCGGCCGGTCGACTGCTTGAATTTTCTTCCGTCTCATTTTCTGCTTCAAAAACATCTTCAGTACGGGTTGCCCCATAGGGCGACCGGGTCGACCAAGAGACAGAAATATTGTCCAATTTTTATCGAAAATTAACCTCAAGAAATACTCCGAAGAATTCGTAAAAACATTTTAAACTAATCG
The DNA here is from genome assembly GCA_016081115.2 of Rehmannia glutinosa. Taxonomy (NCBI): domain Eukaryota; kingdom Viridiplantae; phylum Streptophyta; class Magnoliopsida; order Lamiales; family Orobanchaceae; genus Rehmannia; species Rehmannia glutinosa. Next base: position 190,559 of record JABTTQ020000760.1, on the reverse strand, counting down.
GGAGTATTTAGGACAATATTAGAAATATAGTTTCAATGTGAAAAACCCATTGACTTAAAAACATTAAACGTGTTGTCCAATTTTATATCGAAAATAAACTTGAGGAAATACTCCGAAAAATATTAAAACCATTTTAAATCATTTAGGAGTATTTGGACAACCTTTAAAACCATTGTTTTGGTGTAAAATCAAAATCATCAAAATCATGATAAACCATTTATCAAACAGCGGCTACGATAATCTAGAAGGGGGGTGAATAGATTATCTCCATCTTTTCGATTTACCCCTCTTTTTCGAAATAAACAAGCCAAGACAATAATAAAGGTGCAGGAAATAAACAACACGCGTCGATTTATAGAAGTTCAACCCACCTAGGGCCTAATCTTCTACCACCCCAGTATATCCGGGATGGATTTCAAAAAGAAAAAAAAATTATTAATTACCAAAATTAATACAACACCTTGCAACATCACCTTGAAGAGCACCACACTCTTCTTCAACACCATCTTTAAGATTACTACAATCTCTCTTGAAGATTACCACAATCTCCAATGGCACCTTGTGAAGATTACCACAATCTCCAACGGCACCTTGTGAAGATTACCACAACCTTCAATCTTGAAGAACACCAAATTATTCAACACCTCAATAAGAAGATCACCACAATCTTCTTTCACCTATCACCTAGATCATCCAAGTGTGTTCTTACCACAAGAACACTCACAAGGATATCTTGTGTTAAATGATAACCAAAAATCAAGATTACAACTCGATAAAGAATATTACAATTATGAGTGCAAGTGTAATCAAGAAATAAGCCTAGACCTCAAGATGTGAAAGTGAAAGACCTTAGGCTATTACAACAAGAATAATAACAATGAAGAACAAATTTGTTTGCTTGAGTGTATCTTGTTGTGTTGTAGTATTATCTCTTGTTGTGTTGCTTCAAATCTTCCTCTATTTATAGGAGACGATTGATCATTGATAGGATCCACTTGGGAACTGATTTCTATAAAAAAAAAATTGCAACTAAAATCAAGATTATAGCTGCTAGAAATCAATCCCACAAATTAAGGAAAAGTTGTCTGCTGCACAACGGTTAGAATTTTGTTGTTAAACATTAGGGCGACCAGTCGTGCACAAATAGACGTTAGAAAATAAGAACATAACTTTACAGGCGGCACTCGGTCGATTTGAAGTCCGATTGGTCGACCTTGTGCCCAAATGGCCGACCATCCTCAAAAATAAGTCGGGGCTTTGCTTTCAAACAAGCATCCTGTGCACGGCGACAAGGTGTCGACCGGTCGACGCCGCCGATCGACGCCCTGGTTGACCTCTGCTATTTTACTCCCGTCGCATTTTATGTATCAAAACACATCACCAGGCACGGGTTGCCCTATAGGGCGACCGGTCCAACGCGAAACGGAAGTGTTGTCCAATTTTTATCGAAAATAAACTTCAAGAAATACTCCGAAAAATTAGTGAAAATATTTTAAAACAATCGAGAGTATTTGGACAACATTTTTAAACATTGTTTTGGTATAAAAACAAAATCATCAAAATCATGATAAAACCATTTATCAAACAGTGACACTGGAGCTTCATAATTCGTAACAGTTTGTACATTCTCGGAAGATGCATCACCTACAACACTTGTGATTATGGTATTTGAATCCATGACCTCCGGGTTAGAGCACTGTTCTGTGACACCCGCAACCTTGTAGATAGCATTCCTTTATTTCTTTCCAAAATGTAAAATTTTTGGAATCGAATAGTGGTGGCTTGGTGGTGGAGGCGCCGGTAAGGTAGACTTCATTCGTAGCCGATGATCGTTCCTCTTTACTCGCGATGTGGAACGAGCTTCCCAAAGAGTTTGGCTTTGATACCACTTGTAAGTCCAAGCGGCTACGATAATCTAGAGGGGGGTGAATAGATTATCTCCATCTTTTCCATTTTGCCATCTTTTTCGAATCAATTACGCCAAGACAATAATAAAGGTGCGGAATGTAAACAACACGCGTCGATTTATAGAGGTTCAACCCACCTAGGGCCTAATCCTCTACCACCCCAGTATCTCCGGGATGGATTTCAAAAAGAAAAAAGATTTTATTAATTTCCAAATAAATACAACACCTTACAACATCACCTTGAAGAGCACCACACTTTTCTACAACACCACCTTTGAGATTACCACAATCTCTCTTGAAGATTACCACAATCTCCAACGGCACCTTGTGAAGATTACCACAATCTTCAACCTTGAAGAATACCAAATTCTTCAATACCTCAAGAGCACCACACTCTTGAAACACCTATCACCTAAATCACCCAAGTGTATTCTTTCCACAAGAATACTCACAAGGATGTCTTGTGTTGAATGATGACAAAAATCAAGATTACAACTCAATAATGAATATTACAATTTGAGTGCAAGTGTAATCAAGAAATAAAGCCTAGACCTCAAGATGTGAAAGTGAAATACTTAGGCTATAAATACAACAAGAGTGTTGAATATGAAAACTTGAGAATTTGCAGATTTCTTGTTGTGTATTTTGCTTGTATGTATTGTGTCTTGTGTCTTCAATTCATCATCTATTTATAGGAGAGTCTTCACCAACATAGGCTCCTTCTTCTTCACTTTTGTCTACAAAAAGAGGATCACAAGATGTAGAAATATTGTACAAAATTGAAAAGCAAATCTTGTCACAAGGAGTTCAACGGTACAAATTTTTTGTCAAAAAAGATTACACACCACACGGCCGCGCTTCCTCGTATAAGATTTCAACGTTTGAATGAAAATAGTGCGATCCGGTAGGGGTTGCGGGGTGCGCGCGACCGGTCAAGGTGGGGTGCGACCGATCGCCTAGGTGCGACAGGTCGGCCTCACCCTTGACCGGTCACCCTCCCCTTTTCTTCACTGCACTGGTTTATGTTTCATTTTGTGCGTTCTTCAGTACCGATCGACCTTCCTTTCGATAGGTCGACCTCCAAATTGAAATGTTGTCCGATTTTTATCAAAAATAAACTTCAAGAAATACTACAAAAATTAGTAAAAACATTCTAAATCAATCGGGAGTATTTGGACAACATTTATAAACATTGTAAACTTATTTAAACTAAACCATCAAAAGTGTTGTCCATTTTTATCGAATAATTAACTCTAAGAAATACTCCAAAAATTAGTAAAAACATTTTAAATCATTTAGGAGTATTTGGACAACATTTAAAACCATTGTTTTGGTGTAAAAACAAAATCATCAAAATCATGATAAAAACATTTATCTAACAAACTCCCCATTTTTGATGATTACAAACCAAAACAATTTAAGGAAGTTGATTTTAAAACAAAACAAATTTTCCGGTCTAAAACATCAATCCATTATAAGCAAGATTCATCATAAGTACAAACACACAAGGATAGGAGCAAAGATTTTTCAAAATTATTTTTTTTGCACAAGCTCCCCCTATCAATATGCATATCAAGAACAAGTATAAAAGCAACCAACTAAAAGCTAAAAGCTTAGCTTTTACAACTTAAGCTTGAATTTCATGAGCTTATAAGCTCTCCCTGTCACAAGACATCATTAGTCAAGCATAAAAGTCCACAATACATCAAATGGACTAAGTAATTTGACTTTTAAGAGCCCTAGCTTGTAGCTTTTCTTGCAAGCTTATTTGCAAGCCTATTTCCGCTTCTTTGAGCGTTTATGCGTTTTTCCTGTTTCTCCCCCTTTGGAATCATCAAATGGACTAAGTAATTTGGCTTTTAAGAGCCATAGCTTGTAGCTTTTCTTGCAAGCTTATTTGCAAGCCTATTTATGCTTCTTTGAGCGTTTATGCGTTTTTCCTGTTTCTCCCCCTTTGGAATCATCAAAAAGAATGTTAGCACGATAAAAACATCATACAATTATATCAAAGTGCGCAACTTAATCGATTTTTCGGCATATTGATCATTGAAGCTTAAATTCTAAATAATAAGGGAGAAGTCAATCATGTGATTTGCAAAAGCTTATTTGATTGACAAAATATGATCTTTATAAACTTATAAGACTTTTCAAATCGAAAGAATCATGTAGGTGATGAATTTTTCATAGAAGCATTTTGTCGAACACTTGGCGTCGTCCGAATAAAACAAGAGATGTATAACGCCTTTGTAATACATTTAAGCCAAAAATTTCATCACCAATTGCAATAATACAATATTCATCCATCAACAATAATCATGCACAACACAATTATACAAGAATTCCATCAAAAATCAATACATAAGCCTTTTCTCAAAGGTTCAACCCAATTGAGATAAAAAGAGGAATTAAACTTACCAATCAATCGGAGAGGTCGAGTAATACGATGATATACTCGTACTATAAACCCAAAAATATATAATATACAAGAAAGAAATCATTTTGGGTGAATTGTGTGTGAAATTTGCAAAGGGGTTGATTTTGGAAGAAAATAGCCAAAATGACGAAATGAAGGACAGCCATTTTTAAGGCCGAAATCATCAAGTATGGCACCGTTGATGGGGCTAGGAGCAACAACGGAGGAGGCTTGGGCGACGGGCGGCCTTAGCCCAATCAGCCACTCATTCGTTTTGATTTTGCAAAATCCAAAGTTTGAACCAAAAATCCGGTTTTTCCTAAGTTTTAAAAACGTGCAAAATACAAACATAGACCTCATTCAATATACATTATGTCATAATCAAGCTTGAAATGAGGTAAAATACTCTAAAGTGTAAAAAATGTCCGCGAGTTATCTTTGAGAAGGAATTAAGCACGTCTCAAATTTTTGTTTAAGAAACACAATCCCTTAGAAAAATATATCGAATCTCAATATGTTTAGTTTGAATAAACCAATAATATATACCGGACTTGTTATCCCGAAAAATAAGAACGTTTTAAGACTTTGGATACAACAAGTCATAAGAAGAAGTATCTTTCAAATATTTGAAAATTTCTTTTAACGACACTTTAAAGAGATTCGTTGGGATTGTTTTAAGTCGAGCATATAGACATAAGGCATATAGAATATCGAGTCTAAGGAGTAATAAACGAATGAACATACCTCGAATTCGTTTGTCAATGCCTACTTCAACCTTTTGTCAATTTTCGCATTTGTAGCCATATAGGTTGAAATAGTTTTTTCTTCTTCAATGTCTCACTTCTTCTTTTGAGTGTGGAATATAATCACTTTCTTGGCATTGTTGAACTTGAATTCCAATGATCAAATTTGAGCTCCCCTCATCATGATCACCTTGAGTTCACCTTGCATTGACTTGGAAAAATATCTTGCACAAATATTCATTAGTAGCACCAAAAAAAATATTATCAACATAAATTTGCACAAGTAAACAACCTTGCCCTTTTTCAAAACAAGGAGTGTAGTATCAATTTTACCCTTTTGTAAAATAATTTTGCAAAAATAGTTAAGTCCATCAAACCATATTCGGGGTACTTGTATCAACCGTACAAGGCCATTTATAAAAATCATTTGGCGTAAAAGTTTTAAACTCCGATAGACTTCTTTTTGAATAAAACCATTTAGAAAATTGGATTTAACATCCATTTGGTAAAACTTGAAATTTTCTCAAAACAAGAATGGGCAAGTAAAGTGCAAATAACTTCTAAATGTGCTATGAGTGCAAATATTACATCAAAATCATTACCTTCTTCTTGACAATACCCTTGGGCTACTAACCTTGCCTTGTTCCTTAAACTTGTTCCGAAATACCAAAAATTTCTGCAAAATCTCAACAAAGAATCTTGCACAAGAGCATAGTAATATCGAATGATAGAGACACTATAGCAAGTAACACATACTATGCTTAAAGAAAATCATCAAGAATATACTACACCATATAAGTTCAAATAAGCTTATAGAAAGCTATATAAGGTCTCTTTTGAAATATGAAAATACGAGAGCACATAGTTGAGACCTCAATCACAAGAATCATATGAACAAGAGCTTTGACATAAGCATCCAAGAATAATGGTATTTATATGTGCAATAAAATGCATAACTAGAAGATCAATTTTTTTTTTATCGAAACAAAATATAATCCTTTAAAAAACTTGGATAAAACAAGCTATGTTAAATAATGCCTTCTCAAAAATCAAAACATCCTCTTAATGGCACTTGTATAAAATAAGCACATATGCATATGGCACAACATGTATCAAGTCTATGAGATGAATAACAATAATGAGCGTACCTCGATAGTTCATGTTTCTCTTGATATATTACGAGTAGATAACCATATGTAAATCCTACACAATTCTTCAACCAAATTTTGCACAAACACAATAATACATGAGTAGGCTAAGCAATAAGAGATATCTTAAGCATGCTTGTGCTATATAACTACATAGGAGATAATAAACCACATAAGTCTAATTAAATGCACAAGAGTTTTAGAAACATCATGCAAGGTCTTCTTTTCAAAAATATTTTGAAACTCACAAATATATTGAAGACCTAAATTTTAAAAATATGAAAACTCATATTGCAATAAAGACACAAATAAAAACACGCAAAGAAGATAAAATGCATATTTAAATAGGGAGATACGGTTTACCAATTTCGCCATTTCCATGGGTTGTGCCGTTCCCATTGTTGATGGTATCTTCCCTTTTGAAAATCTTCTTGTTGATGATGGTTTCTCCAATTGCTCAATTTCCAAGCATTGTGGCTTTCCCATTTTTGAAAGTGTCTTTCTCTTGGAAAATCATCTTGTTGATGATGTCTTTGCCACTTCCAAGGATTTTGTTTATCCCATTTTTGATTATTTCCTCTTCTTGGAAAATGACTTTGTTGAAAATGTTTTCTCCTTTGATCAAATGAAATGGTCATTTGATGTTTTCTTGGCGGTATGAATTTTCTTCGATTATTATTTCGTCAGGTACCTAATATGACATTATTTTGTGGTACCCTCAAGTGTTTGGGTCCTTTGGAATTAGCTTTGAGACTTTTAGGTCCCCAAAAATAATTAGAGCTATTTCTAGCCCGACAAGTATTAACCGTGTGACCCGTTTTACCACAATAAAAGCAAGTAGTAATTTTGGGAGCATAATGACCAACATGCATAGGGACTTGATTTATTTTCACATAATTAACAACACTAGGCTTATGATCAAGTCCTTGTTTCAATTTATCACAACTATGAACATCAATAATATCGGTCATTTTATCGGTACTCAAGTTGGATTTTGATAAATTATTTTTCATGCAATTAATATCCTCAACAAGAGTACTATTTTCTTTTTCAAGGTTTCTAACCTTGTAAAGTGTGGTGGTGTGATCACATGAAAGTGATTCATAAGAAGAAAATAAATTATCCTTATCAATTTTCAAAATATTGAATTCCTTTTTCAAATTTTTGTACTTAACAAGTAAGCTTTGGAATTCATTTTGAAATTCATCAAAATCATTTTGCAAATCACTATAATCATTTTGTAATTCATTATCATAAGAAGTGGAGGGTTTTGAACTTACCTCGTTTTCTTCTTCGAAGCCCATAAGACATCGTTCGTTTTCATCGACGTCGGAAGTTGTAGAAAGCTCATCCCATGTTGGGTTTGTATCCATTTGAGAAGTAAATGCTTTTGAGTGGCTCCTTTCATTTGCATATTCTTCTTCTAATTTTCTCCATACTTTATGTGCCGATTTAATTCCTACAATATGATTATATTCCAAAATGGTAAGTGAACAATAAATAACATTAAGAGCTTTACCATTTAAAGATATGATTTTCTTCTCTTCATCATTGAGCTCTTTGAGGCCTTTGTGTGGTGTGTCCATCATTGGAATGGATTCTTCATTTACGACCGTGTTCCAAATATCGAACCCGCAACCTTGTAGATAGCATTCCATTCTTTCTTTCCAAAATGTAAATTTTTTGGAATTGAATAGTGGTGGCTTGGTGGTGGAGGCGCCGGTAAGGTAGACTTCGTCAGTAGCGATGATCGTTCCTCTTTACTCGCGATGTGGAAACGAGCTTCCCAAAGAGTTTGGCTTTGATACCACTTGTAAGTCCAAGCGCTACGATAATCTAGAGGGGGGTTAATAGATTATCTCCATCTTTTCCATTTCGCCCTTTTTTTCGAATCCATTACGCTAAGACAATAATAAAGGTGCGGAATGTAAACAACACGCGTCGATTTATAGAGGTTCAACCCACCTAGGGCCTAATCCTCTACCACCCCATTATCTCCGGGATGGATTTAAAAAAGAAAAAAGATTTTATTAATTTCCAAAATTAATACAACACCTTACAGCATCACCTTGAAGAGCACCACACTCTTCTACAACACCACCTTTGAGATTACCACAATCTCTCTTGAAGATTACCACAATCTCCAACGGCACCTTGTGAAGATTACCACAATCTTCAACCTTGAAGAATACCAAATTCTTCAATACCTCAAGAGCACCACACTCTTGAAACACCTATCACCTAGATCACCCAAGTGTATTCTTTCCACAAGAATACTCACAAGGATGTCTTGTGTTAAATGATGACAAAAATCAAGATTGCAACTCAATAATGAATATTACAATTTGAGTGCAAGTGTAATCAAGAAATAAAGCCTAGACCTCAAGATGTGAAAGTGAAATACTTAGGCTATAAATACAACAAGAGTGTTGAATATGAAAGCTTGAGAATTTGCAGATTTCTTGTTGTGTATTTTGCTTGTATGTATTGTGTCTTGTGTCTTCAATTCATCCTCTATTTATAGGAGAGTCTTCACCAACATAGGCTCCTTCTTCTTCACTTTTGTCTATAAAAAGAGGATCACAAGATGTAGAAATATTGTACAAAATTGAAAAGCAAATCTTGTTGTCAATGAGTTCAACGGTACAAATTTTGCTGTCAAAAGATTACACAGCGCGATCGGTCGCTCTGTATAAGATTTCAAACGTTTGAATGAAAATAGTGTGATCCGGTAGGGGTTGCGGGGGTGCGGCCGGTCAGGTGGGGTGCGACCGTCGCCCTAGGGTGCGACCGGCCTACTCACCTTGACCGACCACCCTCCCCCTTTCTTCATTGGTTTTTTACTGTTTCATTTTGTGCATTCTTCGTGCCGTTCGACCTTTTGTTCGACCGATCGACCTCCAAATTGAAATGTTGTCCGATTTTTATCAAAAATAAACTTCAAGAAATAATCCAAAAAATTAGTAAAAACATTCTAAATCAATTGGGAGTATTTGGACAACATTTATAAACATTATAAACTTATTTAAACTAAACCATCAAAAGTGTTGTCCATTTTTATCGAATAATTAACTCTAAGAAATACTTCAAAAATTAGTAAAAATATTTTAAATCATTTAGGAGTATTTGGACAATATTTAAAACCATTGTTTTGGTGTAAAAGCAAAATCATCAAAATCATGATAATAACATTTATCTAACAATGGTTCATCCTCATGATGTGAGCCTGAATTTTCTGCTACGTTGGGATCAGTTGGTGGTGGTGGATGTGGTCTTTGATGTTGGTCAAGAGTAACCAAAGTTGATCCATCTCCCGCGTTCATCATTAAATCTACAATTCTCAATCTTGCGAAGGATTTTGCAAGGTCATGTAGATCTTTAAGATTAATCTTCTCCATATACATCAATTTTTAGTTTATGACGGATTTTCCTTTGATGATAGCAATGAGATTTTCATCATCTGTCATTTTTCGTATAACTTCGGTTGGTTTCCTATTTTGGTGTAAATAGAGTACTGTTCCGAAATTAATACGCTTCTTTCCTCCGGATGAACTTGGACTGTCCTCCAAATTCTTGACTCTTTTCTGAATATCATAGAGGATTTCAAGAGTTTCCTTCTAATATTTCACCATCGTCTCCATCTGGGTTTGGATCTGATGAACTTGTGTTGGTAGATGATTATGGCGGTTGCCATTATTCTGCACCGAACTTCTCTAAGGTCCTGAGAGAACTTAGATGAGTATGGAATTATCCCGTTTGATTCTGGTATTCTATCAGGAATCATGATTTTGATGGGTTGTATCTTGACGATTCATCATATCAACATATAATATATGATTTACCGTAAGGAAACTCAGATAATATTATGTTTGTCTATTGCAGTGTTTCAAGGTTTCCCTAGCGGCTCCTGCAAGTTCCTTTTCAACATATTGATTGTTCCAATATGTTATCTTATCTTGGTGTTCTTGTGCATACATCGTCAGAATTTGACGATATCTCCTATAAGGTTTACATCATTGACAATTGTCCAGATCCATTTTCTTGGGTATTAAAGAGATTAAGTCCATTGAATGAGAAATTAAATGTCTAGGGACCATTTTTGATAATTTCTTAAACATAGGATACCAAAACTGATATATCCAAAGGTCTGGAAACCTGCTACAGCCAGTCATCCGGTCATTTTTAACATCAATTTAACGGAAGATATCCAAATTGATTGAAACCGAAAACGTTGGGTACTAAAACTGATACGGCTGAAACATTGGGTCTCAAAACCAAAAAATAGGTATAATTGAGGTACCAAAATTGAAATTACTCCGTATTTTAAATATATATATAATTTAAAATATTTTTCTAGTTAATTAAGAACTTGAAATATTCAAAATATATTAAATTGTCAAATTTGATTAACGAGGATAAATGTTAGATTAAAAATTTAGGGAGTGTTTGCTTGTGGGATATTTTTCACCCATTCCACTTTTTGTATAAATTTTGCATGGACATGTGATTGCTTGTGAATTTTTTTAAAAAATACGCTATTTATTTTTCTCATTTTTCAAATCATCAATCACATCCAATTATATTTTAATCCAAAAAATATCACATCAACTATCATTATTATACAATCATATTACAAATACACTATTCACTCTCTCTTATTTTTCAAATCACCAATCAAATCTAATCACTATTATACTAAAAAAAAACTATCACATCAACTATCATCATCACATTTTTATTTTATATCCAATCATACTCTCAAAATCAATTCTCATTATTTAAAATAATTTATTCAAACTATTCTTTCTAAAAGTAAAAATGCGCGGAACAAAAGGCAAAACAATCACTCCCTTAGGGGTAAGTGCCATCTCGGGTCAAGTTGAGCGGCATGTTTTATTTTGTACTTATATTTTTTTAGTACAATGGGGGATGATAGGAGAGAGAACACATACATCATATGAGATCGAATTCGCGTCAATTTCGGTTACAACACAAAGATTCTACCAACCAATAGAAAATCTGAGTTGATCCCATTTTGTACTTGTATTTTTATGGCGCAATATATTATATGGTTTTAATTATTTTTTTCTTTTTTGAGAGAATATGGTTTGAATTATAAAATGATTTGAATAATTGAATTGCCACCCTGTTTCATACCCCCAATTATTGTCGGGATCCCATTACTTTAATCGAGAATCCCCAAATTGCCATTCTACAGCCGCACAAAATAATTTTCCTTTTTCTCTTAAAAAATGAAGGTATAAATTTTTTTGTTTTTTTTTTTTTAAGGAAAATGAAGGTATAAATTTTAGAAAGCATATCATTCCCCATTACCAACTCCCATTTGGCCGTTTCAGACGTTTGTAGCAAAAAATACATTCCCTTCGTTTCCTCCTTTTTCTTCCTTCTCATTTCCATTCGTTTTCCTAACATTAATTTCTGGTCTCCAGTTCTCCGGTCTAAATCTCTCCTTTGCGGTAAGATACGCGGAACTCATTTAGTTTTTAATTTTTTTGTTTGTCGTCTTATCTGTAATGTATTTGTTTTTATCTGTATGTATTTTTTTTGTCATTCTTTTTGTGGTTTTGGTTTATTATCTGGTGATCTGAGTCGTTAGATCTGGATGTTTCCGATCTGGTTTTTCCTTTGGTCTAATGTTTCTGTGCGTTTTTGTAGGTCGCAGGTTCGTGAGGGAGTAGAAACCGAAAAGAAAATTCGATTAATCGAATAAAACAAAAAAGTGATGGCCAATAGAGTGGATCAGGAATATGATTACCTATTCAAGATCGTGTTGATTGGCGATTCAGGAGTTGGGAAATCCAATATTCTTTCTCGTTTTACCAGAAATGAGTTCTGTTTGGAGTCAAAATCAACCATTGGAGTTGAATTTGCCACCAGAACCCTTCAGGTGAGTGATCGATTCTGTCAATTAGGTTAACGGTTGTTTGTATAAGTTAACGGCGTACTAGGCAATATATTGCCGTGTATTCAGATATGTGCGAGTGATTATGTGATTTTTGAGAATTTATGAACGTGAGTGGGTCGATTTGGATGTTTAATTTTACACACCTTTGGTGGTTTGCATCATTAGGATACCTTCATAGAACAATTTGAATTTCAAGGAGACATAATAATGTGTTCTGTTTTTTGTCAACGAACTAATAAGCCAATATTTGTATATTGATTGGGTGATGAAGAGTGAGTACTCTGGTTTATGAATAATATGTTTGGTGGTTATGCAATTTCTCTTTCGTGCTTCGTCTCCAATCCATTTAGTATAATTTTTGCATCACATTTGATATTTTGATATAATTCAGCTTAAATCATCTCCAATATTACTTATTTTAACTTATTTGTACATTTTTTTAACTACTTATAGTTTATTTTTACTAATTATACTAAATAAAAATACACATAATTAATATTATATTTATTGATTATATTATAAATAGAAACATTATAAGTAAATTTTGTTGAAATTGTTAATTATTTGTCAATGTATACAAATGTTTTTGCAAAAAAATAACTAAATTAAATGAAAATTCAAATAAATATTATTATCAATTATCAGTTAATTAAAAAATATACAGTATAGGATGTAAATGAAATTAAAGTTTGTGGGGTAGAACAAATTAGAGGTAAAATGGGGATATATGCGTTAAATCAACTTTGTTGAATAGTGTGAGGATACAAATGAAATTAAAATTTTGGATAGAACAAATTTGGGACCAAATAGGGTGTATGCATTACATCAAATTTGGTGTAATGAATAGTACTGTGCCAATATTATTCATTGCACCAAATTCAGTAACAATTGTTGGTTGGTTTGGACAGAGAAAAGCACAAAATATGCTGTAATGGTGTGAGGAAATAGTGTAGGGTTGGAGATGCTCTTAATTGAAAATGTTATCTCATTTTAGTTTTGAGCAATGAGTCGAGTCGAGCTTCTGAATAGAATCATTAGAGGTTCTCGATGTAATATTTGTATGTGTAGTTTTAGCTGAAGTATGTTCAAATGTTTCTTCAGTGCTTGTCATGGACATATCACCTTAGCTTTCTTTTTTACGCCTCATTCTAATTGCTGCCATATTTTGAGTTGGTTGCACTTGAATTCAATTCTAGGTAGCTTAGCATATCTTGACATTCTCCTTTTACAAACGTCTTCATGTCAGGATCAAATTGTATGCCTGAAGGATTCCGTGATCTGAAGAACTTTTTTTTTTATAAAAAAGAGAAACAATTTATATTATGGAGTGTTTGCAAAAACTTCTGCTTCTAAAAGAAGTGATTTATTGTAGCAGAAGTAAAACTAGTTGAGAATCAGAAGTTGAGAAAGTTTGGTGAAAAAATTGTGAAAGTGTTTATTCTTTGTAAAAGTCAAACCAAAAGCAGAAAAAAAATCTAAAGCACTTATCACCTAGCTTTTAGATTCTGATTAAATGAAACAGAATAGAAGAAGAAGTTGACATTTGCAAACACTCAAAAGTGATTTTTTTCACCAGAAAGTAGAGAAGCACTTTTTTTAGTGATTGCTAACACTCCCTATATCTTCATTCAGGATTTTTTGAGTACTCATTGGTAGAAAAATAACGTATCTAGTTAATTACCCGTCTGTTAAGCCTATTATTTACTTCTTCATCAAGATACTCGTTTCGAAACTTGTTGTACAATTGAGAAAATACTGATACATCTATGCACATCATATGATACAGATAGAAGGTAAGACGGTGAAAGCCCAGATATGGGACACTGCAGGGCAAGAAAGGTACCGAGCCATCACAAGTGCGTATTACAGAGGAGCTGTTGGCGCACTCCTTGTTTATGACATAACCAAAAGGCAAACCTTCGACAACGTTCGGAGGTGGCTTCGTGAATTGAGAGACCATGCGGATTCCAACATTGTCATCATGATGACTGGGAACAAATCCGACCTCAACCATCTGAGAGCGGTTGCTGAGCAGGATGGTCAGACCTTGGCGGAGAAGGAAGGACTGTCGTTCCTCGAGACATCAGCACTTGAGGCACTTAACATTGAAAAGGCATTTCAGATTACTTTGACAGAAATATATCATATCATTAGCAAGAAGGCATTGGCAGCACAGGAAACTGCTTCGGCAACTGCACTTCCCGGGCAGGGGACAACCATCAATGTGGGTGACACGTCTGGAAATGTGAAGAGAGGAGGCTGTTGTTCAACTTGAGTTGACTTTTTTCTGGGGAGGAGATCAGGGAGTTGTTGATATCAGCTCAAAACTTTTTTTCTTTTTTTCTTCTGTATCATTTTTTTTTTAATTTATATATATATTTGTCTCTTCTAGAGCCTAGAGTCTTGAAGATTACTTTCTCACTTCAGTGTGACATGTCAAAATTTGTCTTGTGTTTTTGGGTAATACTCTTATCAGAATATGAATTACTGTTAATTTTGGGTGTTATCAAATTGACTGATAGCGGTGATGTTGGGTGATAACCAACTAACGCGTTTCTTAAAGTCGCGTGCTGATTCTTTGGCCTTTGTCATTCTCATTATTCTCCCTTTTTCATATATGGATCAGCATTCGTTATTTTACATAAATAGAAACTGTTTATGGCTTGAATATCTTAAAGAGCATATTGATTATGAGCAAATATTATCTGAGACAGTGGAGATTATTTGAGGGGCATTTTAATTTGAATTAGTAAAGATTGTTCTAGCTGCTGTAATTGATGTTCCACAGCTGATGAAGTTTGAGGGTGCATTAGCAGTACACTTGCCAATTGGTTTTGGACCAGTTTTGGACGGTATTGACTGGTATTGGCCAGATTTGACCGGCATAGTCCCAAAATGGTATTAGGTCTTTACTGTACGTCCGACCACCGATCCGTATAATCGGTTCAACCGATTGGTACGGTATGGTATTTAAAACACTAGTTACAGGTATTTTGATGACCAATGCATGAACCTTTAACAATGAAACATGAGATATTTGGGCTTCTCAAGAGAGTTGCAGGAAATTTGTCGGTGAGAGCTCTGAATTGATTATAACATTTTGATATTTAACATAATAAATAATTGTTAGGGCATCGGAATTTGTTATATAAAACAGCATAATTTGGGTATTTAACATAATAAATATTTTAAAAAAAAATCTTTTAGATGAAAAACAACGATTAATAATTTGATGTTCCTACACCCCACACTCATCCTATTTTTATATTAGGCTTATCATTTCTATTTTCTCATAATGATAATTGAATCTTAGACCATATTTAAAAATAGTCAAAAGGTACAAGTTGTCTCTATTTATCTTAATTTTGTCCAACTAACTAAAAGTTAGTTATTTCCCATGGCACCAAGCAAGAAATGGTAATAATAATCTATAAAAACTAAAGGGCAAAATACAATAACACCCTTTGAAATTGGTCAAATGTCTCGTTAACTCATCTAAACTTGCAAATGTAACATTTACCCTCAATCAAATTAAAACATAATGTATGAACAAAACACTCTTAAATTTTTAACTCCTTCTATGTCTATTTTCATGTGGAGACTATTAAAGAACAGGTTACTTGTGGATCATAAACTTCAAGAGAGAGGGTTGGTTCTTGCCTCCCAATGTTGGCGTTGTATACCATACTAGATTTTTGTCGAGTTTATGGGTCACATGCTATTTGGTTTTGTTGTAATTCCGTAACAGGATTCATGTACAAAATTCTTTGATGTTCAATAAAATTCTACCCTCAGGGTGTTAAAAGAAAAAAGTAGTACATTGGTAAATTCAAGGGGTAACTGAGACATAGGGCAAGTTTAGGAATTGTTATTATATTTTGCCCAAAACTAAAATATGCACACATTTTGAATTGAGGTGACGAAATTGTTGAGCAGGATTCGAATAATGTATATTTCAATTTCTTTGAAATTCATCCCTTTCCCTCCAACTACTACTCCCAACTTGTTAAGAAAAGCTGACAAGACCATTGATTCAAAAAGATAGACTCGGGTGCTTATAGGGATGGCAACCGGCTTGGGGCGGATTTGGCCAAACCCGGGACCCACCCCGCCAAGGAAAATTAAGACACGGACCCGATCCACCCTGCCTCAAAACCCACCGGGGGCGGGTCTAGACTAGATCCGCCAATATATTTTTTAATTTGTAATAATTTATAAAAAATATAATAAAAATTTATAATAAAAAAAATATGGTGGGACGGGTTCGGGGCGGTTCCTATTGGACCCAGGACCCATCCCCGGGCCTAGACGGGTTTGTAATTTCGGACCTGAGACCCGCCCAGGACCCGTTTATCCCCATTACTATCCTAGGGGTGTCAATTTGGGTTGGGTCCGGGTTCGTGGGTCCGGGTTCGCAGGTTCGCGTGTCAGAAACAGCCGACCCGGACCCGACCTATTTAATTATTCGTGTCGAATCTTCAACCCTGACCGACACAACTTATTTCACAGGCAACCCGACCCGACCCGCTTAACCCATATAATAAAATTATTTTAATATACATTTAATATTTTTAACTGAATAAATTTATTTTTTTCCAAAACCAATCACTATCATACGTTATTCGATCAATAAACAATATTACAATTCACAACATACAAAAAGAAATAACATAATTGCATAAATAACATAACATACTAATCGAAAAGACATGCATAATAGTAACAAATACATAATTGATGAGGTTTTATAATTTGAGTTTTAAAGATATGTCTTGTTTGTTGTTTCTTCTTTTTTTTTTTTTAAATCAAAATAACACCCCGGGGGTGGGGGATTGAGACCTGATCCCCTACCTGTAGATTAAATAATCAAAGTATCATACAATATCATGTCCCGTCACGGCGGGAGAAAATCAAAAAGTAAGAAACCTATCACTACGACAACTATACAGGCTATCATCATATGATATCGAAATAATACAATGAGACCCAATGATCTATGAAAATCTGAAGCTCGGATGTCCCAGTTGGTCCATCCGAATGAGCGCTAAAAGATGGTGAGAAGCAGTGCCCTCATAAACAATATGACTACCAAGAGCAGCAGCTCCCAACTCCGCCAGATGATCAGCTGGTCGATTTTCCTCTCTGTGTATGTGAGAAATCGAATATTGAAGGTCCCTCAACATATTTCAAATGCGAATCAGTGTATGTTGAACCTGCCAAGAGCCAAGGCAACGAGATGTGATCGTGACCACCCACCGCTGGCGTCCAACTCGATCCAAATATGCAAAGAAAACCGATGGGCATCTTTGCAATCACATCTCCAATGCTAGTAGCTCGGCATGAAAGCTAGACACCGCCGCGGAAGAAACGTGAAATGCCAACATGAGTCTACCCGAATGATCTCGAATCAATCCCCCTCCGCCAGCTATCAATGTGCCTCGATCAAACGAACCATCCGTGTTCAACTTGATCTGAGGAGACTGAGGGGCTCGCCAAATCACCATCCTCGGCCTGCGTGGAACCTGTGGTAGATCATTCCCCTGTAAAAAACCCACTGTAGGAAAGCATCCAGACCAATCCGAAGGGCTCAATCGCCGATCCGAAACAAGAATCTAGAGATACCGCTCCACCTGCCAGAAAAATGTGAGATGCCAAGAAAGGAAGGTGTCGATGCTTAACATTATTCCTTTCCGTCCAGAAAAACCATAAAATCAAGCAAGGAACCAGGAAACTCAAGTGCCTCGTGTGTGATCTGTGTGTGTGATTCCTCCAAAATGTGAGGAACAATATCATATCAGTGGTGTGTGGAAGTGTAGTGTCAAACCAAGGAACAAAGTGATTCCACACGGACTGAATAGTATCATTCATCAAAAAGAGGTGAGGGATAGATTCAACCTGAGGAGAAGACTGTTGATTATGAAAGCAACAACAGCAACGTGAAGTAAGAGAAGTTCCACGTGCCTGAAGCTTGATATCCATAGGGAGACGATTACGAAGGAGGCGCCAAAGGAAAATAGAAATAGAAGGAATGAGAGTATCGTTCCAAATGGCACCAAAGAGAAGGTTCTGAGCATTTCTACCCCGGATAGAATCCCAAGCAGAAGACATCGAAAACCCTCCATGAGAAGTAAGCATCCACCGATGATATCCTCAGACCCCAGCTGAATCGGAACCCCAGATATATCCTCAATGAGACTCTCAGGAAGCCCACATCTGGAGACCAAGACCTGATACAATCTATCTCTATCCCATATACCATCGCGAATGAACCAATCAACTGTCATATGTCCCAAAGGCCGATCCAAACAATGATCCCCAAGCGGCCTATGCCCAAGCCAAATATCATCCCAGAAACTTACCCGACTACCACTGCCAATAGACCAGAAAATCCGCTCCTGGGCTCGAATACCAATCCGCCTCAAGCGCCTCCACTGATGACTATGATTATGTGTTACAGAGGCTCTACAGGGAGACCGAAGCCCATTGCAACTATTGTTCAAGAACTGGGCCCAAAGAGAATGACCCTCGCGTAACCTCTACCACAACTTGTAACTGAAGGCATCAGCAATATCTGAAAGTCGGCGCAACCCCAAACCACCTCGAAATAAGATGGCGATACTATCCCAATCGATCCAACGAGTCTTCTTCTTCTGTCCCGCATAGGATCCCCGTAGGAAGAATCTAGCCATGATCTCGCTCCAATCGCTATTTCGAGTTTGTCTTTGGCGGCCGGGATGACCAAGAATATACAACGGAGTGGCCATCAGCCGTTCAAATAAGAGCGAGCCTACCACCAAAAGACATGATCGCCGTCGACCACCCAAAGAACTCTATCTAACATCCTCTGAATCACTAGGAGGAAAAGATCTTTCGTCATACGTCCCTTGAACAAGGGGACACCCAAATAAGTCATCGGCAAGTCATCGCGTACGAATCCAGTCAGCTCATGCACCATGTGCTCCCATCCGTCAATATATCGTGAGGCCAGAAAGAATCTACTCTTCTGAACACTAACCAGTTGGCCAGAAGTAGCAGAATAGTGCTTAAGCGTAACGAGACCATCCCCAGACGCCCTAGTGAAGATAACCACATCATCAGCATAGGCCAAATGTGTCACTAGAAAACCTCGTTGTGTCCGATAAATCATATGATGGTGTCGTCTAATAATGGAATCCAATCCCCGGGATAAATATTCTGCCGCTAGAACAAACAATGCAGGAGATAGAGGATCCCCCTGCCGCAGTCCTCGAGTGGAAGGAAAATATCCGGAAGGGCTACCATTAACCGTAATGGAAGGCCGAGCTTTCAATCTGATTGCCTATCATATCAATCCAACGCACAGGAAAGCCCATATGAATCATGGCAGTATACAAGAAATCTCATTGCACCCTATCATAAGTTTTAGCCATATCCAACTTCATAACCACATTAGGAACCTCTCGTGGCGGGGATATCATGGATAAGCTCTGCGCAAAGTAAAATGTTATCCGAGATAACACGGCGGGTATGAAGCCACTCTGATTTGGCGACACAATCAGTGGTAGAATCGAGACCAATCGCGTATTCATAATCTTCGAGATAATTTTATTCGTCACGTCGCACAGACTAATAGGCCGAAACGCAGTCCACTTCCGAGGGTGAGGAACCTTCGGAATGAGAACTATAGAGGTAGTTGTGAACGTGGAAGGCATAAGATTTCCCGAGAAGAAGTCAACCACCGCATCCTCAACATCTGGTCTGACGAAATCCCAACAAAGGTCTTTGAAAGAATAAAGATGAAAATCCATCGTGCCCGAAAACACTAGGCGGATCAATCCCAAAAGCGCATCCCGAACCTCCTGGGCCGTCGGCATATCACAAAGTCCATCCAAATCAACAGAATCAGGAAGCCGAGGGAAGAACTCATCAACGGGAGTGGTCAGATACTCCAAGTCAGAAGTCAATAGGGACTGAAAGAACTGGACTGCCGACTTCCGAATCTGAGAATCTTATGTAATCGTCACCCCATTATCGTTGATCGAGTGGATCCTAGCACGACACCTTTTCTGCTTAACAAACCCATGGAAGAACTTAGTGTTGCGCTCTCCTCAACTCGCCCACTTAATCTGCGGTTTTAAAGCGCCAAAATCCTCCTCCATTTTTAAACGTAGCTCATACTCAGCCACACAACGATGTAGCTCAGCCCGATGAGTCGGAGAAGGATCATTGTCGTATACAACCTGAGCCACAACAACTGCATCATCAGCCAATCTAACCCGATCAAAAACATTACCAAATGTCCGGTAATTCCAATTCTTGAGTCCAGTGCTTGACCCCGCTTCAATTTGTCTTTGCAAGGTCCTCATCCCAAACCAACCAAATGGAGGCCCCATACTTTTTGACTACCTTCTAGGAAGCCATGAAGGGTTCGGTTAAGCCTTTGTTGTTTCTTCTTACACTTAGTTATTTACTTAATTTTTTTTAATTCACAAATGGGTTATACGGGTTAAACGGGTCATAGTAGGTTGACCCGGACCCAACCTGTTTAATTGACAGGTTAGTCGGGTCCGACCCAATTTCGACCCAGACCCACGAAACCTGGACCCATACCCAGTAATTTCGTATTAGATTCGTGTCGGGTTTGCGTGTCGGGTCCTAAATTGACACCCCTATACTATCCCTAGGTGCTTAGTCATGAGCCCGGTCGTGGTCAACCTATCCAATATTCACTGGAGACGCGTGAATATTTATATAATTATATTATATTATATTATATTATATATATATATTTAACATTCGAAGAGACTGGGTCGCCGGTCGCCGGTCGCGGCCGTCCACCTGTCAATATTATCTACATTTTCGGGCCACCGATGACCGACCATTTCAATTTCGCAATACAGGAAATCTAATTTCTACAGCTTCCATAATGACAATTATACATTTATACCCCTTCTGTTGTGTTGCAGTCTGCAATTTATTGTTATTTTACAGAAAAGTTGCAAAAATAGAAAAGTTTGAGCATTCTGTTAAAAAATATCCTCAATTGAGAGTATTTATAGGAAAATAGTTTCATTTTAAAAAGTAAAATTTTATTTTGAGACTACTATCATAAGTTCGAGATACAAGAAGTGTATGCATGCATCCGGGGTGTGGTTAATTTAGTTTTACTTGGAAGGCATAAATTTTCAGTATTTTCCTTTCGAAATTCAAGTTCATTAAATCACTAATATTCCTTAAACTTAGATTAGGCTAATCAGTAATAATTTTTCAATTCTGCCAAGGATAGATGTTTCTATTTGATTATTTAGTCAAAGTGGTGAAAATATGCAATATTCTTACAAAATAAAAATTATATTTTATTATATCCATGTATATTGTTTTTATATTTTCCTACATAATAGCATTTTGACATTTCTGGTCAATAATTATGCTAGTCCATGTTTTCCTAAAAAATTGATTTCCAAACGCGGCATACTTGGAGGAAGACAAACACCAACATGGCAACATTACATGTACAACTCCAAGAATATCCATATAAAACAATTTTTTGGGTCAAATATACATGCAATAAGTCATTTATTTAAGTGTTGCATTTTGACTTTTGATAGTTATTTCATGAAAATGTGAACTAATTATAAATATAAATATAAGTGAAAATGGTACAAAATAGTCATTTATAAAATGTAAAGATAAAAAATAGATCTTTTGTAGACACATCTTTGTTTAGCCATTTTGGGGTATAAAATGACATTTATATCCTTCAAAGATGTTTGTTTGATATTTGGATTATTTATCACTCTTTCACTTATTTCTATGTATCCTCTTACTATTTTTTTCAAACTGTTTTAAAAAATCGAACCTGTATTTTTTGTTTTTAAAAATGCAATATCGGTATTGAATTATAGATATCAAAAATAGGATTAATTTGATATATTATACATGCAAAACGGATTTAAAATGGAAAAATTATGTGAATTCAAAGGTTTTGGAAAAAAACAAAATAACCCGTTTATGATAAGTGAGAAAACTAGATGTCGAAGTTACGTTTCTGATGGCTGAATCATGCCAAGTCACAAGAATGTGTGTTTGTGTGCAATTAAATTGACTTAATGACAAATTGGATTTTTCACACCCCAAAATAACTAAAAAAATTGGCAAAAAAACATCTTGTTTTGATGGGATGACTAAAAAAAACCAACTGTAAATATAATTATTCCTCCTTTGGTTAATTTTGTAGACCAATTTTAATAAAGTTATATATTCATCGAATTTGTAATAAAAATAAGATTATTGTAAAAACGAGTTGTGCTGAAATTTCTTTAGTATTTCTCAAAAAAAGAAAATTTTTAGTATTAAATACTAAAGAGTACAGTTTACTATCCCTGACACAATATAAAAATACCATACGAATCCGACTTAAAGTTACTGATATGAAAACGACGCGGACACGACTAGCAAGAATCTAATATGATGTTACCAATTTGTCTAAATATTATTATTTTTTATTTTACATATATTTTAATGTATTTTGAGCATTATCCAAAATCAATCGCGGACTCGACCCGATGAGGAAGATACACTCTTCCTAAAGACTATTAGCTAAACGCCAGCGGTATTAAAGTCTTGAGCCTGTAGTGAATTTGTACCGTCTTTAAAGTACGCGCACAGCCCGCCACATAAGACCTTTTTCTCGAACTGCCCAGAACTCTCCAACCTGTGAAACTTTTAAACGCTCTAGCTTCTGAAACCTCTTCGAATTACCAAATTCACCTGAATTTTCAGAAGAATATTTCAGTTGTGGAGATGCGGAGCGCAGCACCGGTGGCGATCGGCGGCGGAGGAATGGACTTGTTGGCCGGCAATTGGTTGCATCGACACGGCAGCAGCGGCGAGTTCTCATGTCGGAGTACGGGAAGTGAGCATGATTTGGCGGCTATGGTGAGCGATTTCTTAGAAATTGGAAGTGCGGGAGCTGATTCCTGGTGTAGTAGCGACAGCGATTCTGGTTTCTCCGACCTAGCTTATCGCGCCGAAAGGATTGCGGTTAGTATTTTTTTTGTACGTTTGCTGAATCGTTTGAGCTTAGATTGTGTGTGTGTGTATGTGTGTGCAATTTTGAGAGTGACTACGAGGAAATTGAACATAGGCAGAAGAGATTGAGATGATTGTGTTGGACAATTGCTAGCAAGTGATCATTTTTTGTGAAACTAAATTGGAATTTGAAATGAGTTCTTCTGTTCAAAATGGTTGCTGATGAGAAATTGAATTTTGATAGTAGTACTGGATTAATCTTTTGTTTTTGTTCATGAACGTTGTGAAATGAACTCTTAGAAAACTACTGTTTATTTATAGATGTTGGAAAATATCTGGAGATTGTGCTTGATAAGTAAATTAAGGTTCTTTGTGCTTTTCTACTTCAGAAAAAATTCAAACAGTACTTTAGTTATTTTGAGAAACAGGGGAAAGAGAATAATATTAACTGAGTTCGTGGAATTGGTGTTCATTGAGTGATTGTTATTGATTTACTTTTTTACTCTGATTTTTACTGAAAATTACAACAAATAAGTTTTTTATAGTTGCTGAAAAATTGAAAATTTCCATTAGGTTTTCTAGATGTGTTCAGTGTCAGTAGTTATTCAATAGTAATAGAAATCTTGCTGAAGTAACTAGTATTGTTCCTGTCTAATCATCTATATCAGATGGCTTTGTTCATCAAGAAATACTATATCAAACATTATATAGGTCACAGCCAATGGTCTTACTGCCATACCATCCAATCATGGCTACCGCTTGATTCGAAACGAGTAGGCTTAATTTTTTTCAACCACGTCTTTTCATAAAAATCGGGGTCAACCTTCCTCTTTAAATTCACAATTAATATTAATTGGATTTCTGCTAGCTCTTTGACATCTTCTATTCGTACTTGTGTGCATCCCCTCTATTATTACATGAGAAAATTGAGTCATACCTTAGGAATGTTCCCAATTATCCAAATGTCCATTCAGCAAAATGGGAAAAAACACAGCTTAAAGTCATATCTCATAAAGAAGAAGATTCGCCTATTTGATGTGGTAAAACTGAAATACAACTCTCAGACAATGACTGGCATTCAGTTGGGGTTGAGCTTCGAAATCCATTTCCATCTTACCGTATTTGGTAGTGCCATTATGAGGGAAACAAGAAACATTTAAAGAGGTGATTACTTTAATTGGACATGGTTTGGACTTGCAAAGGATTTTCGCATTTCGAGGGTTTTTCTAAAGACTCAAATCTCAATTAAATAGTTCACATCTTTTAACTTCATTGCACCCTCAATGTTGGCCATGAAGAGCCAAAGAAATGTCTGACAGAACCTGTATGTATATAACATATGTAGTACATAGGTTTGTTATACTTGACACTAAGCATAAGAAACAATATCAGATACCTTTACCATATGAAGATAATTCATTGTTGTAATAATTATAGTTTAATGACTTCTACTCCATTTGCTTAGTCTTGATATCAATTGTTATTTGTCTTTCACTATTAACAGGTTGATAATCTGATTAGCCACTTAATTTCTCTAATTCGTAATGTGTCAATTACGAGAAAGAGCGGTAAAACATGTTGCCATGTGAAATATTCTTGTTCTTACTTGAGTAGATTCTATCTATATGTTGGGATATCCTAAAATGGCTAATATCTGATATCCATAGAAACATTTAAATTTCTTGAAGATGTGATGAATAGCTATCCATTCTTTGATCACAACATAGATGATTGGAGTTGGCTTCTCCGTCAGGCTTTTGTTAGTTTTATACCGTTTGATTTGTAACTTGAATGGACATGTTTAAAGCTATAATAGTTCTCATTTCCTGGGCATTTTAGCCACTTTATAATTTATACCTGAAATGTTAGCCTTTTTATTTCTAACGAGTATTCAAATTTGCAGTTCAATAAGTACTTTCTAACGAGTATTCAAATTTGCAGTTCAATAAGTATTCAGTTGATCAGTATGAAAGTGACTTGACAATAATTGTCAAATCCCTAATTCTCTCAATATCTGAAACGAACCAAGACGGGGAGCCAGATGCATGCAATTCCAGCTGCATCCTTTATTCTCTGGTGAAGCTTCTGCAGTCTTCTGGTTATGATGCAGCTCTATGTGCAACCAAGTGGCAGCGTCTTGGCAAAGTTCCTGGAGGTATGTTTTCAGTTTTGCATGGGCATTTTTGGTTTCTAAGTTGGAATCAGCTGAACTGTGTTGCATAGTTTCGCAACTTATATTGGGCTTCCACTCTAAGAGGGGTTAATTTTGCTGCAGTATAAGGAGCTAATGTCTTAGTAAATTCCTTATTAATTAAGCCATTATTTTTCAACTGATGATATTATCTGCAAGTTGGTTTTCAAGTAAGGTAAGATAAATATGCATATTTACCCTATTTTTACAAAAGGTGACTTTGACGCTCCAATTCAAACAGAAGAAGAGCCTTCAGTGGATATAAACCAAGCAGGATAGCTATAACTGAGGGGTCAAAAGTGGATAACATGTTTTTAAGTTTGAAAGCAAACAAGGTTCTCGATCTATCGGAAACTATTTGGCGGTCTACCGGTTAGCGACCATGGA
The DNA here is from genome assembly GCA_016081115.2 of Rehmannia glutinosa. Taxonomy (NCBI): domain Eukaryota; kingdom Viridiplantae; phylum Streptophyta; class Magnoliopsida; order Lamiales; family Orobanchaceae; genus Rehmannia; species Rehmannia glutinosa. The sequence goes on along the minus strand of JABTTQ020000760.1, from coordinate 164,834 downwards.
GTATAAAGTTATATCGACCTTTTACCCTCAATCCAAACATGGGATTAATTCAAGCTCTATGTTCAGAAGAATATTTACCATCTGAAAAGAGGGAAAACGGTGTTTTTGTCTCAAGAATTGTGTTGAGAAAGGGCGGATGTATAGAACCTTTCAACTCGCTTTTTCATTTTTGTCAAAATGGAATCTATGCCAAACATATATGACATTGTCCCTTACTTCGACAGGGTATACATGTCTAAATTTAATATTTTTAGTTGGTGTCAGACTAGCAATGTTCTAACAGTGCAACAGAGAAGCTCCAATAAAAAAAGTTTCTATGCCAAGATTTTCATTGTGAGTGGATTGGAGAAGAAATCTGGAAATGTAATATATGCGTATAAACAACATTAAGAAGCAGAGTATTCAATGGGCGAAACCTTCTTTGTATTAGTTGGTGTCACTGGCCAAGTTGGCTTGAAAACTAAATTTGTTTTTAGGGTACATTAGAAAACCTAACATTACTGTTTAGCTTAATTATAAAAATATCCACTTATTTTTCAAAATTACAACCACCTGTTTGAGGTTTAAATTTGCTTAACAAATACCCTCAAGAGAGAGTGCAATTTTTGTAATATAGAAAAAAAATATCAAGGGGTGGTTTGTAATTTTCAAATAAAGCTGAGATTTTACGTAAATTTCAAGGGTATCTTTTGTAATCAATTCTTCTTTTTATGACCCGAGTGTTGCTAATACTAACTTCTTTGGTAATTCTAGTTGCTTATCGTTTTCCTCTGAAAAATGTAGGTGAACATGAGTTCATAGATGTGATAGTGCAGCAAAGTAATGGAGGTTCTGAAAGGTACATCATTGACATCGACTTCCGAAGTCACTTCCAAATAGCGAGAGCTGTGAAGCCCTACAGTGCAGTTCTGAGTTCTCTTCCTGCAATATTTGTGGGCACCATGACAAAGCTCAAGCAGCTGCTTCAAATTATGGCCAAAGCTGCTAGGTTCTCTCTCGAGCAAAATTCGATGCCTCTTCCTCCGTGGAGATCATTGCCTTATCTTGAGGCTAAATGGGAATCTCCTTGCCAAAGAATAGTTACCCTTAACACAGAACCCTCTTCCTCCTCTCATCAGCACTGTATTGGTTTACTGAGGAGGCTAAAGTCCTTTGTTGGATCTGATTTCAAAAGCTGAAGGATTGTTGACACAGAGATAAGAACGAAACGTTGGAGACAGGTCAAGAGAGTAACACAACAGTTCTTTTCATTTTTTATTTCTTTATTTTTCTTAAATCGAATAGCTTTCTTGCAAGAGGTTCAATACCACCTTGTTTTTGCTGTCAAGGATGTAGAGTGTTGATGTGTAGTTGACCGACTCAAATCAATTTTGGCTGATTGTAGTTCATGATAACTTTCAGATTACAGAGTGTACATTTGAAATATGAGGAAATTTTGTTCTGCTAAGGGCATTGGTTGCACTTTGCCGTGTTTTCTGTTGGTGAATATTTTGTTGGCTCAATGTTCTGGTCTTTCTCACACGCATATAGTCTTTTCCATTTTTCATTTGGGCTTTTCGTACATCTGAGTTGAATGGGGGATAACATTTTATTCTTAAGGGAAATCATACGCAGCCTGATAGATAGCCTTCCTACATGGCTACATCCTGCTCCAGCCTTTGAGTCTATTCAAACTCCCTCTTTCTTTCTTAGCTTTTGCAATTTTTGTCCTCTAAGTTTAAAGATGTGGCGTATTTGGTCCTATAAGTATCCTATGTAGCAATTTAGGTCCCGCAAATTTTAATTTTTGTGCAATTTTGGTCCCATAAGTTCTATTTTTGTGTAATTTTAGTCTCAAATGGGTAAGTCATATTTCACTTATTGTGGACTAAAATTGCACACAAACTTAGAATTTATGGGATTGAAATTGACAAAAATCAAAATTTAAGGGACCGAAATTGCTACATAACATACTTAGAGGACAAAATGTTATTTTTTTATACTTATGGGACCAAATTTGCTATACACAATAATTACATGTTTAAATATGTCACAGAATATGACCAAAACTGCAATTAAACCTAGCTTGCACTCTAGAGGAAGAAGCTTGCAAAGTCATAAAACCTAAGGGAACAGATAAGGTTGGATTGAATATACTTTCATTTTGGGAATTTTTTTTTCTGTTACAAAATAGTTATGAAAAAATTGTTAGGGAGAATAAAAGTTTTTTTTTGATAATTTGAATGGATATGTAACGAAAATAAAATGATGAAAAATGATGTGATATGAAAATATAAAATAATAATATGATTGGTAGTTAAAAATATGCGTGTGAGTAAATAGTGAAATTAATGGGAAAAGGTGTAATAATTGTTAGGAATTTTATTGTTTAGATTTTGATGAATGCCATGTAAAACTTAGAATAGAAAGTTGGCTCCCCAATTCTTGCTTTGAAATGTATTGTAACAATTAGAGTCGGCCAGGAGTTAAGTCGCCTACGCTCCAACTTGCAAGAAGACAAATCAAGGCTTGAAGGAAAACTCACGTGAGACAATGAGTACAACAAAGAAGAGCGACAGAACTCGATCAAGAAGAAGCGGTGAGATACTGGTGAGTGGAACATCACCAAGTCAACTCAAGAGAAGCCAAGTCTCAAACCAAGTGACAAGAGTCATCCATGATTGGGAGCCGACTCTAAGTCACCTGGGAAAGCGAGGAAATGCGATCAAGTCGAGATAATCAAAAAGAACCGTTGCACGAAAATCAAGAGATTTACTTAAACAAGTAATATCTCCATACTACCTTTCTTGGAGTGCTCGATCCCGAGGAAGCGTGCAAAGAAATGAACGATGGGAAGCACTACACCGTGTCGAATTAAAAAAGGTGATAAAACATTTCATACGAGGAAATGGCAATTCCAAGAACGCAAACCAACGATCGCAAAGTGATTTTCAAAAATGAGCCTATCTCTTCAACGGGCAAATTTTTGAAAGTTCACTATAAAAGGCCGAGGAGTTTGATTGAGAAGGATGATGCGATGATGCGTGAATGACACACACGTGAGATATACAAGCTTATCAAAATCGAAACATTCTCAATCCTCAAGCTACATCTCAAGTACATCAATCCAACACTTACCTGTGAAGGAACGAGAACTTCAATCGGTTGAAGAGGAAAACACAAAACAAGGGGTCTACATTCCAAGAAGGATTGTAGAAAGGTTCAAGGTGAACGAAGTCTTAAGCTTTTGGAGGGCTTCGTGATCAAATCCAAAGTGCTTGAGCAAGTGAGTACAGTAGTAGCAAGGCAAACGCCTGAAGAAGCCGAGTCGCACGAGAAGCCACCGAGTGATCAAGGCGTCTCAGGATCGAGTCCCAAAGGATCAAGTTGGTGTTGTGATCAAGACTTGTATCCGGACTGGTACCACTTTGTAAACTCGATCATTACTTAGTGGATTCCTCCGGGAGTTGGAGAAGAGAGGAGTAGAAGAATTACCCCATCTTCGAACCTCTATAAAAACTTTTTGTGTCATTTACTTTACAAAGACTTAAATATCTCTGCACTTTTAATTGCTTATATCTGGCGATAAATTTGCTATCCATTTGATAATCCATAAGTACTAAATCAAGTCAGAAAACTTTGCTTAATCAAACTTAAGGGTGTTAAGTCTTCCAATAAAACAAAAAACACAAAATGAGTCAAATTATAGCCAACAAAGTGAGTTACTCTACTAACAGCTCAAATTTGAAACTGTTGAGAGATTAACTCTCTTGAGTGACTAATTCGACATCATCGATATCTGGTGTGTAGAACTCAGAGATTTAAAAGGACTAAATCGAAAATTTGGTAAGGTTTATTCAACCCCCTTCTAAACCTTACACTTACACCCCTTGGGACCTACAAGTGGTATCGAGCGGTTGGTTCATTGAACCCTCCGCACCGTTCTTGAACTAGATCTCCAAACTTTTCAAAAGTCCGCTTTAGTACTTGAGCTTTCAAAACTCTTTTCTATCATTAACAGATTATTATCATGGAAGCAAATCTAACACGCATTCCTATGTTCACTATTGAAGAATTTGATGATTGGAAAATTCGTATGCGTGCTCATCTATCGGATTACATGATGAGATGTGGATAGTGATAGAAGATGGGCCTCTGCAAATATTAAAGGTGAACACAAATGATTTAAGAGTTGCGGTTGAAGGGGAAGAAGATCCAAGACCGGACCGATTATGGTTGAAAAACCAAGAACCGAGTGGACAAATGATGACAAAGAAGATACAACCTGGACAATGTAGCCAAGGACATCCTGTACAAAACCTTGGACAAAGCCATGTTCAATAAAGTCAAATCTTGCAAAACGGCTAAGGAAATCTGGGACAAACCGACATTGATTTGTGAAGGTTCGAGCAAATCAAAGAAAACAAACTATCGGTGGTCAGACAAAAATTTGAGAACTTTAAAATGATCTCGGGAGAAAACCTGGATCAACTGGATGCTCGATTTACGAAATCACAAATGAGTCATCTACACTTGGAAAGGAATATACACAGTAAGAAATGTGTATGAAGATCCTGAAAAGTCTTCCAAATTTGAATGGGAGATGAAGGTCATGGCACCGAGACATTCCATGGACCTATCAAAGACATCCAACCATGAGTTATTCTCGGACCTCAAAGCCTACGAGTTTGAGCCGAGAAGGAAAGACCAGGAAGAGACAATTTGTACTCCAAAACAAATTTCTCTAGTTGTCAAAGATGGAAGGAGAGCTGAAGTCAAAGAGGCAATTGACCCGGAAGAAATTGCCCGATGGTTAAAAGATTTAACAAGTTCTTTAACAAGAACTACAAGAGAGGAAAGGGTGAATCCTCCGAAGACACTCACCTCCTCCAAATCAAGGGATGAAAAGCCAACCAAGAGAATGATCATCAACAAGTTGAGTATCAAAGTGATGACAACTCAAGAATAGAAAGAGCCGATCAAAAGGTGAATATCTATGTTGGAATTGTAGACAACCAGGTCACTATGCTATTGATCGCTCATATCCTGTAGTCAACAAGTCACGAAACGAAGAAGAAAGAAAGGTCTTGAGAGAAAGAAGACAAGAGAAGAAAAAGGCAATGATGGCCGCAGACTGGCCGAGACAACAATGAAGTCAAGGGAGACAAATGACTCGAGAGCAAGAAGTGACTACACAAGTGACTCGAAGAAGAAGCCTTGATCCGCTTAATGGCCAAAGAACAAGATCAAGAAGATGAGGTACAATCTAACTCAACAAGCTCGGACACTAGTGATAGTGAGGATGACACACACACTTCATCACCCACTCGATCTTTATGATTCATTAGGCAAAATGATGAAAGATTTTGAGCACATTAAAACCTCACACACACTATTGAATGAGGAAAACAGCCTACTCAAAAGTCAAAACTCAAAGCCGACTAAGGAGCCGAGTACTCTAAGTCAAATAGTGATGAGAATAAAAGTTTAAAGTTTGAAAATGCTAAATTAATAAAGAAATTGCCGCTTATAGAAAAGAGGAGAATGACCTCAAAAATGTTATTGCCTCATTCACTAAGGCATCTAAATCATTGGATGATCTTATTATGAGTCAAAGAGAATGTGGAGACAAGACAAAGCTTAGGATTTAATTCCTTTGTGCCATGTCAACCCTCGGAGTAATTTTGGAAAAAGGATCTTCAAGTCATGAAGAGTCCGAAAAATCCAAAACTCTAAATGTTGCACACACTTTCAATCCAAAGCACAATACTAAGCAAACCGGCCTTGGTTACAAAGGAAAAGGAAAAACGGCCGATTGAGAGTCTTGAAAGGGCAAATGAGAAGAGATTCACCAGAGTCCTCAAACAGACTCCAAACAAAAATACTCAGAAAGAGGAAGAGAGCTACCAAAAATCCCGAAAACTCATAAAAGAAATACATATGATGGGAATGGTAGAAAATATCCAAGCCAAGTCGATCGAATAATGTGAACTACCACTGAGACTTATGGAATACAAGCCCAAGTGGCAAAGGCCTAGAACTCAACAAAGGCCATTCCAAAAGCATAAGAGCTTTCATCAAAGACACATATGCACCTAGGCACCACACTCAAAGACACCACAATTACCCAAGAAAGGCAATTGCTAAAACACATATGCAGCATACGGGCAAAAAGAGACAAAAGAGGCAATTTTGTATGAACTGGACTCCCCAAGCAATTTGCCAGGATTGATTATGATTATGGCACGATAGATGGCAACCTCTTAGAGTCAAATCATTTGGCTATAGGTTGGTTGGATCATCTTATAATTCTAACCCCTCGGGACCCGCAGGACAAGAATGGGTACCTAAAACTTAATTTCCTTGATTGCGGGTTCAAGGAACAGTGAGAGTGCCAAGGAACCTGGTACATGGATAGTGGTCGTTCCGGACATATGACAGAAATAAGAGAAATCTGTCAAAATTCAAGGAAGTCAAAGGAGCCAAAGTCATATTTGGAGGAAATGAAGCTCCTGGTGAAATAAGAGGCATTGGATCCATCCGGAGGAATGGTTTTAGAAATCACGGATGTTGCATATGTTGAAGGACTAAACTTCAATTTACTAAGCATCACCAACTCGTGACAAGGGCTACAATGTTGGATTCAACATGGGAATATGCCAAATCAAAAATGTTGAATCTAATGAAGTTGTCTTTGCAAGGATGTAGACGAGAAAAATATGTATGTAGTGGATTGGTCAACCGCAACACCCAAGACTGTCTACTAGCAAAGAGCACACCGAATCAAGTTAGGTTGTGGCACAAAAAGCCGAGTCATCCGAATTTCAAAACGATCAACAAACTAGCAAGAAGTCATCTTGTGGAAGGACTTCCAGGACTCGGTATACAAGAAGGAGAGTATATGTGATGCATGTCGAAGGAAAACAAATCAAGTCGTGCGTCAAAGAAAAGACATGTCCATCCTCAACAAGAATATTGCATCCGCTTCATATGGATCTATTTGGCCCAAAGGGAACCAAAGAAAGCATAAGTGGAAAGAAATACACCTTGGTGGTAGTAGATGACTACTCAAGATATACATGGACAATATTCATGTGCAAGAAGAAAGAAACTCTACAAAAGCTACCACAAATGATGAAGAGGATACAAAATGAGAAGGGTCAAACCATTATCAAAATAAGATCGGATAGAGAACCGAGTTTGTCAATGGAATAATAACTCAAGATCAGTATTGAGAATGGTATTGGTCATGAACTATCACCGCAAGGACTCCACAAACAGTGAGAATGGAGTTGCGAACGAAGGAACAGAACCTCAAAGAAGCGGCAAGGACCATGTTAGTGAAGGGGTTACAAAAAGATTTTGGGTGAAGCAATCAACACACTGCTACACCCAAAACAGATGTATGATAAATAGGCGGTGACAAAGACTCCTATGAGATCTGGACTGAAGAAAACCAAATGTTGCATATTTCAGATATTTGGATGTAAATGCTTCATCCACAATAATGGCAAAGACAACCTAAAGGCTTTTGATGCTAAAGGCGATGAGGTATCTTCTTAGATACTCAACAAAGAAAGCAAACCTACAGGACACTCAACAAAAGAACTATGGTTACGAAGAATCCATTCATGTAGTATTCGATGAGCCAAACATAAATGGAGAAGACATTGAAGAGTCACCGATAAGTTGAATCATCCAACCTTCTGAGAAGAGTCCCTATCTTTGAAGTCAAGGGGATTATCAATTCGAGGAAGAAGATGAGATAGTCAATCTCAAAAGCGGTGAAAATCTGCAATGAAAGTGATCACGAGAGAGTGACCACAAAGAACACGTACCGCAAGTCGATCAATCCAACTAACTTACTTCAACCCGACGTAAGATGGCCGAGAGACCATCCACGAGAACTTGTCATTGGGGACATGAGAGAAGGTGTCAAGACAAGATCCAACTCAACAAGAAGCAATGTTCACATGCTTCATCTCGCAGATAGAGCCCAAAGATGTGTCACAAGCGTTGGATGACACACATTGGATTCAAGCTATGCAAGAAGAGTCAATCGGTTTGAGAGAAATAAAGTATGGGAATTAGTACAAAGACCCATACATCAAAATGTTATTGGAACCAAATGGGTATTCAAAATAAGATGAACGAGGAAGGTTACGTGGTAAGAAACAAAGCAAGATTGGTAGCCAAAGGATATTGCCAAGAAGAAGGAATAGATTTTGATGAAACATTTGCTCCTGTAGCAAGATTGGAAGCTATAAGGATGTTTCTTGCCTATGCTCACAAAAATTTCACTTGTATATCAAATGGATGTAAAAAGTGCATTCCCGAATGGTTTATTGGAAGAAGAAGTGTATGTTGAACAACCTCCGAGGATTTGAGCGAGAAGACTCTTGGAGACAAGGTATACAAACTCAAGAAAGCCTTGTATGGATTGAAACAGGCACCCGAGCATGGTATGATACCCTGTCACAATTCCTAATCGAAAATGGATTCACTAAAGGAAAAGTAGATAGAACACTTTTCGAATTCAAGACAAGAAGAGTATCTTGCTTGTTCAAATATATGTGGATGACATCATTTTTGGATCCACTAACAAAGAGTCATGTGAAAAATTCTCAAACCTCATGCAAAGTAAATTTGAAATGAGCATGATGGGAGAGTCGACATTCTTCCTGGACTTCAAGTGAAACAAATGAAGGATGGAACCTTCATAAGTCAAACAAAATACACCAGAGATTTAATGAAGAAATTTGGTATGGAGGAGAAGTCTTCCTACGTAAAAATACCAATGAACACATCGATCAAAATGGACATGGATGCGGATGGCAAGCCTGTAGATCAAACAAGATCTGAGCACTTATTGGATCATCGCTCTATCTCACACTAGCGAGGCGGATATCACCTTTCTTTGTAGGTGTATGTGCAAGATTTCAATCTGCTCCAAAAGAGAGCCATATGACTGCAAATTAAGAGAATATTGAGATACTTAAAAGGAAGCGGAAGTAGGCCTATGGTATCCAAAGGAAGGTGGATTCAAGCTAATTGGCTATTCGGACTGACTATCTTTGGATGCGAGTGGACAGAAAAGTACTTCAGCACATGTCAAATGCTTGAAACAGACTAATTTCCTGGTTTAGCAAGAAGCAAACTCAATAGCCACCTCTACAAAATGAGCGAGAATACATAGCTGCGGCAAAATCATTGTTGCCCAAGTCCTATGGATGAGACAAAGAATGAGAGATTATGAAGTTGAAGAAAAAGAAATTCCAATCATGTGTGATAACACAAGTGCCATTGCAATCACTCAAAATCCTGTGTTGCACTCAAGAACAAAACATATTGATGTCGATATCATTTCATAAGAGATCATGTTGAAAAGAAGGACATTATCTTGAATATATCTCAACCGACAAGCAACTAGTGACATCTTCACAAAACCATTATGTGAGTCAAGATTTGAAGAACTCAAACATGAGTTGGGGCTAATTGAGCTAAGTTTCGAGACACAGAAGAATCAAAGAAAAGGAATGGAACAGAAAGAAGGTGAAACAGAAATAAAACAAAAATAAGCTCAAGAAAATCACCAGACGGAAAGTCGGCTATATCAAGTCACCGATAGCCGAGTCACTAAGAGAAATGTGAGAAGCGAGTTAAATCGGCTAAGAGATAAGCTGAATAACTTATGAGCAAAGTGACAAAAACGCAATCGTTTTTGACTTAGCGGGAATGTTTTAAGAGACACGTCGGCATAATGATGATGTGTACTGAGACATAAAAGCCGCACACCAAGCCTATGATTGGATATAAATGCTTTGCCGCATTAAATACGAGACATGAATCGCTCAATATGCGTCGCGAAAATCAAGCCGTTGATTTCGATCACGATTCAAAACCGTCCTCGCACGCCCTTTCATAAACCATATTTAAACCATTTTCGCCCGTTTCTCTCTCACACTTCTAAAAACTGCTTTCAATCTCTCTCTCTCAAAAAGCAAAGGCAAACACTCTCAAAACCCTATCAACCTTCAAATCAAATTTCTGAACTTTTCTTCAAATTATTCTAAGAAATGGCACCAACGTATGACTTTACCAAGTTGGGAAAACAAATCCACACCGGTTCGACCGTAGATTTCGACGGAATGGAATGGTGAAGCGGGTCCGACGACACCCTGGTGAAGAAAATCGCGGAGAAGTTAGAAACGCCGGGATCAAACCGTTTCTAACACTCGAGTATCCTATGACCTACATGGAGGAGGTCGCACAATTCTCGTGAATGCCGAGATTCACGATGAAGGAATCAAGTCATCTTCACGGGAAGCGGTGATCTATCACCGCCAAGGATTTGGTGAATATTGCTCACTACCAAAGAGGGAGCATCCGAGATCAAAGAGGCCGATGTAAACTTGGGTGACGCATGGAAAGAAATAGCCAAGTCCGACGTTCTTTGACAAAATAATATACACAACAAACAAGAGATCTGGCCAAGGAAGATTATCACAAATTGTTGGACATTGTTGCCAAGTGTATCGACATCAAATTTGGCGGCTTTGACCAATCACAAAGGCAAAATTGACCGTGATGGCTGCAATAATCGAAGAAAAGAAGATAAACCGGGCCGAGTTTATCTACAAGGACTCTGCCCGAACGTGGGAACAAGTCCTTCAAAGAAGATGGGTCATTTGGAGGATCCCGGATATGGCCTAGTGATTGGCCGGCTATTGGAGGTGAAAGGAGTACCTCTTAGACATGGGAAGGCTTTCCATGTTAACAAGAGGATGTTCGAGCTAATCTCTCGGTGCTCGAGGAAGCGGCGTCGCCAAGAGAGTCGACACCGGTGAGGGGGAATCACCGACCAGAAGACACACCGCCTCCTCTCAACCAAGAAGAAAGTCGCCCTCAGCCTACTACGAAAAATCTCTTTGCCCCTGCAAAGAAAGAAACCAAACATGCACTGCCCGCAGCAGAGTCACCGCCGGCAACGTGTCACCCGCCCTGCGGCGGCGGTCGAGAAGGACTCACAAATTCCTTCTTCGATCGTCAAAAAGAGGAGAATCGACAAGCCTAGACGGCCAGCTCCCGAGAAACAAACACAAGCACCGCCCCACCGCCCAAGATTCGAGAGGACACCGTCTCGAACCGTAAATCCCTCTCCGTACAAACCAAGAGACGAAGAAGACTTGTAAAGCAATCCGAGCAGGAGAAACCACTGAGTCGGCTACTCGGCTAGCACAAATACGGAGACTACTGGAGAAGTAGAGTCTCCGAAGTAGTAGATGAAATAAATTAAGTCTGCTGAAGGTGATCAAGCAGAGGCAACCTCAAGACCAATCGTAGCTCACACAAATTGAAACACAAGAAGAACCGGCTCGGGCGGATAGTGATGTAATGATCCTATCTCCACCTTACCCGCACATCCGAATCGTCTGCGTGAGTGGAGAAAATGGAAGTTGAGCAAGTCAAGGGAACAGTTCAACGGCTGAATTCATAGAAGAAGAAAGAGGAACTACTAAATTTCCTCGATTATCTACCGTACTCAGGCTCTAGATGAAGACAACTCGCATGGATATTCTCGCAGATCTACAAGGACAAGGAGAGAGAAAAGCAAGCTGATGAAGCCAAGACGCGAGAAGGCAAGACATCGCCCTATCTCCGGCACCACGTAACACTTCCATCCTCTCCTTGATGTCTTCTCCGAAAGTGATGAGGAACTGCAGAATCTTTTGCCACGAGAAGAGTTGCAATTGCAGCAAGCATTGCATGAATCAAGAATCCTTCACGAACAAAGACTGATGGAGGGACCAGGAGAGTCCTCCGAACACAAATGAAATCGATCCAATGGGAGTGGTTCAAAAATAGCCACTGATGTTCTTCTACCACTTCCCAATAACTAACTCGGAAGAAGGCAATAAGGAGATGGCGATGAAACTGGGCTAGTGGGGACCCCAATCGAGCTAACCCCTATTGAAGGTGTGTTACCACCGCCCCAACGGCTGAACCATCAATTGCAACAAATGGAGTTTGGAGACGAGTGACCCCACTCCAAGTCACTCACCGGTGCTCCAAAATTAGGGGAAACTCCTCCACCTGCAGGCAAGGTCGGAGGATGCTGCAGATGACTCCACAAAGAATGTAGGAGGCGAAGCAAAGAACACTCAAACACAAGAAGAAAGAACAGAAGTTGCCATCAACGAAGCTCGGGCGATTGAGATCTGCTCTCAGCTGAGGTGCCACTCTCTGAAGGCTAATGACGCTGGCGATGCGATCGAGGCACGAGGAAGGAATGCCAGGAGTTAACACTGGGCGATGAAAGTGCAATCCATGGGGTTGAGACTCCAATGGATGCCACTCGTAGAAGACCCTAAGACAGTGACACTGTCGAAAGGGAAGCCCAGTGCCTTGCGGCATGAGAGACTAACTGGAGGAAATGAAGGCCACGGGAGGTTGAGACTTCCCGGGTAACACACCAAGTAGAGAACATCCCTCCCGCAACCATCGATCCATCGAGAAGGAGATCGCGCACTTCATGATTCCCAGGACAACCCGATGTCACCTTTCTGGGATCGGGCGAAGAAAGTGATCTACCCCCCATGACAAATCCAAAAGATTCATGCGGATGTTCCAGGCCCGAGCAAGTCGATCCCAAGACTACTCGTCGACCTTTAATTTTGATGATGAGCCACCAATGGAAATCTCATCATCGTCCGATGACGCTCGATAAGGCCGAGGACCGATCTACTCAAAAGGAGAAATCACCGAGACCAACGGCTGTTAAGACAAACTGAGGCTCGATGGCCGAGTCTCATCGCACCACAAAACCCAAATTGAACCCGGAGACCACTGTTCCGCTCCTCAAGCTACACCTAGATCGATTCCCAAAAGAACTTCACGTCCACCGCTTATCATCGAACAAATCCCGGATGGCGGTGATGAATCCTTTGTGGAATCTTTCCCTTTCTCACTGGAGATACCCGAGAACTCCACGAAGAGTCGAAAATGAGCAAGCACGCTATCACGCTGCCAGCTCCTGTTTTCACTCAGGCACCATTGTTCCCGACTTGATTTACGGTTGTTTGTGGCCATCACCGCAATGTGAAGAATCAACAAATACGAGAAGTGTTCAAGGCACTCTTTCTTTGAAGTTGAAAAGATGGAAAGGCATCGCCTCCTTGGATATGCGCCGACAACAGAGATGTCAACCTTACAAATGACTTGAGAGGCATCACAATCGAGATAAGGGAATGGTGGCAACAACAAAGAATCAATGCGTGTGGAACAATTGAGATACTTCGCACAATTATTTAACAAGTCATTGGTGTGGAGAGTCAAAATCTGTTGATGCGAAACGGCTGCGGAACACATTGAACATATGCACGGCTCACACCGCCGAGATCAAGGCTGCTGCGTGAGCGAAAATGCAAATGATATACTGACGTTTGGAAGAACACATGACAAGAAAATTCAGCCTTCTCATGGCTGAGATGAAGCGATTTGAGAATCCAACGCTACTCGGTTTGAATTCGTGCGGATACAACGCAGTGAGACTTGAAGCAAAATTCAACCATCGGGAGACTCGACTTCATGCTTGCCAAATAATGTTCCACTGGGTTCCTCTATCCTTTGATGATGCCAAAAAGGAGGAAGAGGAATACCTTAAAGCAAACAAAATCAAGTTTGAAAAGAAAGGAGCGGTGACAAGGAACAAATGAGAAGGGAAAATCAACGAGGAAACTTTGAAGTCAAGAAAGGAAAATCTCACGAGGGGAAGGATCAAAGAATATGACCTTGATGATTGCACAAACCCCCAGCGGGTCCTGTCATCAATGACATTATAAGCGGAAACTCCCGTGACTCTGCCACTCCAACACTCTGTTTGTATCTATGGCCGAGAAGAGAAAAGAAATTGAAGCGAGGGGATGAAGGAGGTGGAAGGAAGAATGGATGCCGGGTGATGAACATTTTGAAAGAACACGGAGGCATTCCGAGTTGACAAAGACACGTATGCCATTTCGGATGTCGGGACAGAGCGAAGATCGGTTGACGAATTCAAAACGCTCGAATCTGAAGGTTATTTTGCAAATTTGTCCTTGCTCAAGCTTGGGACTGTCTTGGGAAAAGGGTCTCACATTATGTGAAGAAAGGCGATAGGCAATGAGACAACCGCAATCCTCTGCCGTCACTCCGCCGGCACTCACCGGAAAGAAAAAGGCCCCAAGACAAGATACGCCCGAGTAGAGGAAGAAGCGGCGATGGAGGAAGAAGCTTGGACTGAGGCCTCTGCCAAGAATATTGAATACGTAGATCCGGAAAGAAAGGAGGGATCTACTTGGGCCGGGCTTGACCATGTGGCGAACTTGCAAGTGGCTAAAACCAATGCCGAGTATGCAAAAAGGATAGAAGAAGAAAACAAGAGACAAACTCGGCTATGGCGGGAGAGAGACAGGAAAGAATAAGGAAAGATGAAGCTGCCGAGGAAGGCATATGAGAAGAAAAAGAAGGCAGTGATGACGAGAAGAAGAGAAGAAGAGAAGAAGATCTTTGATCAAGATGAAAAGAAGAGACAATGAAGGAGATGAAGTGTTCTTTGTCAACCCTTCGTGTATTTTATATGTAAATACATACAATGTAAGTCTTACGTAATAATGCTATAATTTTTTTTGAGACAATTACATACTCGATACACCTTGTTGTAACAAATTGTGTTAAGTACAAGAATGATATGGTCAATAAAAAGACTGATTATGCACATACATTCTATGTCAATACACTATCTCAGTATGTATCTTTGTTACTTGCATCTTTATATGATTTAAGTTTTGGCATCATCAAAAAGGGGGAAATTGTTAGGAATTTTATTGTTTAGATTTTGATGAATGCCATGTAAAACTTAGAATAGAAAGTTGGCTCCCAATTCTTGCTTTGAAATGTATTGTAACAATTAGAGTGGCCAAGCCGAGTTAAGTCGCCTACGCTCCAACTTGCAAGAAGACAAAAGGCTTGAAGGAAAACTCTGTTGTGAGACAAATTTGAGTACAACAAAGAAGAGCAGACAGAACTCGATCAAGAAGCAATGAGATACTGGTGAGTGGAACATCACCAAGTCAACTCAAGAGAAGCCAAGTCTCAAATCGGTGTGACAAGAGTCATCCAATGATTGGGAGCTGACTCTAAGTCACCTGGGAAAGCGAGGAAATGCGGTCAAGTCGAGATAATCAAAAAGAACCGCAGACGAAATCAAGAGATTTACTTAAACAAGTAATATCTCCATACTACCTTTCTTGGAGTGCTCGACTCCCGAGAAGCGTGCAAAGAAATGAACCAATGGGAAGCACTACACCGTGTCGAGTGCAAAAGGTGATAAAACATTTCATACGAGGAAATGGCAATTCCAAGAATCGCAAAAACCAACGATCGCAAAGTGATTTTCAAAAATGAGCCTATCTCTTCAACGGGCAAATTTTTGAAAGTTCACTATAAAAGGTCGAGGAGTTTGATTGAGAAGGATGATGCGATGATGCGTGAATGACACACACGTGAGATATACAAGCTTATCAAAATCGAAACATTCTCAATCCTCAAGCTTCACATCTCAAGTACATCAATCCAACACTTACCTGTGAAGGAACGAGAACTTCAATCGAGTTGAAGAGGAAAACATCGAAAACAAGGGGTCTACATTCCAAGAAGGATTGTAGAAAGGTTCAAGGTGAACCAAGTCTTAAGCTTTTGGAGGGCTTGATCAAATCCAAAGTGCTTGAGCAAGTGAGTCAGAGTAGCAAGCGCAAGCCTGAAGAAGAAGGCGAGTCGTCGAGAAGCCACCGAGTGATCAAGGCGTCTCGCATCGAGTCCCAAAGGATCAAGTTGGTCACATTGTGATCAAGACTTGTATCCGGACATTACCACTTTGTAAACCGATCATTACTTAGTGGATTCCTCCAGGGAGTTGGAGAAGAGAGGAGTAGAAGAATTACCCCATCTTCGAACCTCTATAAAAACTTTCTTGTGTCATTTACTTTACAAAGACTTAAATATCTCGCACTTTTAATTGCTTATATCTGTGATAAATTTGCTATCCATTTGATAATCCATAAGTACTAAATCAAGTCAGAAAACTTTGCTTAATCAAACTTAAGGGTGTTAAGTCTTCCAAAAAACAAAAAACACAAACTGAGTCAAATTATAGCCAACAAAATTGAGTTACTTCTACTAATAACTCAAATTTGAGTCTGTTGAGAGATTAACTCTACTGAGTGACTAATTCGACTCCCATCAGGATACAGGTGTGTAGAACTCAGAGATTTAAAAGGACTAAATCGAAAATTTGGTAAGGTTTATTCAACCCCCCCCCTTCTAAACCTTACACTTACACCCCTTGGGACCTACAATAATGATTCGGTTTTTTTTTTCCTGAAAAGTAGGTAGATGTGATTAGTATAAGAAAATTGAGAAAAATTAAGAGTGTGTGAATAGTATATTTTTTGAAAATTTTGGTGAACAACCACATTTCAAGGTAAAAAATATTCTCTATTGGAACGAAGATTGAAAAATTTCTATACCCAAGTATAGCCTAAGGTTGCGATTGGATGTGTTTTCTTAAGGGAAATATTTTCTCCACTAAAGAATAGTGATGAAAGATTTTGAAAGAAAGAAAAATGAATTTTGGGATTATGATTAGAAATTAGGGGTGTGCATGGGACGGGACGGTTTGGAGATTTAGAAATCTCCAGAACCGTCTCAAAGTTCCAAGATTCTAAAATTAAGTTTCCCGAACCGACATAGAAAAAAATCTCCGACCCAAACCGTACCGAAAGTTCGGGACGGTTTGGGATGGAATTCTGTTCTAATGGGACTGTACGGTTCGGTTCGGAACGAAGATTCAGATATTAGTCATAAATAAAACATACAAATTTGAAAAAATAAAAGAAAATCAATATAAAAATCACCAAACAGATATACTTCAAGTCTCTATTTAGTGTAGTCTCAAAATAAAAACTAAAACCATAATAGGTAACACAATGGTAAATTCCAAACTTAATAACCTCAATAATACAATAATATTCTATTATATGGGCAATTATCCTTCTATTGACTTAGAACAATTATAATTAACTAATAATTTTGATAAGTTAATATGAAATAAAAATTTGTGTAAATTTATAATATTAGTATCTCCTACTTAACAACTTAATATATCAATAAAATTATGTTTATGATTTATTTGATGTGGTAAAAAAATTAAAATATGATTTTTACTACTTTTTATAATATGGTGCTATTACTTGTTTTAGAGTATGTTTCTCTTTTAAATTTAATTTACTAATCATTTAACTAATTTTAATTTTAAATGATTTACTCTATTATTAATATTAAAGTTTTTTAAAATTCATAATAGTTGCAGTATTATGGTTTTTTATAGAAATATATTTTATATTTAATTTAATTTCAAATAATTTGTAGTTAATTTAATATAAAATAGAAATAAAGTATATGTATTTACATAAAATCTTTAAAATTGTTCTAGCTTCGTTCTCAGTTCAGAATTGTTTGGTATGGTTCGGTACGGTTCCCGGTATGGGTTTGAAAAATCTCCAGAACCGTACCCAAAATATTTTCGAGATGGTACGGTTCGAGGAAAGTCAAAAAGTCAATGGATATTTTATTTCGGAGATTTTTGGTCCAGATATCAGTTCAGTTTCGGTATTCTCCAAGTCTCGTGCACATCCCTATTGGAAATATCATGAAATGTAATGATGAAAAATTGATTTGATATAAAAGTATAGAAATAATAATTTGATATAATTGGTAATTGGAAATATGTGACTGAATGATAGTAGAATTTGTGAAAAAATGTATAATAATGATTAGTAATTTGATGATTTTATTTTAAAAAAATAAATAAATGTGATTAATGGGATAAAAAGTAAAAGTGAAATAACAGAATTTTTTCCAGAAATTTTCATTTCAATTTACATTACTTAGTGAAAAATTCCTACTAGCGAAAAATTTCATGAAATTTTTATATTCAAGCACAACCTAAAAAATCACGATTGGATATGAAAAGAGATTCATTTTCGTTCCGCTGGAGAATTTTTTTTAACCAAAAATACGATTGTTTATGAAAATTTTCAGAAAATATACTATTCTCTAATTCTCACTTTTTCTCATTTTTTCTCTTTCTAATCACATCTAAACAATTTGTTTAAAAGAACTAATCATTATACACATTCTCCCATAAATTTATTATTCACTTACTCACCACTACAAGAAATTGTAATTTTTACCGACGGAAAAATCCGTCGGCAAATACGTTTACCGATGGATCCACGACGGATTACCGATGGAATTTTCCGTCGGCAAATGGCTTGTCGGTAAACACTTAACGACAGATTTCATTGTCCGTCGGTAAGTTTACCGACGGATCTACAACAAAACTCAATCACACTTTGGCGACAAGTCGCCGACGGATTTTGTGTCGGCAAAAGATATTCGTTGGCAAATTAAGTCAGCAAGTAACGACGGATTGCCGTGATGTAGGTCCCAAGGGGTGTGAGTGTAAGGTTTAGAAGGGGGGTTGAATAAACCTTACCAACTTTTCGATTTAGTTCTTTTAAAATGTTCAGAGTTAATACTTGAGTTGAGTCCTTGATGGATAGCTAAGTTAGTTAATCGTCAGAGTTAGTCACTCAACGACTGATCGAGCCGTTGATAGAATAACTCAGCTGTTTTGACTAAAGACTTAACTCGACTGTGATATGTTTTCAGCGGAAGACTTAACACCCTTGAATTTGGTTAAGTTTGTTTTAATACTTAGTTTTAACACTTAGTTAATTATCAATTGGATAGCAAATATGTCGTGAGATATGAAAGTAATATGCGAGAAATTAAAGTCTTTGAAATGTAAATGACACAATAAGTTTTTATAGAGGTTCAAGATGGGGTAATTCTTCTACTCATCTCTTCTCCAACTCCCGGAGGAATCCACTAAGTATTGATCAATATACAGAGTGGTTAACGATCCCGATACAAGTCTTGATCACACAAACACTTGATCCTTTGGGACTCGATCCTGAGATGCCTTGGTCACACAAATGGATTCTCGTGACGACTCGCCTTCTTCACAGGGCGGTGTCTTGCTACTACAGCCCACTTGCTCAAGCTCCTTGGATTTGATCACGAAACCCTCCAAAAACTTGAGACTGGTTCGACCTTGAACCTTCCTACAATCCTCCGTGGAATGTAGACCCCTTGATTCTTCAAATTGTTTCCTCTTCAACCGATTGAAGTTGTCTTTCCTTCACAATGAGTGTTGGATTGATTTCCTTCGTAATGTAGGCTTGAGGATTGATCTTGAATAACTTGAGAATATTTTTGGTTACAGTACAATGTTAGCTTGAATGTTCGTAGATTAGGTTGTCAAGGTAACCTTTTATCAAATAAACTCCTTAGCCTTTTATAGTGTTCTTTTGAAAATTTGTCCGTTGAAGAGATAAGCTTATTTTCAAAAGACACTTGTGGTCGTTGGCTTGTCTTGTTGCGGTCCTTGGAATTTACGTTTCCTCGTATGAACGATTCTTCAGCTTTTCAGAGTTCTGACACGGTGCAATGCTTCCCATTGGTTTATTCCTTTTGCACGCTTCTGGGACTGAGCACTTCAAGAAAGGTAGTATGGAGGTATTACTTGTTTAAGTAATTCTCTTGATTTCTGTGCAATGGATATCTTTCAGTTATCTCGACTTGACTGCATTTTCTTAATTTCCCCAGGTGACTTCGAGTCAGCTTCCAATCATTGGATGACTCTTCTGTCACTTCAACTTAAGACATGACAATCTTGAGTTGACTTGACTAATACTTCATTCAGCTGCATCTCAGCTGCTCCTTCAGTCGAGTTCCTGTCTTCTCTTCTTTGCCACACTCAGCTGCCTTACAGCGGAGTCTTCCTTCTAGTCTCCAGTTGTCTTCTTCCATGTTCAGGCATAGCTGACTTGACTCAGCTCGACCAACCCTATCTATCACAATGCAATTTACAATAGAAAAATGGGGTGTCAACTTTCTATTCTAAGTTTTACATGGCATTCATCAAAATCTAAGAATTAATTTCCCAACAATTTCCCCCTTTTTGATGATGCCAAAACTTAAAACATTCATACAATAAAGTAACGGCAAAGATACATATAGACAATGCAGAATCATAGAATGTATGCGTAGAATCAATCTTTTATTGACCATAACATTTTTGTTCTTTACATAGCTGTTTACAAAGTGTATCAGAGCTTAAATGGAACTTAAAGTAACTATGTTGTTCTATATCTACACAAGTATAGAAATTGTGCGATTTTATTCGATGTATAGAAGACTTACATAAAATGTATTTACATAGTAAAATACATGAAGGGGTGGACAGCAACACTTCATCTCCTTCGCTGCCTCCTTTTTTCATCTCCTCAGCTCTGTCATCTTCTGACCTCTTTCTCTTCTTCTCATCTTCAGCTGCCTTCTTTTTCTCATACGCCTTCCGGCAGCCTTCATCTCTTCTCGCCTTTTCTTGTCTTTCCTCCCATAGCTGAGTTTGTCTTTTATTTTCCTCTTCAATTCTCTTCACATACTCAAGATTGTTCTTAGCCACTTCCGGTTGGCTATTCCGTCGAATCCGGCCCAATAGATCCCTCCTTTCTTGCCTGGATCTATGTACTCAATGTTTTTGGGCGAGATCTGGTCTAAAACCTCTTCCTCCACCATCGCTTCTTCCTCTCGCCTCTGGGCATGTATTATCTTGGGGCCTTCTTTTCCCAAATGAGTGACTAGCAGAGTGACCAAAGAGCGACTCCAAGAGTCTGTCCGCCTGTCAGCCTTCTTCACATAGTTTGAGACCTTTTTCCCAAGATAAATCCCAGGCTTAAGCCATGGACATATTTGCGAAGTAACCTTCAGATGCGAGCGTCTTGAATTCATCAACAGATCTTGGCTCGATTCCTGCATCTGAAATGGCATAAGTGTCTCTGTCTGTTGGAATGCCTCCATGTTGTTTTAGAATGTTCATAACTCTGGCATCCATCTTTCCTTCCACTTCCTTCATCCCCGCTTCAATCGTATTTCTCTTTTCACCATAGTGCTGCAGAGTGTTGGAGTGGCAGAGTCATCGGGAGTTTGGCTTGATGATATCAGCTGTGACAAGACCTTGTTGGGGGGTTTTAGCAATCATCAAGGTCACATCTTTCGATCCTTCCCCCTCAAAAGATTTTCCTTTCTTCTCTCTTATTACTTCCTCAGCTATCTTTCCCTTCACAACAAGGTTTTTTCTTCAAACTTCGTGATCCTTCAGCGCTTTAGGTATTCCTCTTCCCCTTTTTGGCATCATCAAAGGAGAGAGGAATCCTCGAAATAAGCTAGCAAGCATGAAGTCTAGTCTCCGATAGCCGAAGTTCTCGCTTCGAGTCTGCTGCGAATTCGGAGCGAGTGGCGTTGATTCAAATTGCACCAACTTCATCTCGGCCATGAGAAGGTCCGAACTTTCGATCCATGTTCTCCTCTATGCGCAGAGCTCGTCTTATTATATTCACGCAGCAGCTTTATCTCTCGTGGTGTGAGATTTATGCATTTGTTTGATGTGCTCTTGCATTTTTGTCTTTGCATCGCATTCTCACCGCCCGGACTAGCAACTTGTTGAACAAAGTGTCCTGAAATATCGAGCTTGTTCCACGCGCATTGTCATTCTTTGTTGCCACCATTCCCGGATCCTAACTATTATGCCTCAGATTAGCGATAGGTTGGCGTCTCTGTTATCCACCTCATGTCCAAAGGTGAGGCCTGGTGCCTCTCCATCTTTTCAATCTCAAAGAAATAGGGCTTTGAAAACTTCCTCGAACCTCGGCTATCACTTCGTCTCACCGACGCCAGCAAGCGTCAAAGTCATAGTCACGAACAATGGTGTATGTTGGAATAACAGATCGGAGTTTATGGAAGCGCTATCGATCTCTAGTCGATTCTTCGGGAGGTCGTACCCAGAGAGAAGGAAATGATTCTACAAAAGGATCATCACGGGAAACCGAATCGCTCAATGACAATTGGTGCTCGTGAAGTCCCCGAGGAGTCGAACTCCGCTGCAGCTTGGGGAGCCCGCGCAGGACTCCGTTTCACCGTGGTCCATTGTGAAGTCGACCCG
Organism: Rehmannia glutinosa; assembly: GCA_016081115.2. Classification (NCBI taxonomy): domain Eukaryota; kingdom Viridiplantae; phylum Streptophyta; class Magnoliopsida; order Lamiales; family Orobanchaceae; genus Rehmannia; species Rehmannia glutinosa. The sequence continues at coordinate 142,690 of JABTTQ020000760.1, read as the reverse complement.
ACTTGCCGAGCCTCACCGTCAATGTGCCTTCTTCTTCGGTCTCACCGGTTTTTCCATATGAGTTGATCGTCCTCGACCTTATCGTGCGTCATCGGACGATGATGAGATTTCCATGGGTGGCTCATCATCAAAGTTGAATGTTTGGTGAGTAGTCTTGAGGTCGACTTACTCGTTGTTGGAACATCCTCACCGAGTCTTCGGATTGGCAATAGGGGATGACTCGGCTTCATCTTCACCTTCGGATCCCGGAAAAGTTACATCGATTATCTTGGGAATCGTGAAGGGCACTTATCTCCTTTTCTCGATGGATCAATGATAGCAGGGAGGGATGTTCTCATGCTTCACCTCTTTTACCCCGGGAAGTCTCAACCTCCCTTTGGCCTTCATTACCTCCTGCGCAGCTCAATCTGCAATGAGGCATGGACATCCCCTTCGACAGTGTGTCACTGCTTGGGGTCTTCGAGGTGGCATCCACCGGAGTCTCAACTCCATGGATTGCACTTTCATTGCCCCAGTGTTAACTCCCGGGCGCCTTCCTTCTTGTGCCTCGACCGCACTGGCCCAGCGTCATTGGCTCTCAGAGAAAGCGATTGTACTTTCACCGAGACAGCGATCTTAATCGCCGAGCCTCTTCAAAGTGACAACTTGTTGTGTATCCATTGTTGTTCCTTCTCCACTTCGCCTCCTGATTCGTTGTGGAGTCACCGCAAGATCCTCCGACCTTGCCGCGTGGATGGAGTTTCCCCACCGCACACCACCGAGTGACTTGGAATGGGGTCACTCGTCTCCCGGACTCGGTTGTTCCCATTGAGTATTCAAATTAGTTGGGGCAAGTGGTAAGACACCTTCATTAGGGGTTGGCTCGACTGGGGTCCCCACAATCCCATTTTCATCGCCATTCCCCTTAATACCTTCCTCCGAATGAGCTGGGGAAGTGGTAGCAGCGACAACAGTTGCAATATGCTGCACCACTCCCATGGGGTCAATATCCAGCTGCGATGTGGAGGACTCCCCTGGTCCCTTCATCATCCTTTGCTCATGTAGGATTCTGGATTCTTGCATTGCTTGCTGCATTTGCAACTCTGCTGTGGCAGCAGCAGGGTTCAGATCATCTTCACTGTCTGATAGAACGTCAATGTGAGGATGTGTATGATCTGTGGTTCCAAAAGAAGGGACAAATATCGGCCTTTTCACGAGCCTCGCCTTCCTCTGCCCTCTTCTCCTTCTCCTTGTCCTTGAAGATCTGCAAGATATCTATGCAGTTTTCTTCATCCAGTGCTGGCACCACATTGGTCAAGCCGAGAAATTTCAACAATTCCTCTTCTTCTTCAATAAATTCGGGTCTTTGGAACTGTTCTCTGGATCGACTCAGCTTCCATTTCCTCCATTCTCGCAGACGATTTTGAATGTCCGGGTATGGTGGGGATAGGATCATCACATCATCATCATTGTCATCGCTTCCTTCGTTGTCCCTCTTGCTCAAGGATTGAGGGTAGCAAACTTTGCTGTCGACATTCTCAGTAGCCTCTGTTACAGGCGGAGACACAACCCTTTCAATAGGTAATTCGGTTGTCTCAGCCATTCCTTGTTCCTCAGCTGTTTTGTCTACAACTGGTCTTCGAGTTGCCTGCACGATCGGCCTCAGACTTGGCGTTTCATCAATAACTTCCGAGACTCTCTACTTCTCCCGCGAGCCTCTCGGATCTTTTCCACCGAGTAGAAGACTCGGCGGTCTTCTCAAGCTCCTGGAGAGCTTGGAAAGTCTTCTTCTTCCTTTTGTTTTCACTAGAGGAACATCCGGTTCTACTTCCTCCTGGTTCGTTGAAGGTAAGAGCCTTCGCATTGTCTTAGAGGCACGCCTTCCTTGTTGTGGCGATCATCTTCTTTCTTGATCACCGGAGAAGGGATTAACGGTTCCTTCTCCATCATGCGGCCGCAGGGGCGGAGACACTACTGTGGGGACAGTGACTTCGGCTACAAGGGCAGGTGTGCAAATTTCTTTTCTTCAATGATCGCAATGCATTACGATTAATTTAGCTTTGGACAATCGGTCAAAGCCGCCAAATTTGATGTCTATGCATTTGGCAACAATGTCCAAAGAATTTGTGGTAGTCCTCTTTTCAAGCTTCTTGTTAGTTGTATAGACCACTTTCTCAAGACAATCGGACTTGGCTACTTCCTTCCAAGCAAGAGCTTGTGTCAATATCGCCTTCATAAATCTCCTAAGCACTCCTTCCGCAAGAACAAGCAGTGTTCGCGCATCCTCGATGTGATGGTGAACTCTTTTCCGTGTACAGAGGACTTGATGCCCTCATCGTGAACTTCAGCGTTCACGTAGAATTGTGTGACCTCTTCCACATAGGTCATTGGGAACTCCATCGTCAAAAATGGTTTTAATCCAGATTTTTCCAGCTTCTCAGCAATTTTCTTCACGAGAGTGCTGTCGGATCCCTGTTTAAGCAAGTCGTCGAAATCCACAGTAGACCCAGTGTGGATTTGCTTTCCTAGCTTGATAAAATCATGAGTAGGTGCCATTTCTAGATGTTTTATCGAACGAAACTTAGAAAATGGTCTTGAGGGTTTGTAGGGTTTTGAGAGAGAAGTTTTTTTTCTTTTGCCTTGAGAGAGATGAACAATTTTGGTAAAGTGAGAGAAAAATGGACGATATAGTTTAAGTATGGGTCATGAAAGCACGTGCGGGTGGTTTTTGAAATTTTGATCAAAATCAACGGCTTAGATTTTGCACGCCGATTAACCTTTAATCTCTCGCATTTAATGCGGAAACATTTATATCCAATCATAAGCTTTGTGTGCAGCTTTTGATCATTTGTGCTCATAATTATGCCGATGTCATTCCAAAAAAAAACTTTCCGCTTCGTAAAAAACGATCATTGCGTTTTGTCACTTTGCTCGTAAATGACTCAAACTTATTCCTTAGCCGATTTAACTCTTCTCTCTTTGCACATAAATACTCAAATTGTCACCTAACTCGATGCAGCTGATTCTCCGATACGGCTGATTCACTTAGCTGATTTAAGAGTTCAGCTCTTTTTCAGCTTTTCATGTTTCATCTCTTTTCTTTGAGTCTTCTGAGAGTCAACTTAGCTCAATTAACCTCAATTCATGTTTGAGTTCTTCAAATCTTGATTCACATAATGGTTTTGTGAATATGTCAGCTAATTGCTTATCAGTTGAGATATATTCCACGGTGATGTCCTTCTTTTCAACATGATCTCTTATGAAGTGATATCTGACATCAATGTGCTTTGTTCTTGAATGCAACACAGGATTTTGAGTGATTGCAATTGTACTTGTGTTATCACACATAATTGGAATTTCCTTTTCCTCAACCTCATAGTCTCTCACCGCTTTGTCTCATCCATAAGACTTGGGCTAACAATGCCCAGCCTATGTATTCTCGCTCACCAGTAGAGGTGGCTATTGATTTGTGCTTCTTGCTAAACCAGAAATTAGCCTATTTCCAAGCATTTGACATGTGCCTCGAGGTACTCTTCCCGTCAACTCTACAACCAAAGATAGTCGTAGTCCGAATAGCCAATTAGCTTGAATCCACCTTCCTTTGATACCATAAGCCAACTTCTTGCTTCCTTTCAAATATCTCAAGATTCTCTTGGCTGCGATCATGTGGCTTTCTTTTGGGGCGATTGAAATCTTGCACATACACCTACCGCAAAGGTGATGTCCGCCCGCTTGTGTGAGATAGAGCAATGATCCAATAAGTGCTCAGATCTTGTTTGATCTACAGCTTGCCATCCGCATCCATATCCATTTTGATGATGTGTTCATTGGTATTTTCACGTAAGACTTCTCTTCCATACCGAATTTCTTCATTAAATCTCTGGTATATTTTGTCTGACTTATGAAGGTTCCATCCTTCAGCTGTTTCACTTGGAGTCCAAGGAAGAATGTCAGTTCTCCCATCATGCTCATTTCGAATTTGCTTTGCATGAGATTTGAGAATTTATCACACAGCTCTTTGTTTGTGGATCCAAAGATGATGTCATCCACATATATTTGAACAAGCAGTATACTCTTCTCATCTTGAATTCTGAAGAGTGTTCTATCCACTTTGCCTTTTGTGAATCCGTTCTCAGTTAGAAATTGTGATAATGTATCATACCATGCTCTGGGTGCCTGTTTCAATCCATATAAAGCCTTTTGAGTTTGTATACCTTATCTCCAAGAGTCTTCTGCTCAAATCCTGGAGGTTGTTCAACATATACTTCTTCTTCTAATAATCCATTAAGGAATGCAATCTTTACATCCATTTGATATACAATAAAGTTCTTGTGAGATGCATAGGAAAGAAACATCCTTATAGCTTCCAATCTTGCTACAGGAGCAAAAGTTTCATCAAAATCTATTCATTCTTCTTGGCAATACCCTTTGGCTACCAATCTTGCTTTGTTTCTTACCACAGAACCTTCCTCATTCATCTTGTTTCTGAACACCCATTTAGTGCCAATAACGTTTTGATGGGTAGGTCTTTGAACCAATTCCCACACTTTATTCCTCTCAAACTGATTCAGCTCTTCTTGCATAGCTTGAATCCAATGTGTGTCATCCAATGATTGTGACACATCTTTTGGCTCTTTTTGTGAGATGAAGCAAGTAAACATTGCTTCTTGTTGAGTTCTCGATCTAGTTTTCACACCTTCTCTTACATCTCCAATGATTAGTTCTCGTGGATGGTCTCTCGGCCATCTTATATCAGTTGGAGTAAGTTAGTGATTCGATCGTCTTGCAAATGTGTTATTTTGATCGCTTCTCTCATCATCACTTAGTGCGCAGATTTTCCGATTGTCTTTGAGACTCGGCTATCTCTTCTTCATCCGGACTTATAACTCGAAAACCTTCGCTTCAACATAGGGACTCTTCTCGCATGGTTGGTTGATTCAAACATCGCCTGACTCTTCAATGTTTTCTCCATTTATATTTGGTTCATCAAACACCACAGGGATGGATTCTTCTGTAACCATTGTCCTCTTGTTGAGCACTCTGTAGGTTTTGCTTTCAGCTGAGTATCCTAAGAAGATACCTTCATCAGCTTTAGCATCAAAAGCCTTTAAATTATCTTTGCCATTGGCAATTGTTATGGATGAAGCATTTGCATCCAAATATTCTAAAGTATGCAACATTTGGCTTTCTCCCTGTCCAAATCTCATAGGGAGTCTTTGTCAGCTGATAAGTGTCATTTTGTACATATTTTGTATTATTAATTCAATAGTTTTTGGATTGTTTTGTTAGAAAAATCATAGTTTCTCAAGTATTTCTGTAGCATTTCATCGTGTGATGTGTTTAACATTATAGGTGGAGCAATTTGGAGCAATGTGAAGCCAATATTGATTGAAAAAAGGCAAGAAAATCACTCAACATGACTTGGGGTGACAAGTAACATGTCCATGTTCAAAAAAGAAGGAAATAAATTGGATAAAAATTGGAAAAAGGGTCCAAAACGGCCAAGCCGTGTCGCCAAACACGGCCATGTTGAAGGGGATCAAAAGAGGAGGAAAAACCGCACAAAACAGGCCCGAACACGGCCTGGCCGTGTCGTACAACACGGCCATGTCGCACAACACGGCCTGGCCGTGTCACACGACACGGCCGTGTCAGGCAATTTTCAGCAATTCTTTGTGCAGCACGGCCTGGCCGTGCTGCCCGACACGGGCGTGTCCGGGACCCCTTTTTGCAACTTTTCCATGTGAAAATTATGGACAACTCACCTACCAAGCCTTTTGACCACTTTTATACTCCTTTAACACCCAATTTTGCTGCAACATGTCCCCATATTCCCTCAATCATCATGTGTATACAATGATTCAACCAACTCAACCATGAATGTGCACACAATGATTCAACTAACAAGCATGGAAATGGGGCATTTGTTAATATGGTATTTCACAAGATGGTGCTTATAAAAGCCAAGAGTTTGAGTTGGAAAATCATTCATTGGAGATTCATGTAATATTCATTCATAGAGAGATTCATAGTGTTTAACATTTTGAGTGGAATTGGGATCAAGAGATCTTGGAGGAGTAAGCTTGAGGCAACATTGGGGAAGAAGGCTTGGAGCAACATCATCAAGTCAATTGAGATTTTGATAAAGATAAGTACACCATGTCTACAATGTTTACATCTTCTTGTGTAATTTATTCTTTGGTCAAAATCATGTGTAGCTAAACTCCTAGTGTTTGAATGTAATGAACTCTATAATGGATTTGTGATTAAGGTGTGTATGTTTTTAATAAAATCTTCATATTTTGTGTGATTCACTTATATTATGCTTCGTTCATTCGAATTGATATATGCGCAATATTGATTTGAAGTTTATTTTTCATCCGGAAATCGAGAGATTCATGGTGAAATAGAACCTATATAAGTGAAAAGAGTTGCATGCAATCCTAGATATAGACGACATAAATCTTCCGGATTAGGGTCAAACCTAATATGGGAATTCACAAATCGTTATAATCTTTGTCTTGGGGGTTTTAACTAGAAAGAGATTTGATTAATCAACTTGAGATTAGAAGTTTTTCGCATTGAGAAAGGGTTTAACTTAAATTGGGAATTTCTACGGTCCACAAGACATGAGATTTTATTAAAAGAGGTTGGTTTTTGCTTAAGGGCTTATGGTTGAATCTTTTAACTTGTCAAATCACAAAAACATTCTAGAGGGATTTACATTCAAACACACTTCTATCTCTTGATTTCTTATTCTACAAATTTTACTTCATTTTTACACTTCGATAATTTAGATTCTTTATCAAACAAACAAAAAAACTCTGAAAATTGTTAGATTAAATAACAAAAAGACGGTAATTATTAGTACTTATAATCCTCGTGGGAATGACACTTTGGTACTCAAAAATCTAGACTATAAAACGATAGGTGCACTTGCCTTACGGTTTTAAAGGTAGCTTTTGAGCCATCAAGTTTTTGGCGCCGTTGTTAAGGGGATTGTAATATTAAGAACACCTTATTTTTGTTAATTTAATCATTTTTTTTTTATTTTCATCAATTGTCTTTCTAGGTATATATCTTTGTAAGTCTTGGATTATACTTATCCTCCTTGTTTACTACAAACATATGCCTACTGTCGCGAATCCGGGAAGCGAGACCGCCGGTAGCAACACGAGGAAAAAGTATTAGTACGAACCACGAGGATACTAACGAAAGCAAGGATCTCGATATGGCGGATGAACAACAAAGAACCATGTATTTACGACTACGCCCAAGCCATCTATGGACGATGACGTCGTCTAGTATCGTAAGGCCCGCTGTTGCAGCCAATAATTTCGAAATCAAACCGAATGTCATTCAAATGGTGCAACAATTTGTCCAATTCGACGGCTTACCAGATGAAGATCCAAATAATCATATCGCGAATTTCCTCGAAATTTGCGATACTTTCAAAATAAATGGAGTCTCCGACGATGCCATCCGTTTACGCTTATTCCCATTTACTCTTCGGGGACGGGCTAAACAATGGTTAAACACTTTGCCGAAGGGAACAATCACAACATGGAGCATTATGGCGGAAAAATTCCTTTTAAAGTATTTCCCACCCGCTAAAACCGCACGATTGAGGAATGAGATCTCTTCATTCACTCAAGAGGACGATGAAACCTTGTACGACACTTGGGAGAGATTCAAAGAATTGCTGCGAAAATGCCCACATCATGGTCTTCCCATTTGGATGCAAGTCCAAACATTTTACAATGGGTTGCTCTCATCGACAAGGCAAATGATTGATGCGGCGGCGGGGGGAACATTGAACAATAAGACACCCGAAGCCGCCCAAGATCTCATAGAAGGAATGGCCATGAATGGCTATCAATGGCAATCCGTACGGGAAAAACCAACAGTCGGTGGGAGTATATAATGCGGACGCGGTGGTAACACTAACGCACAGTCGAAGCTCTAACTCATAAAATCGACGGGTTGGCAGCTCCAAAACCACCAACACAACAAGCCTTCTCATGCGAGACTTGTGGAGGATCGCACAACCACCAAGATTGCCCTCACGCGATACCGCCACATGAACAAGTGGATTATTTAGGTAATCAATCTCGACCCTTTCAAAATAATCCTTTCAGCAACACTTATAATCCAGGTTGGCGTCAACACCCGAACTTTAGTTGGGGAAACCAAGGTCAACAGAAGCCTAATCCAAACGCACTCCCCAATTAAATGCACCTCCGGTTTCCAACCGCGAAAACCAAGTTTGGAGGACTTATCATCCAAATTCGTCCAAACAACGGAAACCCGTTTCACGGCCACTCAAACATCCTTAAGGAATCAAGAAGCATCCATTCGCAACTTGGAAAATCAAATTGGTCAAATTGCCAAAATGATCTCCGAAAGGCCACAAGGGAGCTTACCTAGCAACACCGAGCCAAATCCAAGAGAACAGGTAAAAGCAATCACTCTAAGGAGTGGAACAAAACTAGACGAAGTACGGATGCCGAGGACGAATCCACGCCCACACAACAAAAAGACGAAACAGGTATCCAAGGAAACAAAGAAAATGGTACCTAATTCCAACCACCTATCCCGTATCCAAGTCGATTGCACAAGGACAAACATGACGACCAATTTGGTAAGTTCTTGGATTTATTTAAACAATTGCACATCAATATTCCTTTTGTTGAAGCCCTTTCACGATGCCAAAATATGCCAAGTTCCTAAAAGATCTTCTTTCAAATAAGAAGAAGCTTGAAGAAATATCCATGGTGCAATTAAATGAGGAATGCTCGGCAATTTTGCAAAACAAGTTACCTCGAAAAATCAAAGATCCAGGAGTTTCACTATTCCTTGTCATGTCGGTAATTTGACTCGTTGATCGGGCATTGGCCGATCTAGGGGCTAGTATTAATTTGATGCCTTATGATTTATTCAAACAAATGGGTCAGGGAGCCAAAACCAACTAGGATGAGCCCGCAATTAGGGACGATCTATTAAATATCCTGAGGCATTGTTGAAGATGTTTTGGTCAAAGTCGATAAGTTTATATTTCCGTCGATTTTGTAATTCTTGATATGCATACTGAGATGTCGAAGTCCCTTTGATCCTAGGGCGTCCATTTTTAGCTACTTGCTAAGGCAATCATTGACGTGCATGATGGCAAACTGATTTTAAGAGTCGAAGATGAACAAGTCATTTTTAAAATCGCTACATCAATGAAAAATACGATAGATAAAGATGACTCATGTTTTGCTATTGATCTTATCGATATGGAGATAACCAACTCTCTACCAAGCATGATTTCTAACGAATTTTTGGAGACTTGTATTGTTCAAAGTGCGGTATATCGGATGAAAACCCCTTTCTTAGGGAATCCGTACTCGCATTGGAGGAAAACAAACCAACGAGCGACCGAAAGAGTTCGAAAAGATTGAAAACTCACAGGGAGCATATCAAACCATCCATTGAGGATCCACCACCGTTGGAGCCGAAGGAGTTACCCGAACACTTGGAATATGCATTTCTAGCCGAGAACGCCAAACTTCCCGTAATTATTTCCTCCAATTTATCTTCTCATCAAAAGGATAGATTGTTGGCAATATTACGGAACATAAAAAGCCCATCGCTTGGAAAATCTCCGACATTCGAGGATCAATCCTTCCTTTCGCACCCTAGGATCAATCCTTCCTTTTGCACTCACAAGATTCTCATGGAGGAAAACTTCAAGCCGGTTGTTCTACCTCGGCGTCGCTTAAATCCAAACATGAAAGAGGTAGTTAAAGCAGAGGTAATCAAACTACTAGATCTTTGGGCTAATCTATCCAATCTCCGATGAATGGGTAAGTCCATTCAAGTGGTCCCAAAGAAAGGTGGGATGAGCGGTGGTACCAAATGAAAAGAATGAACTTATTCCGATCGACGAGCGTAATAAGTTGGCGAGTTTGCATCGACACGACGACTTAACGATGCTACTCGCAAGACCACTTTCCCTTACCTTTTATTGATCAAATGCTTGAACGCTTATCCGTCACCTCTATTATTGCTTCCTTGATGGCATGTCGTTATTTTCAGATCCCGATAGCACCGGAGGATCAAGAGAAAACCACTTTCACTTGTCCCTACGGTACTTTCGCCTATAGACGCATGCCTTTTGGGTTGTGCAACGCACCAAAGAACTTTTCAACGCCGCATGCTTGCCATCTTCGACGAGCTTGTAGAAGAAATCATGGAAGTCTTCATGGATGACTTCTCGGTTTTTGGGGATTCATTTGATCTTTGTCTTGCAAATCTTAAAAAGTCCTTGTTCGTTGCGAAGAGACTAACCTGGTACTTAATCGGGAAAAATGCCACTTCATGGTACAAGAAGGCATTGTTTTGGGGCATAAAATTTCTTGCGGGAATTGAAGTTGACAAAGCGAAAGTTGATACAATTTCCAAATTGCCACCGCCCGCCTCGGTGAAGGCTATCCGAAGCTTTTTGGGCACGCCGGGTTCTATAGGCGCTTTATCAAAGATTTTTCAAAAATCGCCCACCACTTACTCGCTTTTAGAAAAGGATGCGCTTTTGATATCAACGATGAATGTCTCCAAGCATTCAACACTTTGAAAGAAAAACTCACCACTTCTCCCATCATGGTGGCTCCGGATTGGTCTCAACCGTCGAACTCATGTGTGATGCTAGTGACTATGCGGTAGGAGCGGTACTTGGGCAACGAAAAGATAAACACTTCCGCCAATTTACTATGCAAGTAAGACTTTGAATCTGCTCAATCCCACTATACAACTACCGAAAAGGAACTACTTGCAGTGGTTTTCGCTTTGACAAATTTCGATCATACCGATTCTATCCAAAGTCATTGTCTATACGGATCACTCTGCTTTACGATATTTGCTCGACAAAAATGACGCAAAACCACGACTGATTCGATGGGTTCTCTTACTCCAAGAATTCGATGTGGAGATCAAAGATAAACGGGGTGCCGAAAATCTTGCCGCCGACCACCTATCTCGGCTTGAGCACTCCGGCACCGATGAGCAACACAATGGACATATCAACGATTCTTTCCCAGATGAGCAACTCTTTGCCCTTAACTCAATTTCAATTGATATTCCTTGGTTTGCAGATTTCGCTAATTATCTTGCAGGAAAAATTCTCCCGAAAGGGATGACCCATCAACAAAAGAAGAAATTCTTTTCGGACCTCAAGTATTATATTTGGGACGATCCCCACCTCTTCCGAGTTTGTGCGGATCAAATCATACGAAGGTGTGTTGCACTTCCCGAAACCATCTCAATTTTGAATCATTGTCACAAAGGACCCACTGGTGGACATTATCAAGCAAATACTACGCACGCAAGGTCCTTGAGTCGGGTTTCTATTGGCCTACACTTTTCAAAGACGCAAAACGGTATGTTGAAACTTGTGATAGTTGTCAACGAACAGAAATATTTCTCGAAGAAATGAGATGCCCCAAAACGGTATACTTGTTTGTGAAATTTTTGATGTTTGGGGTATTGATTTTATGGGACCTTTTCCTCCGGCGTCGTTTGGCAATAAATATATTTTGGTAGCCGTTGACTACGTGTCTAAGTGGGTAGAGGCTCAAGCTTTACCTAAAAATGATGCTCGAGTGGTGGTGCATTTTCTCAAAAAACTTTTTACCCGGTTTGGTACACCACGAGCCATCATTAGCGATAGAGGCACCCACTTTTGTAATAATCAATTTGATAAGGTTTTGAAGCGTTATGGTGTCACACACCGAGTCGCGACCGCTTATCATCCCCAAACTAGCGGTCAAGTCGAAGTGTCCAACCGCGAATTAAAACGAATTTTGGAAAAACGGTTGGGCACTCTCGCAAGGATTGGTCCTCAAACTCGATGATGCCCTTTGGGCTTATAGAACGGCTTTCAAAACGCCAATAGGGACTACCCCATACCGACTCGTCTATGGTAAAGCATGTCATTTGCGGTTGAGCTTGAACATAAAGCCTTTTGGGCTATTAAAATGCTTAATTATGACTTGTCAAGTGCGAGAAATAACCGTTTATTGCGATTAACGAACTCGAAGAATGGCGAAATTCGGCATACGAGAATTCGAAAATTTACAAGGAACGAACGAAACAATGGCATGACAAGCACATTAAGCACACGAGGAATTCCAACCGGGTGATCGGTGTTACTATTCAATTCCCGACTTCGCTATTTCCGGGTAAGTTAAAATCCAGTGGTCCGCCATTCATCACATTACTCAAGTGTTTCCTTACGGAACTATCGAAATTACACACAAGGAAATGGGCACCTTTAAGGTAAACGGACACCGTCTAAAGCTTTATTTTGGGGGCACCATCGATGATAAGTATAGAGATTCCCTCAAGCTTGAGGATCTCCCAAATACATCACACAATTAGAGGTGAATCACCAAATATACGACATTAAAAGCGCTACCCGGAGGCAACCCGATGATTTTTGTGTCAATTGGTTTCAAATTTTTACTTAGGATTCATTTTTTTTTTTTTCTCGGGATGATATTTAAATAAAAAAAAAAAAAAAAAAAAATGAAAATGGCAGCCCGAACACGGCCGGGCCGTGTCGCCCGACACGCCCGTGTTCGGGCCCAAATTTTTTTCGCCAAAACAGCCCGGAACACGGCCAGGCCGTGTCGCCCGACACGGCCGTGTCCGGGCTGTTAAAAAAACAGGGGGGGTCGATTTTAGGGCAGTTTTTTCGAAGTTTCATCTCAAAAATCCTTAAAACCCCTCTTCTTCACCAAAATTCCCCCCAAATTCACCTCACTCTTCCATCTAAACTCAAATTCTTCCATAAAAACACCATCTTTTCTCCATTGCCAACACTTCTACCGATTGATTGTTGGGAATTTTGTGGGTTTTTGGGAGATTTCTCTTGTGGGTGTCTATTTCAAGGTATGATTTTCTATGTTACTTTTTGTGTTTAATTTCATCATTTTTGTTTTTATGCTTTCAATTTGTTCATAATTGTTTGAAATTTCTATCATTTAGGGCTTTTTGATTTAGCTTAAATTTTTGGAATTTTTATGCCTAATTATTTGTGTTGAAGATGAGGGTATTTTTGGATTTTTTATGGTGATAATGTTGGCCCCATGTGCTATTGGAATTTGAAGTGGGTATTGTATGTGAAGATTGGTGTGGCTATTGAAATTTGTATGGGTAAAATCATGTGAAGTCAATTGTTGGAATTATCTTGCTTAATTTCACCAACAAAATTGGTCCTAAACGAATGAAAGGGTTTAGTGTTGCCTAAATATAACGATATGAGCGTTTGTTGATTGATTGATTGTTAGAATCATATGATTGATCATGCGTGGAAACCGTGCTTTGTTGTAACTTACTTGCTATTTTGATGAGAACTTGAAGGTGATGGGATGATGTTGTTGTTGGGAATTTAATTGAGGCATGGTTTTTATAGGATAGTTGGTTTTCAAAGAAATATTAATAAGTAATCGCCTTGTATTGCATGTTGCTATCAAAATTTCCTTTTTCAGACTACCATGTCAAAACGGCCGAAGTTACCGCTCCTTCCGGTCCTGGGACCCTCGGCTCTCGCCGCCCCTCCCGGGCTAATCCACCAAGTAATCGTCATGGCATTCTATTCCTGATGACGAACAAGCAACCCGATATCAACAATTGTTGAGTAAACCATTGCACAACACCAGGTATCCTGACGCCATGACATTAAAGACCGCTTGGGCTACAAGAAGATATTGATTGGATGTTTGAACAAGTTGGGTGGGGACAATTCATGGGTGCGAAAGCACCAACTTATGAGCGCGTCACACGAATTCCTTAGCTCATTTAACGCCAAATCCTCACGGAACTCATGCTAGGGACGGCCTCATTTCTTTTCGCTTGTTCAATCAAGAGTATACATTGACTCTTGCCGACTTCAATCAAATATATGGTCTTCCAATTGATGGTAACAGACGCTTTCCTAGCGACTTTAATGCACACGGTTTTGGAATGAAATAGCTCCTTCATATGACTATGTTGCTTCTCGTGCTAAAGTATCACGCGTAATAAACCCTTGTTTTCGTTATATGCATCGTGTGATGGCTAGCACACTTTTCGGTAGGGGAAAGTGACGGGAATTTGAGGAAGGACGAGCTATTGTTTTTATGGGCTATGGTCTATGGCAAACATCTTGACACCGGTCTCACTTAGCACGCCATTTTCGTAAAAAGTCGGGCGGGGCGATTGTAGTAAAATCCTTGTTGGAGGCCTAATTACTCCAATTGCTCTTCACTTCGAGCATGACTTAACGGATTTACAACAAGCGCGAGGAAGCAATCGTATTGATCTCGAGGTATGTACTGCTATAAAATTAATTGAAAGAATCAATGATCAATTTTGCTTGCTTTTTTCGACATACATCCCAACGACTATTACTTCCCGACCGGCACGAACTACAATTAAATCGTGACAATTGGTTGATGGGTATGCGACACAATCCGGAGGATGACAGAATTCGCCTCGAACTACCTCCCATAGAGGATGATGCTCCCGAATCCCCATCTCCTCCAAGGGGTTCACCATCCCATACTACTTCATCTCACCCACCACCACCACCGCCACCACATGAACAAGTCAATCTTCAAGCTATTCTACAGGAGCAACAACACCAAAGAGACATGCTATCATATCAACAAACGATGCTCGAACGCCAAAGAATATGCTTGACCGTCAACAACAAATGATGGAGCAGCAATTTGGCGTCATTAGGGATATTCGAGAGGACCAACAACAACAAAATGCCCTTTTATCTCAACTCCATCAATGGCATCTATCTCAAGGACACTTCCCACCACCGTCATAAGGTCGTATTTGTCTTTGTCTTAGTTTTTGTTTCCTTTGCTCCATTTTGTATCCCATCTCCTCTTCACATTGGGGACAATGTGACCCTTGAAGTTGGGGGTGGCGAGATTTGTTAGAACGCTTGGATTTGAACTATTTTTTTAGCTTTGCGTGCTTGGATTTGAACTATTTTCTTTAGCTTTGCGTGTTTTAGCTTTCTTTGTGGATATTTCGTTTTCTTTTTACGCACCTTATCAATACCTTGCAAACAAACATGAGGTGATTTTTTTTACAATTAGATAGGTTAGTTGTGGATTGGTTATGACCATTTTTATCCCGAAAAAGTCATCTTTTTGAAAACTCAAATTGCCAAAATGTTTTTAAACTGCGTGACTCTAGTAAAAGGATGAATTTGGCCAAAAGAGTTTAATGTCATGAAGTTAGCTTGGACTTTGCTTAAATCTAGATACTTTGTGTCATGATCACTAGAGAAACCATAACTCGGGTTTGAAAAAAAAAAAAAAAAAAAAAAAAAAAAAAAAATTGTGCTAATACTGTTATATAAAGGGACAATTCGAGGTTATATTCCTCTGTTTGTTGTTGCTTAGTAACTAGGAGCATTCATGAGCCCCATGTTTGTCTCTTACGTAAAACGGCGACACAAATATGAATATGGGACACCACCCTAGGAGTTTTTGAAAAGACATTCAAAATTTAAACCTAGTGGAAGTTTTCCTCAAAAATGTCCTGATTTTATAATTATATTTGCAATAAAAAAAAAATAGAAAATAAAAAAAAAAAAAAATTGAAAAGACCCGAGTTTTGAACTTCTCCTTTTATCATTACATTTTTGTATTTAATCTAAGCATATGAACGACAAATTTTTCGTGATATGACAACTGTGATGTTTTGAAAGATTCCAATTATTGAAGTCACTCTCTTTTTAACAAATTGGTTGATTTGAAAAACGGATGGATTGACTTAATTGGGAAGGAAAAGGTTAGCAGTTCACTTCAATCATGTCGAAATTGTGAAAATAGATATCTTTTTTTTGTTTTCAACCCATCTCTCTGTTTTAAAAATTGCTTGAGGACAAGCAAAATTTCCAAGTTGGAGGCGGTTTGATAAGTGTCATTTTGTACATATTTTGTATTATTAATTCAATAGTTTTTGGATTGTTTTGTTAGAAAAATCATAGTTTCTCAAGTATTTACTCAGCATTTCATCGTGTGATGTGTTTAACATTATAGGTGGAGCAATTTGGAGCAATGTGAAGCCAATATTGATTGAAAAAGGCAAGAAAATCACTCAACATGACTTGGGTGACAAGTAACATGTCCATGTTCAAAAAAGAAGGAAATAAATTGGATAAAAATTGGAAAAAGGGTCCAAAACGCCAAGCCGTGTCGCCAAACACGGCCATGTTGAAGGGGATCAAAAGAGGAGGAAAAACGCACAAAACAGGCCCGAACACGGCCTGGCGTGTCGCATAACACGGCCGTGTCGCACAACACGGCCTGGCCGTGTCACACGACACGGCCGTGTCAGGCAATTTTCAGCAATTCTTTGTGCAAAGACGGCCGTGGCCGCGCTTTGACACGGCGTGTCCGGACCCCTTTTGCAACTTTTCCATGTGAAAATTATGGACAACTCACCTACCAAGCCTTTTGACCACTTTTATACTCCTTTAACACCCAATTTTGCTGCAACATGTCCCCATATTCCCTCAATCATCATGTGTATACAATGATTCAACCAACTCAACCATGAATGTGCACACAATGATTCAACTAACAAGCATGGAAATGGGGCATTTGTTAATATGGTATTTCACAAGATGGTGCTTATAAAAGCCAAGAGTTTGAGTTGGAAAATCATTCATTGGAGATTCATGTAATATTCATTCAGAGAGAGATTCATAGTGTTTAACATTTTGAGTGGAATTGGGATCAAGAGATCTTGGAGGAGTAAGCTTGAGGCAACATTGGGGAAGAAGGCTTGGAGCAACATCATCAAGTCAATTGAGATTTTGATAAAGATAAGTACACCATGTCTACAATGTTTACATCTTCTTGTGTAATTTATTCTTTGGTCAAAATCATGTGTAGCTAAACTCCTAAAGTGTTTGAATGTAATGAACTCTATAATGGATTTGTGATTAAGGTGTGTATGTTTTTAATAAAATCTTCATATTTTGTGTGATTCACTTATATTATGCTTCGTTCATTCGAATTGATATATGCGCAATATTGATTTGAAGTTTATTTTTCATCCGGGAAATCGAGAGATTCATGGTGAAATAGAACCTATATAAGTGAAAAGAGTTGCATGCAATCCTAGATATAGACGACATAAATCTTCCGGATTAGGGGTCAAACCTAATATGGGAATTCACAAATCGTTATAATGTTTGTCTTGGGGGTTTTAACTAGAAAGAGATTTCATTAATCAACTTGAGATTAGAAGTTTTTCGCCTTGAGAAAGGGTTTAACTTAAATTGGGAATTTCTACGGTCCACAAGACATGAGATTTTATTAAAAGAGGTTGGTTTTTGCTTAAGGGCTTATGGTTGAATCTTTTAACTTGTCAAATCACAAAAACATTCTAGAGGGATTTACATTCAAACACACTTCTATCTCTTGATTTCTTATTCTACAAATTTTACTTCATTTTTACACTTCGATAATTTAGATTCTTTATCAAACAAACAAAAAAACTCAAAATTGTTAGATTAAATAACAAAAAGACGGTAATTATTAGTACTTATAATCCTCGTGGGAATGACACTCGGTACTCAAAAATCTAGACTATAAAACGATAGGTGCACTTGCCTACGGTTTTAAAGGTAGCTTTTGAGCCATCATCACGTGATCTGTTTATCATGCATCTATTTTGAGTATAGCATGTCTTTGTGTTTATTGCTTGACCCAAAATCTTTTAAGCGACCTGCTTGACTAACATAGTCCTTCTTTGCTTCTTTGAGAGTTCTATTCCTTCTTTCTCGCAACTCCATTCTCACTTTGTGGAGTTCTTGCTTTAGATAATTCATGACCAATACCATTTTCAATACAAGATCGAGTTATTATTCCATTGACAAACTCGGTTCCTCGATCTTATTTTGATAATGGTTTGACTCTTCTCATTTTGGATTTTCTTCATCACCGTGGGTAGTTTCTCGCAGAGTTTCTTTCTTCTTACACATGAATATTGTCCATGTATATCTTGAGTAGTCATCTACTACCACCAAGGTGTATTTCTTCCCACTTATGCTGGCTGGTTCAACTGGACCAAATAGATCCATATGTAGCAGGTGCAATATTCTTGTTGAAGATGAACATGTCTTTTCTTTGAATGATGATTTGATCTGTTTTCCCTTCTGACATGCATCACATATACTTTCCTTCTTGTATACTGAGTCTGGAAGTCCTTCCACAAGATTACTTCTTGCAAGCTTGTTAATAGTTTTAAAATTCAGGTGACTCAGCTTCTTGTGCCACAACCAACTTGATTCAGTTGTGCTCTTTGCTAGCAGACAAGTGCTTGGTGTTGCAGTTGACCAATCTACCACATACATGTTCTTTTGTCTGCATCCTTGCAACACTATTTCATTAGTTTCAGCATCCTTGATTTGGCATACACCCATATTGAATCCAACATTGTAGCCTTTGTCACAGAGTTGACTTATGCTTAGCAGGTTGAAATTGAGGCCTTCAACATATGCAACATCTGTAATTTCTAATCCATTTTTCTTGATGGATCCAATGCCTCTTATTACTCCTAGAGCTTCATTCCCTCCAAATATGACTTTTGCACCTCTAACATCCTTGAATTTTGATAAATTTTTCTTGTTTCCTGTCATGTGTCTGGAACAGACACTATCCATGTACTAGGTTCCTTGGCACTCAGCTGCTCCTTGAACCTGCAATCAAGGAAATTAGGTTTTAGGTACCCATACTTGTCTGGGTCCTGAGGGGTTAGTATTGTAGGATGATCCAACCAACCTATAGCCAAATGATTTGACTCTAAGGGGTTGCCATCTATCAGTGCCATAATCATAATTAATTTTGGCAAATTGCTTGGGGGTTCTAGGTTCATACAGCTTTCTCTTTTGTCTGTATGCCTGTGAATGTGTTTTAGCAATTGCCTTCTTTGGGTAGTTGTGAAATCTCTGAGTGTAGTGCCTAGGTGCATATGTGTGATGATGATAGCTCTTATGCCTTTGGAAAGGCCTTTGCTGAGTTCTAGGCCTTTGCCACTTAGGCTTGTATTCCATAGATCTTTGCTGATAGTTCACATTGTTCCAATCAACTTGGCTTGGATATTTTCTACCATTCCTATCATATGTGTTTCTTTTATAGAATTTCTAGGGCTTTTGGTAGCTCGATTCTTCTTTACAGAGTAGTATCTTCTTTGGAGTTTGCTTTGAGGAACTCGCTAGATTTCTTCTCAGCTGTCCTCTCAGCATACTCAACTGGCTATTTTCCTTTTCCTTTATAACCAAGGCCAGTTTGCTTGTGATTGTGTTTTGGAATAAATGTGTGTGCACCATTTGGAGTTTTGGATTTTAGAGATACTTCATTGCTTGAAGATCCTTTTTCCAAAATCACTTTTGGAGTTTGACATAGCATAGAGGAATTAAATCCTAAGCATGTCTTGTCTCCACATTCTCTTTGACTCATAATAAGATCATCCAATAATTTGGATGCCTTAGTGAATGAGGCTATCACATTTTTGAGGTCATTCTCCTCTTTTCTATAGCAGCTATCTCTGCTTATTAACTTAGCATTTTCAAATTTAGACTTTTATTCTCATCAGCCTATTTGACTTAGAGTACTCGGCTCCTTAGTCAGCTGTGAGTTTTGGCTCTTAAGTAGGATGTTTTCCTCATTTAGTAGTGGGTGTGAGGATTTAATGTGTTCAAAATCTTTCATCATTTTGCCTAATGAGTCATAAAGATCAGTGGGTGATGAAGTGTGTGTGTCAAAATCACTATCACTAGTATCCGAGTGTGATGAGTTAGAGTGTACCTCATCTTCTTGGTCGTTGGTTTTGTTCTTTAGCCATTAGACAGATCAATGCTTCTTCTTCGTGAGTCACTTGAGTAGTCACTTCACTACTCTCCGAGTCTGCGTGTGTCTTTTGACTTGGCAGATCGCCATCTCTGCGGCACCAACATTGCCTTTCTCTTTTCCCCGTCTTCTCTCCTCAAGACTTTTCTTTCCTCTTCATTCCTGTATTTGTTGACTATAGGATATGGGCATTCAATTGCATAGTGACCGGGTTGCTGCGGTTCAGATAGTTTTTCAACTTTTTGATCGATTCTTTCCATCCTTGGATTGTCGGCTCTTTGATATTCAACTTTTTGATGCTCGCTCTCTTGGGTGGTCTTTCTTCCCTTGACTTGGAGGAGCCGAGTGTCTTTTGGAGGATTTACCTTTGCTTCTTTTGTAATTCTTATTGAAGAACTTGTTAAACCTTTTAACCATCGGTGCAATTTTCTCTTGGTCAATGACTTCTTTGACCTCGGCTCTCTTGCCATCCTTAACAATTAGAGCAAATTTTTTGGGCACAATTTGTTTCCTCTTGGTCTTTTCTTCTCACTCAAATTCGTAGGCTTTGAGATCCGAGAATAGCTCATGGTTGGATGTCTTCGATAGGTCCATGGAATGTCTCATGGCCATGACCTTCATATCCCACTCAGTTGGGAGACTTCTTAGAATCTTCATACACATTTCCTTTTGTGTATATTCTTTTCCAAGTCGATAGGCTCATTGGTGATTTCGTGAACCGAGCATCCAAATGATCCAAGGTTTCTCCTGCAAGCATCTTAAAGTTTTCAAATTTTTGTACAACCACAGATAGTTTATTTTCTTTGATTTGCTCTGAGCCTTCGCAAATCAAGGTTAGCTTGTCCCATATTTCTTTTGCCGTTTTGCATGATTTGACTTTGTTGAACATGGCTTTGTCTAAAGTTTTGTAAAGAATGTCCTTGGCCACATTGTCCAAGTTATATCTTTTCCTATCATCATTTGTCCATTCAGCTCTTGGTTTTTCAACCATCGCTGGTCTGGGAGCAGCATCTTCTTCTCCTTCAGCTGCAGCTCTCCTTGCAGCTGTGTTCACTTTTAAGATTTGGAGTGGCCCATCTTCTATCACTATCCACACTCATCGTGTAATGCTGATAGATGAGCCTGCATACGAATTTTCCAATCATCAAATTCTTCAAATTGTGAACATAGGGATGCGTGTCAAATTTGCTTCCATGATAATAACTTGCTGAATAAAAGAGTTTTGAAAGATTGAGTACTAAAACAAGCTTTGAAAAATTTGGAGATCTAGTTCAAACCAACTGGGAAGGCTCAATGAACCAACCGCTCCGATACCACTTGTAGGTCCCAAGGGGTGTGAGTGTAAGGTTTAGAAGGGGGTTGAATAAACCTTACCAACTTTTCGATTTAGTCCTTTTAAAATGTTCGAGTTAATACTTCACAAATGAGTCCTTGATGGATTAAGTTAGCTTAATCAAATAGTTAGTCACTCAACAGACTGATCGAGTGTTGATAGAATAACTCAAATTGTTTTGACTAAAGAATTAACTCGATTGTGATATATTTTAGCACCCTTGAATTTGGTTAAGTTTGTTTTAATACTTGGTTTTAGCACTTAGTTAATTATCAATTGGATAGCAAATATGTCGTGAGATATGAAAGTAATATGCAAAATGTAAATACCACTTTGGGACTCGATCGAGATGTCTTGGTCACACAAACTGGCTTCTCGTATGACTCAACTTCTTCACAGGGCAGCTTCGTTGCTACTACAGCCCACTTGCTCAAGCTCATTGGATTTGATCACGAAGCCCTCCAAAAACTTGAGACTGGTTCGACCTTGAACCTTCCTACAATCCTCCGTGGAATGTAGACCCCTTGATTCTTCAAATTGTTTCCTCTTCAACTGATTGAAGTTGTCTTTCCTTCACATGTGAGTGTTGGATTGATTTCCTTCGTAATGTAGGCTTGAGGATTGATCTTGAATAACTTGAGAATATTTTTGGTTACAGTTCAAATGTTAGCTTGAATGTTCGTAGATTAGGTTGTCAAGGTAACCTTTTCTCAAATAAACTCCTCAGCCTTTTATAGTGTTCTTTTGAAAATTTGCCCGTTGAAGAGATAGGCTTATTTTCAAAAGACACTTGTGGTCGTTGGCTTGTCTTGTTGCAGTCCTTGGAATTTACGTTTCCTCGTATGAACAATTCTTCAGCTTTTCAGAGTTCTGACACGGTGCAATGCTTCCCATTGGTTTATTCCTTTTGCACGCTTCTGGGACTGAGCACTTCAAGAAAGGTAGTATGGAGGCATTACTTGTTTAAGTAATTCTCTTGATTTTTGTGCAACGGATCTCTTTCAGTTATCTCGACTTGACTGCATTTTCTTAATTTCCCCAGGTGACTTCGAGTCAGCTTCCAATCATTGGATGACTCTTCTGTCACTTCAACTTAAGACATGGCTATCTTGAGTTGACTTGACTGATACTTCATTCAGCTGCATCTCAGCTGCTCCTTCAGTCGAGTTCCTGTCTTCTCTTTCTTTGCCACACTCACCGCCTTTACAATGAAATCTTCCTTCTAGTCTCCATTGTCTTCTTGCATGTTCAGCATAGTGACTTGACTTTTCGACCCAGCCCTATCTATTACAATGCAATTTACAACAGAAAAATGGGGTGCCAACTTTCTATTCTAAGTTTTACATGGCATTCATCAAAATCTAAGAATTAATTTCCCAACACGTGAGATCGCCGACAAAAACATTCCCAACGGATCCCCGACGAACAGTTGCCGACAGAATGTCTACGGATCTTTATGCCAACAGAATGCCGACGGATCTCTATGCCGACAGATTACCGACGGAATACCGACGGTATTTTGCAATTGACTATAACATTAACATTATATACATGTATTTTATATAATATTATTTATTTTTATATAATATATATGCTTTGCATAGACAGGTTTGGTTCGACCGATTAACCTAACTGTGCACACCCCTGCCCGTGGATACCCATTCCGCCCTACCCCACCTATTTTTTCTTTTATTTTCCTATTTAAGTCAATTTAGATTATAAAGTGTGAATTTTTTTTCTAATTTGGATCTTGATGGTTTTGAATACTAGTCTAAATAGATCTCAAATTATTGGAAATATTCAATTTGATACCTAAAGTATAATTAGTTTCTCATTTTGGTAACATAATTTTATCCTAAGTGGATCTCAAATATATAAAAACAACTCAACATATATCTTGTATTAGTAAAAATTTTCTAATTAGAAGTAGAACTCGTGAGAGGTTAGTTCGTTATAACTCGTATTAAATTAAACTAATAATTTGACCTTAATTTTAATTTTTATACATTTACTTATGAAAAATATAAAAGAATTTAAATAAATTTATTTATTTGAATAGAATTATAGGTTTTAATAGATATATATTATGCGTTTTAGAAATATATACTTTTATTTTTGTAATAAATTGGAGAATAAATTTAATTTATATTGATATTTATTGAGCTCATTTAGGCTCGATTAAGTTCGAAGAAATTCGTAAGTCGTCAATATATTCAATAAATTTAAGTTCGAGTTCGAGTTCGACTCGATAATAAAATGAGCCAATTTCAAACTCTCAAAAGCTTGGCTCCATTTGGATTGATTACAACTCTATATATCGTTTTGTGACAAATGTACTTATTGAAGATCGTCCATCTTAGATACAAATTGAAATTTAAGAAATAAGAACATAGAAATAAGATTCTTATTCTCAATTTTATACGAGATTTCAATTAGCTTCCATAAATCACAAATTATTGAAAATATTGAATTTGGACCCTAATGTGTGTGTGTATATATATATATATATATATATTATTTTTATTTTGGCAACATATTTAATTAATCCAACAAACTTGAACAATATTGTATGATTCTACTCAATTCATTGCAATATAGAATGAAATTCACCTTTTAGTTTGGTCTTACTATTAGTTTTTTTTTTATCAAAATCCGTCACTAATCTCTCGGTAATCCATCGGTAATTACCTACGGAAGAGTCCGTCGCTGACAACGACAGATTTATCCGTCGGCAACCTTTTATAGGAAAATCGGTCGCTAATCTCTCGGCCATCTGTTGGCAATTACCGACAGAAAATTTTTGTCGGTAAATAACGAGAGATATTTCCGTCCGTAATTTCTTGGTCGGTAATCCATCGTCAATCCGTCGGAAACTTTGGCGATAGAATTTTACGGGAACTTTACCTTCAGATTAGCGAGTGATTATTATCTTGTCGTTATATTCCGTAAGTGATCCGCTAATTTAATAAATATGTATACGTCGAAGAATCCGTCGAATATGTCAAACATCGGCATTAATTCCGTCGTTATTTTCCGTAAGTAAAAATTAATTTCTTGCAAAGCACATATTTCTAACTATCAATCATATCCAATCATTATTTTATTATTTTTAAATCAAATCAACTTTCATCATTACATTTCCATCTCACATCCAATCACACTCTCAAAATTCATTTGTTTTCTTCCAAATGTTTTTTTTATTACTATTCTCTAGCAAAAGAAAAAAATTCAAAATGAAAGCATATCCAATCGCACTCGTAAGTATTTACCTCCGAAAAGGAAGACAGCAGGGGGGCTAGGCGTCCCATAGGTGCTTGAAGAAGATTTCGAAGAACCTGTCCCACTCTACTATATGGACCGAAAATGTACATCTGGGGTATTTTAGGAGTGTTGGGGGTAGGGGTGATCACGGTTTCGGAACTACCGGTTCCGAAACTGTCAGTTCCGGTTCTTGTTTTGATTTAGAACTCGGTTCCTCCATGTTTCCGACTCTGGTTTTAATGGAACCGTTTGTTCAAATTTTGATAATTTTTTATTTTTGGTTTATCAATTTCAGTTACCAAAATAAAACTTGGACTTAATATTCAATTGAGTTTTGTACTTAGTATCAATAATAATATTAAATTATATATGTATACTATTAGAGTAAAGATGAATCAAAGTTTACATGCTTACAACATTTGGTTTAAAATATGTTGATGTGGTTATGAATATAAAACATCAAAATACATTTAACATCTTCTAGGATATTTTACACAAAAGAATCATTGGTTTAATCGTGAAACTGCCGGTTCCACCGACGGTTAAAACTCCCGGTTCAACGATTTTTGAAACCAAGAAACCAGAACCGCAATAGGTCTACACGGTTCAGTTCCGATTTTAGGGTCGTTGACCGATGAACAGTTTCCAAAACCTCTAACCACAGTTTTAGTTCCAGTTTAAAACCCAATTTTACTTCAACTTAACCACCCCTAGTTGGGACCTGGGGGAGGGAAAAATACCAGAAACTCCGAAGAAGAGAAAAACTCCCAAGGGAAAATTGCATTTTTTGGTCCCTCTCGATGTTCCACCGCCCCCCTCCCCCCGCAAAAATATCATGCAACTCTTGGATCTTATTAATTTGATGACAAATTTTGCGGAAAAATTAATTTTATATTTCTGTGAAATTTGTTGGTTTCTAATTCATGTATTATTTCTATTAGATTAATTATTGGTTGACATTTATGAAACATAATAATGTAGTTATTGCTTCTTTTAGAAAAGAAAAAGGAGTACTGCTACTATTTCACACATTTGAAAGGGGGAAATATATGAATTACTTCGTTTCAAAATTTCGTAACCTTATATATCATGTTCGTGTATGTTTTGCAGGAAAAAAGTCCATATCGAAAATATCCTTTTTGAATGGCATATCGAGAATATATTTTTTCTTTTGAGATGACAGATCGAGAATATTTGATATTTGGTAATTCGATTTTAACATTTGATATTCGTAATTTTGGAAATATGCAACCTTGGCTTCTACTGTTATTTTACTTTACGGAATTTTTACCTTTAAATATCAGTATAGTAAAAGGTGGCTTCTACTGTTATTTTACTTTACGCAATTTTTACCTTATATATCTTGGTTAAGGGTATTTTTTGTCATTTTTGTCCTGAAATTACCTGCTCTACATTTTTTTTATTAATTTAGTTTCTGAATAATTGGTTTTCCACTTGAAACTGAATTATTTATTTGTTTTCTTGTTTGCGATTTTATCATTTGGTGCGACATTTGGTTTATCACTATTTTGGTACAGTGTTTTTTCTTTGCAGATTTTTTTGATCCGATAGAGATAACAAATCAGATTATTACTTTCAACAAGTTGCAGATATGGAAACATAAATATTCTAGACACTATAGAAATTTCAAAAATTGTAGGCTTTAGGTAGACTTTTGTTATTAAACTAGATGCTATAAATTTTTTCCTAGTTCAGCTTTTATAATTTTTAACATATTTGTTTCTAACTTATTGCTAATTTGAATTATTTTATAAAATTGTTTTCTTGTCAAAAAAAAAAAGGTAGCATAAAGTGAAAATAAGGCCACTCCCTCACGTTTCTGCATCCTGATTCCTATGTTGTCTCCTTATGTCCCCACGTTTCACTTTTCCAGATTAATCCGTACGCTTAGCTGCCTTTTCACTGTCCCTCGCCAATCCCCAATCCCTATTCTATAAAACCCACTCTCTCCTACTCACACCATTTTCACTTTCACAGACTGTAAAAATATGCCTTACTTTTACCCCAACACTCACTGTAAACTACTACTACTCCTACTTCTTCTCCATCAACACCTATCCACGGCGGAATACACCATCGGTGTCAACTACGGTACGGTTGCGGACAACCTCCCCCGCCGTCTCAGGTGGCCACATTCATCAAGGACCAAACCACCATCGACAAGGTCAAAATTTACGACGCCAACCCTGAAATCATCAGAGCCTTCGCCAACACCAACATTTCTCTCACCATCACCGTCCCCAACGACGCCGTTTTGTCCGTCGCAAAGCCTTCCGCCGCCCAATCGTGGGTGGCCGACAACGTACTCCCCTTCTACCCCGCCACCAAAATCCGCCGCATCGCCGTCGGAAACGAAATCCTCGGCACCGGTGACAGAAACCTCATCGCCCACCTCCTTCCCGCGATGAAATCCATTCACGCGGCTCTGCAATCCGCGAAAATCGCCGACAATATTCAAGTCTCCACTCCACATTCCCTCGGCATACTCTCCGTGTCCGACCCGACGAGCTCGGGTCGGTTCAGGCGGGGCTACGATCGGGTCATTTTCGCCCCGATCCTGGAATTCCACCGCCAAACTAAGACGCCATTCATGGTCTGCCCCTACCCTTACTTCGGCTTCGACGAGAAAACCCTAAGTTATGCCCTCTTCCAGCCAAACGGCGGCGTTTTCGATAGAGCCACGGGGTTGAATTACACCAACATGTTTGCGGGTCAAATGGACGCGGTTTACTCGGCGATGAAGCGGGTCGGGTACGGTGAAGTGTACATCGTGGTGGCGGAAACGGGTTGGCCTTCCGCGGGCGACCCGAATCAGGTGGGCGTGAGCGTGGACAATGCGGTGTCGTATAACGCTAATCTGGTGAAATTCGTCAGTTCCGGCGTAGGTACGCCGTTGATGCCTAATAGGACGTTCGAGACTTACATTTTTTCTCTATTTAATGAGGATCTAAAGCCAGGCACGTCGGAGAGGAATTTCGGCCTTTTTCGACCCGATTTTCAACCCGTTTATGATGTTGGCGTGCTTCGCAACCCCCAGGTGAGAGCATTTTTGCCCGTGTAAAGTTAATTGTTTTGTTATTGAATTAGTAGTTAATTACCTATCTTTTTTGAATTTTAGAATTTCAATTACACTCAATATAATAGATAACTGAGTCTTATTATGACTTGAGGAGGTCCAGGAGGAGATTTGGAGGTCATTGCATGATTACATTTTAGTTCTATTTTTCTAAGTGGAATCTTATAGATAGTTGCATGACTGATTTTCTTTGGGCGTAGTTGCAAAATTTGTCCCGTCACTATAGAGAGCTAGCAATTTTGGTCCAATAAATATTTTAGGTAGCAATTTTGGTCCTACAAGATTTTCGATTATGTGCAATTTTGATCCTATGAGTTTTAATTTATGCAATTTTTGTCCTACAAGTTCTGATTTTGTGCGATTCTGATCTCAACCGAGTGTTTCAATATTTCATTTGTTCCTAAAATACTTTTATTCTTTAGTCAAATAACCAAAATATCCAAATACATATGACCAAAAAAATTATAGAACTGGAATTGCTATTTTAACTAAAGGGTAAAATCGTCAAAAATTGAAATTGTCACATCAAGAAGAAGTTAAAGGACTAAACTTGCCAACACGTAAGAGTTACAGAACTAAAATTGCAATTAAGCCTTTTCTTTGTTTTAGCTTTCACTTTGGATTCATAGTTAAGGGAAAATTTCATATTGGGAAATGCAAAATACATAAACTAAAAGGAACGGAATATTGGTACCTCCCACTTATAGAATATTAAGTGTACGTTAAAAATTATCAAGTGATCAAATCCATCTATAGAATATATAAAACTAGAAAATTTCAAATAGATATGTATATTTTTCTTTTTTGTTCAACGTTATTTTCCTCTCCCAACAAACACCATCACTTACATGGTTTTATATATTTCATTGTAGTCTGCAGGTCCCACTCCTGAAGCTCCGTCACCTATCTCTAATGGGGAGGTCAAGAAATGGTGTATACCCAAGAATAATGCCACCGATGCAGATTTACAAGCAAACATAGACTTTGTCTGTGGGTCGGGAGTTGATTGTGAGCCCATAAAAGATGGTGGGCCTTGTTTTCAGCCTGACAACGTGAGATCACATGCGGCCTTTGCTATGAACGCTTATTACCAAGCCAACGGCCGCAATGATATTGATTGTGATTTCACCAACACTGGTCTTGTAACTAGTTCAGATCCTAGTAAGTTCCTTGGAATTAACTTCTTTCTTATGTCTTCTTTCTATATTATAGAATTTATATATTGGATCACTGTATAGTGTATACTAACATCATGTGTTCTGTAGGCTATGAAGAATGTACATATACTGGTTGAAGGAACCGTGGCATGAGTGGTCTTATGCTCTGCAGTGGAGTTATATATCATATGCTTATGCGTTAATTTATTCTTAGCTTCACGATGCGGGTTTTAAGTAGTAGAACCATTAGTTATCAATGGCAGATTATGTAGAGCAGTTGCAGAATCCAAAGTTTAGACTCCTTGTTTCTGAATGCTGTCTTATGTCTGTATCCCCGAAATCCAATGTTTGGATTACTGAAAACATACATATCATATTGGACACATTGATCACAATTGTCTCTGCTTTCTTTTTGATGTCATGATGGTTATTTTCTTTTGATGTCTCTGCTTTCTATAATTTGAAACAACGAATTATAGAAAATTCAACTAACATTAATGTATTGAGAAAAATAGTGATTAGCATCTGAAGTGGCCAAATAGTGGGATCCTAATTTCAAATTGCCAAGCACACAAGCCACTCTACTTCTATACATATGCATTTTCATATACAGTGATAACTGATGAATAAGCCTTTATATACAGTTGGTGTTTTGTAATCCTGTTAAGTTAGTTATTTTCTCCTACTATGCCAATTCCAGTGAACTCCAACTGCATCATCTACTGTGTTGATGAACCTTCATTGAGTTTGGCGAATCTGATTGCGACCTCCACTGAGTGCTTCAGAAATTTTTCCGTGCATCGCCGGACACAGTTTTCTTCTTGTTTACCGAGAGATTTACGATAGAAGCTATCCACACAGTCACTGAAGCATCTTTCTAAAGTGCATTATACGTCCTAAGACTGGTAAAGAGAGAAAAACAGCACATCATCAAAAAACAGTAGAAATCCAATAAACACTTCTGCAACAAAAAGACATTCTAGAGGAAATCAGTAACCAAATTCTTGTTCTTTGGCCAATATTCCTTCTCGAAAACATGTTCATGGGATCAAAATCTTGTGTATTAACAAGTTGTTCACACATCAATATACCTAAAAAGCAAAAAAGCGACACAAAACCATAAAGAAAACAAAATATGCAATGATCCATCTTGTGGTTCGATAGATATCCAACCATCATGTAAAATATATTGTTTTGGTAATCTTGCTCCCTTCTATTTGCAACATACATATTGCATTGGCTTGGATCGGAACCAGTTTACATATGTTACCAGGAGCAGGGGCCCAATTACGTCAAGCCCCATGAGATTTGGTCATATCAACCAAAATTGGGGGAAAACAAAATTCTTCCATTTTGCCAAACAAAATATTATTGGATTAAAATACCCCTCTTTTTTCAAAATTAAAATTCCTCTATTTGTCTTTTCTTCCTATCTATTTCTATAAATTTATAGACACACAGCTCACACACAGAGAAGTACACAGATGCTATATATTTACTCACATATACATGCACATACAGTTGTAACAGTACAAACACAGAAATTTATAATTGAAAAGTTGGGAGGTTGGGGATGGTGCTGAGGGTTGCGGTGAGGAAAGGGGGACATGTTTGTTTGAAGAAATTTAAAAAGAGAAATTCGTAATGGAAACACCCTTCATTAATCAGGAAATCCCTCCATAAATCTGTACCCAGCGAAGAGCCAAGCAAGCAAGTTAATCTTTTAATGTTAAACTTCTCAGCTCACGGGTTTGGCAAGTTAGACATGTCTGGATTCAAGTTTTGAGCAGGGCGAGTTTCACATTTATGCTTGCCATAGCGAGGTGAGTCTCACGAATGTAAACACCAAATGGTTGTTGTATTCACTTTAAATTGCCATAATATTTTCAATAAAGAGGTTATTCCCTTAACATCCAGATGCCCCATAGACAAAAACGCACAGGTATTGAGGAGAATATTTGCTCTTGATTCATGTATGAAGTTGCACTTAAATCTTTAAAATGGAATATAAATCAAAATCCAAAAGACCAATATCTGAACTTCACTTTGAAAGAAAACATCGAATTGTTTTTATTCACTTTAAATTGCATAATATTTTCAATGAAGATGTTATTCCCATAACGTCCAGATGCATCATAGACAAAGTGCACTGGTATTAAGGAGAATCTTTGCTCTTGCTTCATGTACGAAGTTGCATAAGTTAAAAACCAATCATGCAACCTATAAAATCTGAAGCTGTCAAAACTCAAAAATACCCACAAAAGTTGCACTCATTGTGCATTGAAAAACGGCTCAGATGAACAAGTGAGGAACCCAAATCGTAAAGCAAAAAAAAAAAAAAAAATACAATAAAATCACTAATAATAAACTAATAAGCTTGTTGATATTGAACAATTCTTTTAAGACCATTTTGCGAGTAGACCACAACTTATATAGCCAATACAAAAGCATAAAATGAAACCAAATTAATGCGCTAACAACCAATATAACAGGCTTGCTACGCATTACAGGTTGACACCCTGCTTTCCTAGATCATTTATGAAGAACCCACAAATCCTAAAGTTAAATAAAGAAACATGGATAAATTCAAAAAATAACAAGCTTACTGTAATTACTGGTTTTGTGTAAATATAAATATACCTGTCGCGGATTTGAAAGTGGTCAACGATCGAGGAAATTCGAGCCTTATCAGCTTCGGAGAGGGACGAGAGATCTGCTACTAGCAAGTTCTTATCCATGATTTCTACGCACAACTATATACATTTGGGGGTTTTATGTTTTCTGAACTGATGTTTGTGTGCGTTTATATAGCTCGTGTCCGAAATTAGGGTTTTGGTATGGGGTTTAACGAATACGGCGCCGTCTCCGCTTCCTTGCCATTTATGTTTTTGGCTTTTTACCTTTCTACCCACTCCTTTCCATGGTTTTCACAGGAGATTGGGGGAAAAAGAAAAATAACTGAGGGAAAATCTTTTCACGCACAATTATCTTGGAAAATAATAGCTCTTTCTGCTACTATTTCTTCAAAATAATTTTAAATAGAGCATGTCTCTTGTGAGACCGTGAGACTCTTATATTTTTAGTGTAACATGGGATACTTTTATTGTAAAAATTGATATTTTATCTAAACACACTAATTTAAGTGTAATTTTAGACAAGAATCATATTTTATTCTAAAAGTATCACCGTATCACGGACTTTCACCGTTTCACATATAAGTTTTTGTGTTTTAAAATAATATTCAGTGAAACGAATACAATTGATGACCTTCTTTTAGGAATAAAAATGAATTGTTTCTAAAACATAATGTTGATATAATATGGATTTAAATTACCATTTTATCTCCAAGTATATGTCATAATCACAATAATATTTAGGATCCCCATTTTTTTATATGGGTCTTAACTCTTATCGACTTGACTTGTAGATTCAACTAGGGGTGGCAAATCGTGTAATCATTTCGTGTTTCGTGTCAATCGATAAACTCAAACAATAACAAGGCATGATAAGAAATTATTATTACACGAATACGGAATTTTTCGTGTTGACACGATAAGTAAAAAAATTGATTAAGTTTGAACAATATGAAATTAACATTAATACACTATAGCAAGTTATATTATAATACACAATACAAATTACAAAATATCCAATATGATTTTTTAAATTATAAGATTATTGTAAATATATACATGATTTACTTTCAAGATATTAAATATTGTAAATATGTTGTTTTTAAATTATAAGATTATTGTAATTTTTTATATGTACATATACATATAAATAATTAAATAAAATATATATGCAATTTTTTAACAAAATTGATTCGGGTCGGTTAAATATGAAATTAAACGCAAGATCACCTTGTGCTTTCAAAAACTCACTCTACGTGAAATGTGTCTAGACGAATACACAACTTATTCAGGGAATAAGGACGGGGATGGGAAACCCCCATTTTATCTAAATGGAAACATGGGTGGAGATAGGGATGGGGATATAAATATCATCTTGGACTAAGTCTCTTGTTAGACTGTCTTACGGATTTAATTTCATGAGATGGATCCAACTCATTTTACAAATCAAACTAAAGTTAGATCTAAATTCAAATAGGTTACCTAATATGGGTCAATTAGAATCCATCTCACGAAATTAAGTCCGTGAGACCGTATCATATGAGTCTTTGTCATCATCTTGTCCCATCTCCTGTTCTAGAGAAGCGGAAAATTATCATCCCCATCACGTTTTATTCGAGTATCAACGAAAACGATTGCCCGTAGAAAATTTGTCATCCCTATTTGTTATATCAAATTGTTGAGGGATGTACATGTTCTTTGTTGTCACAAAATAAAACTGCTTTCCCTAGTTTTCCAAAAAAAAAAAAATGCTTTCCCTAGTTATTAATACTACTACAGTACTAGAACCATTAGTAGGACGATTTTGTATATTATGTGATTCGGCTTGGTTTGGGAGACCTGCTATTTAGAGCTGTCAAATCCGGCCCGAACCAGCTCGGTTTTCTAATGGGCTGGGCTTTATTTTTCAAGACCCGAAAAAAGTCGGGTCTCAAAAGCCCGGTCCGATCGGCCCAGCCCGGCGGGCTAGCCCGAAAAGCCCGACTTTTTCAGTGTAATTTTAGAATTTAGGTTGGGCTGGGTTCCCCATTTTTGTGGTCAAGTCTTGTATGGCCCGACCGATTTTTTCTGAAAGTCCTGGTGGGTTTGGGTCCCTAAATGACCGGTCTTTTGA
Source organism: Rehmannia glutinosa (assembly GCA_016081115.2). Classification (NCBI taxonomy): domain Eukaryota; kingdom Viridiplantae; phylum Streptophyta; class Magnoliopsida; order Lamiales; family Orobanchaceae; genus Rehmannia; species Rehmannia glutinosa. The sequence goes on along the minus strand of JABTTQ020000760.1, from coordinate 109,216 downwards.
CACTCTATTCTTTACTTGGCAAGGAGGGGTAATTTTAGGTAGACCTACCTCTATGGGTAGACTTGCCTCCATGGGTAGACCTACATATACAGTTAAATCTTCCTCGATGGTTAGACCTACCTCTATGGGTAGACTTACCTCTATGGTTCGAGCCATATGCATTGACCTGCAATGCATTAAATGTTAAAAACGCCTTATGATGTGACATAAAACATAAAGGTGGGAAGCCTTGACATGCATTAAATGTGAAAGACACCTTATGATGTGACATAAAACATAAAAGTGGGAAGACATGACATACATTAAATGTGAAAGACACCTTGATGTGACATAAAGCATAAAGGTGGGGTAGACCTGCAGATAAGTAACTACAAAAGTACGATATACCTGCAAAGAAATAAATGCAAAACAGGTGACCTACGAAAAAGTAACTATGAGGCATTATAAAAGGGAGTAAACTATCTCATTGTAGAGGAAGATTTCATGATCTCTATTATTTCTCTTACAACAAAATACACATATTTTTGTTTACTAACTTGATCGTCGGAGTGTTAACGTCGGAGTTCTCTCCGGTAGCCTTTTATAGGCTAGCAGTAGGTCGAGTCAGAAATTTGGAAGGATCTCGGAAACAAGGCCTTTTCATTACGTATAAAACTAAAATTTGGTGGGAAACTCTCTTGATATTAAATATAACTAGTGTACTGACCCGTGCGATGCACGGAAGATGTTATGTTAAACCATATGATACGTGAATCATATGTTATTTGTTTGTCGAATTATATAATTTTAGATCATGCTCTACTGAAAAAGATTCAGCATTTATTTGTGATTGCAATAAAAATTTAGCCTTAATTTTGGTATCTTTTTTCATAACCATTTAGTCAATTTAAACCATCTTTAACTAAATTGAATAGGATATATTATTGAATTGGATACCAAAATTAATCTTCCCTATATGTTATCTCCTTAATTTCAGTGTACATACCAAAATTTAAAAGTCAACCATATTAATTTGGATTCCAAAATCCGTAAAAAAATAAAAAAAAAACAGAAAAAGGTTTTAGAAAGTATCTTTTAGGCGGAAAAACAATTTTAGAAAGGGAGTGCAATATAATAAAGTAATATATAATTTTTGATATTAAGAAATTGATACATTATAAGAATTGTAATGAGGCGATTTGACACGTCTTGATCGAACAAAATAATGTAAGATTTATTAAACAATTATCATTACAATAACTTAATACATTCTTACAAAATATATGTTAAATGTCCAACTATAAATGAAAATTTTAGAAAATGGGAAGAAAAAAAAACAAATTCATTATATAATATAGACAAATGATAAAAAATAAATTTATTATATATTTGAAGCAAATTTATACATATATTAAAAACACTTGTTGAGTTGCCAAAACTTTAAAAATTATATGTTCACTTAATAAAACTATGCTATAAGAAATATTAAATTTTTACCATGATATTTAATATTATCAGCCATATGAGACATGTCTTAAACCAAGTGTTATAATCGAATTATGTGCACTTTGATTCTATTATACACTAAGATGATACAAAGACAATTTAATATCATTATTAATATTTAGACCAAAACTTAATATTAATACTAATACAAAGTCCAAGCCCCCTCTTGTTTTTTTCCTTTTTATTTTCTTTTTTTTATTAACTGAAATTGATAAATTATTTTTTAAAAAATTTTCAAGAAAAATTTCCGATTAAATTGTAACCGGAACTATAGCCAAACAGGGTACACGAACCGTCGATTCTTTTGGAGTCTGTTTCTCCCAGTGGCGGATCTATGTGCTAAATTGGGGGTACAAGTGTACCCCAAACTTAAAAATTCAATAATATTCTTTAGTAAAAAAAATAATAAATTTATACCCCTATTTTCACAAAAAGAATTAGAAAATCCAAATAAAACAATACAAATCCCCACAATAAAATTTTAACATTAAAAGATTAATTTAACAACTTAAATAAATAAACCATTGCAAATGTCAAAACCTACAAAACTTAAAAGATAAAAAAAATCTAATAATATCAATAATATTACCAAAAATGTGTTTTGTTGTCTCTTATTTTCTTAAATATTACTCTAATGATTTTTTTATATATGTGTATTAATTTTTCCTGTACGGTTATATGATCAACTTTTACAAAATTTTAAACAGCGTTTTGTTCTATGACTTTAAATATTAAACAATATTTATATGCATATTTTTTTAAAAATCTATCGTCTTCATTTTAAAAATCCTGGATCCGCCACTGGTTTCTCCCTCATTTTTTTGGGACCAAAATCTATAGATTTAGAACCGGAACTGTCGGCTCCAAAACCGTGGTCACCTTTACCTCAAAGTTAGTTTCCATAAATTACACTTTAACATATGAAGGCAGTTAAAACAGTCTGCCTTTTGTTTCTAGCAATGTAATTTAAAGCATTCTCTTGCACGCACCTTGAGGATTCTGATACATGTTCACGATGGTTAACTGTTTATTGACTTGAGCTGATCTAAGCTGGTCCTCGTAATTAAGTTTATTTCCTCATTATTTGCCTTGTCTAATACTAAAGAATCTGCAAAAAAGACATAGTTTAACCAGTTTAGTTGCCTTACATTTAAAACTTTAGAGAAAAGCAGTCACATCTGTAAGAAAACCAAATACCATTGATACACATCATTAAATCATTAATATGGGAAACAAGTTTTGCTCCTACACATGAGGAAGTGGAAACAATGTTGTCAACTTGTCTTGTATGGATTGAGTTTCAGGAATTTTATTCTACAACGTAGATGACAAAATAATAATAAGATAATAATAATATAGTAATATCATTTTTTTCCCAAACGAAGTTCAGTAAACTTACAGCACAACAGATTTTGTCACCCAATTGTGCATTTTGCCACTATTCACCAGACCTATCCAAATTTTCAGACTACAGATACACAAAAATTTAAGTTACTTTCTATTTATTTAATTCAATCTTAAGTTTCTACCAACATCAAATAACATAGTTACGTACTTAAAACAAAACGATCATATATTATTTTTCATAGCCAGCAGTTGTCTTCTCTGGGTTCGGTTAGTCTAATTTAACTCATTTAATCCAGTAGCTTTACTTTGAAACATTCTTCAAATTCTATTTCACCTTTACTTGTGATGCAATAGCCATCATTTGTCAAACAAAACAACCTTCATTTTTCTTACCCCACGTCCCCTCCCCGACGCACAAAAAAAAAAAAAAATCACTTCTGTAAGATATTTTTGGGATATAAAAGCAGTTACATTGAACCAAATAGCAATACAAAATTCAGATATAGAGGATAAAAGTATAAATCAATCATGCGAGCATTTCTCTATTATGATTATGTGTTCAATTGATGAGAACGTTTATTTCTGAAGTCGAGAAATGTTGCATGTTGGACAACTCCAACAATTTGATTTCTTGAGCGGTAGTCTTCAAAGCTCTTAGAGGCCTTAGATACCTGAATTTTTATATATTCTACGCATCACATGTTGCCCATAACATATACTAAAATACAATTGACAAGGAACAAAATGATGAACTTATTAATATCATTGCTATTTTTTCCCATTGCTAATTTTTCTTCTCTAGAAGCCTCTTCCTATTGTAACAGAACACTATGTTAGGTAAACCTTACTATGTTTGGTTTGCCAAAATACAATTAAAATGAGTTGACCAGTACATATTATAGGGACCAAGGCCCAACCTTTTAGGAATTAAATTATGCGTATTATACTTTAGATTTTTATATATGGTATAATTTTATTGATACGAGATTAACTTTTTTGTATTCTAATTGCTACATCAAAGAAAGAATGTGCAATAAATTGTAATCATACAAATTTCAGAAATGTTGAAATGGCTTACCATATTTGATTTATTGTTCTAATAATAGTTTACAACTAATCACATATTCTCATATATTGTAACCCAAATTTCCGCAAATCAAATTGATTATTTTAGCCATGATTATGAGGATTTGTTAAATTTCAAAAAAAAAAAAAAACATCATTAAAGTACATATTTTTTGTTTCTTTTTTTTTTTTTGGTAATCATCAAAATTAAATATTATGGGTGTTTTATTAGAATCCTAATTTTTGAATTGTTCGGATTTGTTGGCAGATGTATATAAGGAATATGACAGAAGTGATTCTTTTATTAGGATACACGTATATTCCATATGAACTTAAATATATAACATATATATGACTAAATTAAAAAGATACTATTCCTAAACAACGACAGACAATATTAATGATTTGAAGACAACGATTGTATTAACACGATACAACTGGATATGAAATGAGTATTTATCTTGTTCAATTTCTACTAAACTAAAAAAAAAAATGAAAACCTTTTTAGAAATTGCGTTTAGGCAGGAAAACAATTTTTTAGAAAGGAGCTTGTTATTATATATATATATATATCTATATATATATATATATATATATATATATAGAGAGAGAGAGAGATATAGATATTTAAGCATTTCCGATTTTAAATCATGCTAAAGATTCAACATTTATTTGTGATTACAATCAAGATTTAGCCTTAATTTCGGTATTGTTTTATAGTCATTTAGTCAATTTAAACCATATTTAACTAAATTGAATAAGATATATTATTGAATTGGATACCAAAATTAATCTTCCCAATATGTTTTCTCCTTAATTTCAGTATACATACCAAAATTTAAAAGTCAACCATATTAATTTGGATTCCAAAATCCAAAAACAAAAAAATAAAAAAATCAGAAAAGATTTTTAGAAAGTGTCATTCAGGCGGGAAAACAATTTTAGAAACAATTTTGCTTTTATATATATATATAGATAAATAAATCCATTGTGTATTTCTTTTTCTTTTTTGAAAGGAATACATTGTGTATTTCAAGAAGGTTAACAAGGTGGCCAGGTCGGCCCTAGGGCGAGGTCGGTGGTCTTCACCTGCACGGGGCCTTCTTCCTAAGAAGGACCCCAATTATTTTTTTTTTTTTTTTTTGTATATATAGCCTTCGGTTCTATATTTGTAAAGGTTGATATAAGTGACAAATAATAAAATGGCAACTTGTGTTCGGGTCCTGACAACTACAAAGTTAAAGTTATTTTTCTCTGTTTTCCTATCTCTAACTTAAAAAATAAAGTTTAAGTGAATTTCCGATGTATTTGAATAAGGTTAAGATTTAACTTTGCAAAACACTTTAATTTTGGATGAAAGATTAATTGATGAGTTGCAAATAAAAATACATGAATATCAATTTTTCATAGTTAATTCATTAATAGTTTTTTTTGTAGTATTTTCTCTATGGTAAATTATATTTAACGATCTTTTTTGTAACTTTGTTTTAATGAGTCTGAAATGTTAAAGTTGGAGTATGATATTTTTTGTAAATGCATATTTTATTTTATATGTTAAATCAACAAAATTACATTTGTAATATTATTTTTGTTAATTTTATTATTTTTACATAAACACAAGGGCCCCAATTATTTTTTTTTTCCGGCCTCTCAAAATCTAGGACAGTGTTCTTGACAATATCCTAACAATCAAATGGGTCCACTTACACATAAAGGCATTTTTTTTCTTTCTTTTTTTTTTTGAATAGTAAGTAGTCAAATGATGCAAGAATTCAAGTGAGAGAGATGAGCACATAAAAATCAAGAATTTTTCATCTCCTATCTTTATCTATTACAGTCCATCATCAGGCGGAAACTTTCACGTTGAGATGTGAGATGTTGACCCTTATCTTTTATTAAATACTCTAAATTGATCAAATTTTATTTTTTTAAGTAGCACAAAGTCCAGCCCCATGACATAGCACCCACTAAAACACATCAACTACTCTTTTTTAGTCCAACAATTCTGCTTTGAAATCGTCCATTTTCTTTTGGTCTCATATACCATTTTCCTCAAATCTCAACGTAATAACCACACTTTATTGTTTAGCCCAGTAGATGCAGAATAGGTGTCTGTGTAATTGTGGCTTAGAGAGTTAGAGGGCCTCTGGCTTACATCATTTAATTAAAAATACTAGCTAGGCTTTGTTCTTTTTATTGTAGTAAGTTTTCATATTAGGCTCATATCAAGAAAATGTCAATGCTTGGCAATAATGGAAATAACAGAGGCAATATGAATGCTCCTAGTTTTCATGATTTCAAGAAACAAGCTTCCTTCTTCCTTAAGGAGAAGATCAAAACTGCCCGGTTAGCCCTCACCGATGTCACCCCTGCACAACTGTGAGTTAATGATTTTGATCTCTGCTTTATGTAATTTTGATGAGAAATAAGGATATATATGATTCTTTTTATACACTTAGTTTGTAATTTTTATTTTGTTATTTATTGTTTGAAGACTGGCAGAAGAAGCTACAAATGGTAAACCGGGAGGGCCGGATGCTCGGACCCTGAAGATGATATCCAGAGCAGCTTTTGAAATTGATGATTATTGGAGAATTGTGGGAATTCTCCACAAAAGGTCTATTCATTGGGATTTTTCTTCTTTTTTAATGTTTTTGAGTATTGATGTTTGACTTTTTTTTTTGGTTACATGTTTTTATTTGTTTTAGACTGGTAAAATTTGATAAGAGTAATTGGAGGACATCATACCAGGCTGTGATTGTGCTGGAATACTTGTTGACTCATGGGCCAGAGAGTGTTGCTGTGGAGTTTCAAAGGGATGGTGATGTTATTAGAGAAATGGAAAGATTTCAATATATTGATGAGAAAGGGTATATTTTTATAACTGTCAATATAATAACTATTTGTGTTTGCAGTGTGATTAATAAGTTTGTTGTTTTAGATTTAACTGGGGTTTGAATGTGAGGAAGAAATGTGAGAGGATATTGAAGCTGCTTGAGAAAGGCCCTCTTTTGAAACAAGAAAGAGATAAGGCCAGGAAGATCTCAAGAGAGATTCAAGGTTTTGGTAGCTTTTCCATTAGGACTTCATCAGGGCAACAAGAATCATGTGTAAAAGCATTTGATAGATCAAATTCACAGTTCAATGATCACGCCACCAATCACGAAGATTTCTTTTCGGCCCCAAATGAAAACATTACCATCGAAACAGAAAAAGAGAGCACCGGAAATTTGAGTGGTCAAGTAGATTGGACAGAAAATTTGGCTCCAAAGGAGAGAGTTGTTGTGAGGGAAATAAATGAAGGGAGCTTGCAATGCGCGGGAGAGTCAAAGCCCCTATTAGATGAGCAGAAAGACGAGTCGAGGATAAATATGTCGACACAAGATGATGATCATCATCCGTTCGATGATGCTGAACATGTAACGGCTCTGTCACTGCTTTCAACTGCAGAGATGAGATGAGGTCCAACCATGTTGAATACTAGTGTGGGCGTCGTTTATTCCGATGTCTCTGATGACTGATCAAATTGCAAATGTGACATATTGTGAACTTGTGTGCTGTAAAACTTGAATGAAACATCAGTTAAATTCTAAGAGTGGTTTAGTTGATTTTAGGGTAGAGTTACAAGTCTAAGAGTGGCATATTGTGTGCAAATGGTATTTGCTTTATGAATCCCCCATTTCCATATTAAAGAAAAAGTTGATCTTGTTTGAACAATCCAAAGACTCTATTATGTCTCTCCTCTGTAATTGCAGTTATTGTCTGTGGATGTTAATTTGTGAAAATCGACTCATGTCAACTTGCATAAATACAAAGGACATAAATCAAAGACATTAGAAATCTTTTTCAGTAACTATAAATTTACCTCAGATTAAAGTCATTAATTTCTTGAAATGAAACCAATGTAAAAACAACAAAGAAGCTGTATGACTGTACTAGAAAAAGTTATATAATGAGGCGAAGCACAAGTCACCTATAAAACAAAGTGCAATTACACAAGTCATACAAACCTTCAACCATGTTCAAGTGATGCATGTAGCTTATTCATGTACCTAAAATATAATAGAGAAGGGGCCTCAGCATGCCCAAAACAAACTCAGAAAATCTTTACATCACCAATAAATTTTTGGCCTTAAAAAGAGCACTTCATAAATGATTCTCCATTAGTTTATAACGATTTGACAAAAAGCAAATTGATCAAAAACTGAAAAAGAAAATATATGAAAAATCATAATATGCATTTGTTTTGTCTCTTTTCTAATTTATTTGAAATTCTTATTTGAGTTGTACAGTACTCTCCTAACCATTTGTTTTCTAATTATTGCTCAATTTTTCAAGATAATATAAAATATGATTAATTATTTACCTGGTTTTTTTCACCCAAAAGCACTAGTATTAAATTACTGATATTGTCATATTGAGAGTAATATATTAATATTGTGATTTGTGAGTCAAATGAAGTAAAATGTAATTCTTAAATTTGCGACACGGAGAACATATATATTTTTTCGTTACTTGTCGGATTGTTGGGCATCATATTACGAATTGTCGCCATCAAGATGCGACAAAAAGAGTTGACATTGTTCAAACTGATAAGAGTCCGGTTCGCGGACAATCTATCATTAGAATGGGGAATCGTGATAAGATTCCGGCTAACAAGGGTAAGGAAGTAGTTTCGGAAACTTGGGTTCAAGTTAAGCCCTGGAAAGCCCGTTCTGCGGAGAGGAGTACTGGCCCTAAGGAGGGTGGACCATCCATTTTGGGTATTCAAACACGTAATTCTTTTAATGTGTTAGGTGATACATCAGAGGATTTGCATGAAGAGAATGAGCCCTCACATGTTCGTGCAGATGAGGGCCTCAAAGGTTCGAATGTCAATCCTGATAGGACTATGATTATTTATCAACCACCAGAATGGAGTTCGGTTATTGTTCATGAGGACACGATGACTGCACCAAATTTAGATGAAAAGAGTCAAGCGGATCTCCACAGTGCCATGGAAGTTGTATCTAGAAATCATCCGCTTAATGATTACGTCCTTAGCTCTAACGATCGATCGAGAGGAAGTGATCGCATCAACACTAAGTGTTGGTCCGACATCTTTGGATGAAGAACAAGACAAAAGCTTTAAAACCAAGTTGTGCAACTCCTCAACTACTCCACTTGTTATTCACTCATGTGTTCCTCGTGTTATGAAGACTCGAAATTGCGGCTCGAGGATCCTGGGCCGACATTCCACAAGCTACATCAGACCATCAAGACGATACTCGATCACGTACAAAAAATACAAATGACAATATCACTCGAAAATCCTTGAGACATAAACGCTCTTCATTTAAATTGCGCCATTAAATTATTTTATTATTTTTTTTCTAAAATTTTGTATTTGTTTTTTCTTTCCTACATGATCGGCTTGTGATCATGACATTTTCCTTTATTTCTATATATTTTCATTTATTTAAAAAAAAACGTTATCGTTACTTTTTTAAAGAGGAATTAACACAGTTCCTCAAAAAAAAAAAAAAAAAGAGGAATTAACACAGCGCTCAACAAATTTTCTTGTGGAAGCAGAAAAACAGTGTCTTCTTCTCTTGAAGACAACCACCACCTGCAACAAAACTGATTCCTTATGAAAACCCGACGAAATGGTAGAATCAGATGAAGAAGTTCTAATACACCAAAATCAAATATGGAGGTGCTCCATAATTAGCTGTTTGGTTTCTCTCATCTCTGTTTTCTTTACCCAATTCACTCTTTTTTTGCTGCCTCTCTTCCTACCCGCCTCATCCTTTCTCACTCTCCTTCCTCTCTCAGGTTCTATTTCTTTCCCTGATCGTCTAAACTTCTTTATGTATATGTTTACAAGTATTGAGTTTGGACCTTCACAATTTCATAATCAATTTTTTTTTTCTTTTTTTTTGGTTTTGTTTTTTTATCAATTGCAGCGCTGTTGCTTGTAATTGTGGTGGGTTTGGGGAGATTTTGCAAGAGGGTTGCTGGTGTGAGGGCTTCGGCCCCGGCTTTTGTATTCTTTAGCATTTTATTCATCTGGGCTGTTTATATTTCTGTAGTTCGCCAAGGTACCTATGTTATTACCACTTCAACTTAACTGCTGCAATTCTAGTTCATGTGATTTTTCATAATTAGTTGTAATGGATGATGATTATTGGATTGGATTCTTATGGAGTGTTTGCAGGGAAATGGATCCTCTCCATTTAGGATGTGTAAATTTCTTGTGCATTTGGAGAGAGAAAGACACATGTACATCTATACATACACTTATATATATGTATATGTATGTATAGGTGTATGTATAGATGCACATGTGTCTTTCTCTCTCCAAATGCACAAGAAATTTACACCCCCTAAATGGAGAGGATCCATGCCCGTGTTTGCAGCTATTTTTTCCACCAAGAAGCTGAGAATCACTTTTTTAAGTGTTTGCAAACACTCCCTTAGTTTGATTATTATAATATTACATATTCTTTCTCTGTGCACATATGAGTAGTTTACTGAGATTCAAGGAGTATAAGTCCCACAAATAGACAATTCAGAATGGAGAATCATATAGTATTGTTATATGAGTAATTTATCTGCATATTTGGTGAAGCAAATTTATTTTCGGAAATTCCAATTTAGCGAAACTTTAGTGAGCCATCTATAAATTGTATTTCTGGGAAGATGCTCAGGCAGTATTCTTTCAGGAGCTAACAAATGTGATTTTCTCTAGATTATGTGTTTCATATCTGTAATTTATTTATTTATTTTGCAGTTATTTCATCTTTGGTGGACATTGTATTTAACGTTGAGATCATCATGGTGATAATTGGCTTATGTCGGTCAGTTGCTTATTTGTGCATTCAAGGACGGATCTGTGTCTACTTGCAATAGAACAAAAATAATTGATGTTTTTTCCATATCTTTTGCCCATCCCCTTATATTAACCATATACTGACCGTACAGCAGTGGTTGCAGTATTATGTCATTGGACCCTGGTTTTGTAACCCATAATTCTTCCTGCCATGAACTTAATGTTGAAAGTCCTCGCAGCGAAGTTGAAGCCGAGGAAGAGGTGCCACAAGTTAATTAGCTGTTTGTTACACTAGCATAACTATTGTGAGTAACATATTTTCTGATGTAGGAGTTGAAACGTTCTATTGTGCGAGAGGAATCTCCTGCTGAAGAAGTAAGATGCTTCTTCTATCTTATTCTTCTCAATGGAAATGATGCCATTTACCATCTACACTCTGTAAATTTTGTGATTAGGTTTGATTCCACTGGCTTGTAGTTCTGTTCTCCAAACTTGGCAGTCTAACATGATTTGAATATCCAGGGGTATCCACATCTTACCAGACCGTTAGTTTGATATAATTTGAAAATTGATTGTTCATATATGGCTTGAGTATTCATTATGTTTACCTGACTCACTAAATATGATTAGAATGGAGAGAGGCAGAGAACAACACACACACACGCACATGTAATTATAGCTTTCCAATTGAAAAGCCTCTGAAATCTCTTTTAGCTAGTATCTAGCATGTCTGAGGTGTATCTTAATATAGTATACTTACTAAATATTTTGGGTGCACATCAAACTGTGGCCATGGCTGACTTCAAACCACGGACATATTGGCGTAGGAGGTTATTCTTGACTTTTAGTTTTCAGTCACAAAATCGGTGGCAGTATGACAATGATATAGTGATAACAACGGCCATCTTTGACAGCTTCATAGACTGCCAATTTGACAAGTGTGGAGCGGCCAATACTGGCTGAGCACTTATGTAATTCATATGAAGAGTCTCCCTGGCTAGCCTGGAGCCCAACTGAGAATCCTTATTGTGCATATCTTTTTCTTTTACATTTTTCCGGCCCACTTTTTTGTCATAGAAACTGGTGTATTAAATTTGTTACTGGTAATCAAAACCTTCGAATGTTTATCCAACTACCCCCATGATGGATTAGGGGTTTTGGGGGATCGGGGGTTAAATGTATGTAGTATTTGCTATTACATGCATACTACAGTAACATATACATATGAAGTTAATCCCAATTAAAAAAGCAACGAACCAATGTAATTGATATCTCATAAATCCATCCTTACGGTGTTCTAAAGTTAATAAAGCATATGACTTATGCTTGATAGGCAGTGCGTAAATTATCAAAATAGGACTTACTGATAAATTTAGTATTATTACTTTTGTCCTACTAAAAAAGTGAGTTCTTTCTTTGAATATGACATTGTTTTATCAGATATTGAATTGTTGTATTCTTCAATCATGTTCCACGTATAGCTAAACTTTAGTTTACGTTATATCCTAGAGAAAGAATAGTTGAATTTTCTTATATTAAGCATGCTTAAATTCATAGTCATTTGTGATGTGTTGACATATTTAAAAATTCTGCTGCTATTATTACAAGTACACGAATTTTTCTTTTTTGAATTTCAGAAAATAGTAATTTCGTTTTAGTTCTTTTGGTATAATATTGATAGTTTTTCGAATTACTATACCATTGGCATTGATATTACTATTACAGTGCAAGTTTATGTATTATCCTATGCACAATGTTTTTACTATACATTTGATTGTTAACAATAATTGATACAACTAATTATGATGAAACCAACTGCGCTAAGGCAATGAGTAAAATACTTTGGATGAGAGTATTGTGTAATTTAATATGTTAATTTTTTCTTATAATTAAATTTAGGTTCCTATTATGCTATTGAAGGTGCACTAATGGACAAACTATATATTAGGCTTCAAATTTATTCTTTTCCTGCTCATTCATAAAGAAATATATTCAGCTTTTGCACAATTTCTGCTCTATGCATTTACTAGTAAGTAATAAACTTTCTGCTGTGTTCCAGGTATTTGCGGTACGCAGAAGCGCTAAATATTGCAGGCACTGCAAAAACTATGTTATGGGCTTTGACCACCATTGTCCGGCTTTTGGAAACTGTATAGGTAATGACTTTTGTGCGTCATCTACTTTTCTTGAAGATGACCTGTTACTGAGGTCTTGTTAGTGTTTAAGTGTTCATACTATTATCTAATCCTTCAGAAGTGTCTATTCAGAAGTCTATTGATGCTATGCAGGCCAAAGAAATCATGTTCTCTTTATAGTGCTCCTGGTTGGATTTGTTGTAGCCGAGACATCTTTTGTAGCATGTGCTTCTCAGTGTGAGTTCAAGTCAACTTGCTTTTACTTCTACCTTCTGCAATGCAGAATATTCATAATAAATGTGAGAGAAAAGTATACATACCTTTTGAATTAGGATATCGTTGAGTATAGCAAACGAACTCATACTAATGCTAGGACTTGTCGCAAGCAAATTCGGAAATGAAAGAAGTCTACCGAAAGCCCTTGGTACTTGTCTGATCAATCACACTGATAGCTTCAATAGTTCGCTGAATTTTTTTGTCTTTGACTCTGAGTGGAAAGAGAAAAGAAAGAAAGTCAAAGGACAAAGGAGGGGGAGAGATAAAGAGTAGAAGAATACAGCTATATCCCCGACCGGAGAAGTAGAGGAGTCAACCAAGGATTGGTTGGTTATTGTGCAATAACTGATTCTAGCTATTCTTCTTCAATTTCAATAAGAGTTGGTGAGTGACTCTAAAATCAGAAGAAAAGGACGACTTATATTTCATTATACTTGAGGAGATATTCAGAAAATTTTAGGGTGTAGTTGTGTTTTTAAAATGAAATTTAGTGGTGGCATATACTGTGTTTTCCACGGAGGTTCTCTCCATTCATTTTTATGGTAGTAGTATGGGTGGAGTGGCATTCCAAAGTGAGGACGTGGGGTTATATTGGCTTTCGGCAGATTCATGGAGGTGTTTGTATTAATCACAAAAGAGATTGTGGACTCCAAAACTTTGTCGGATATGCTAGGTAGTGGCTAATTTTAGGAAGAAACAGAATTAGAGACAACTAAAGGTTTTTTCACTCAAGGGATCCAGTGCTGTGGTTACCATGAACAAAAACTTAATAAATTGTCATGTATGTGGCAAGTATACAATTAACAAATAAATAGAAATATAATTGAGCTATTTTAGGAAACTGACTAAGTGGCTATACAAAATCAATCAAAATCCACCGCCCTAACTAATTTACTTAATTTATTTTTATATTTGGCTTGATTACCAAATATCTTCGAGCATGATCTTACTTCTTTTTTTTAATCCTCCTGGGCTCCAGTTACTGCTAAGTCTCCGACGTTAAATGAAGTTGGAAGCGAGGTACGTTATATTTCTCCAGCTCCCTGCCCATTGATGCACTTGGTTAGCATTATCGCATAGCTCAGTTTTCTACATTGCTTTGATAGCTGATTTTCTATCATTAGTTAAATGTGTTATCTTGTGATAACAAATGTGCTTTAATTCTGCCAGGCTACTACTTCTAGAAATTTGGTCCTTAGTACAGTGTTGTTCTGTCTAATTCAAGTGCTTTGGCAGGTACACGTATATTTCCCTTCCCTACAACCTCCCCTCTTCTGGGGTATCGATTCAGTTATAATTTCTTGATGTTAGATGAAGATTTTTTATAGCATAACTCATTTTTTATCTGGCAATTGTTGTTTTTCAACTTGTAGGTGGTTTTCTTAATGTGGCATGTCTACTGTGTGTGCTTTAACATCAAAACTGATGAATGGGTAAGCTTTAGTTTTGTGTGACAGCTTTAGTTTTGTGTGAAAACAATGAGATAAGGTTTTCTCCTTTATTTTCATGTATTTCCATTTATTTAAAAAAATGAGATAAGGTTTTCTTGACGACCCAAATCATGTAATTCTCCAATGGCAAATCGGCTTTTCCTCACATTGTGATTTCTTGAAAAATGGAACTGGGTGGTTTTAAATTGTGAATTACAGTTTAAAAATAGAGGCTCCAATGGCAGATTGTCAGGATTATCTTTATGTTTACATGCATGGATTGTCTGCATTATAATGAAAGCATTGTATTTTGGAAATAAAAATGTATGTCCCTTGGAAATAGTTGATTGGAAGACATTTTTGCAGATAAACTGGAAAAATTATCCAGAGTTCCAGGTTAAAGTCACCACCCCTCTAGCGGGTAATTTACTACAACTGCATCTCTAATAAAGTACACACATGCTTTATATATAGATTTCTTAGTTGAGCTATTCTACTGTGCAGGCCAAATCCGGACTGGCACACAATTCGTGAACCCTTATGACAAAGGAATTTTAAGGAATCTAAAGGAGTTCCTAACAGCAAAAGGATAATAATGCTCTCATGCATCTCTCCATTGTGGTTGTCATTCAGCAAAAAGCTCTTAACGTCTGTCGGGAGCACACTGATATCTTGGGAAAATCCTAAAGCTACACTGCTAGTGGAGACCAGGCCTTCAATTTCAGAAACAGAGGATGGATTCTTGAAAATATGCAAACAGGAGAAGTCTCTATTTCCCATTTTCCCACTATAATAATTTTTTATGAGCTTTGTTAGGTGCAATACTTCTATCTTGATTGGCAATTGCATATAAGTTTTAGGCCACTTGTGATGAAATGTATGCACACATTACTTACCAACCAATTCACTGTTGGTCATTTGAATTATAGAGATTTTGTCCACATACTCCCTTTTGATCTAATAGTGTGGGATTTGGATTTTGGTGGTAACATTGCTGGTGATTTTTTTTTCTCTTATATATATATATATATATGCATAGAATACTAGTCCTAGGGCTAAATGGGCCTTGCCTCATTCGGCAGTTGGCAGTTAAACTCGAATACGGTCACAATTTATACACACTCAATGATGGCCAATGGCCAATGGGCATCCTGCCTTCAATGGTGATTTTGCCTTTCAAGACTTCATGAAAACAAACGGTATGTATGTTCCCATTTTCAAACTCATACTTCCAGTTTTATACTATTCATAAAAATAGAAATTATGTTTATTTGATATATTTCCACCGAAAACAACACATTACTTTATATTTTCTCTAAAAAAATTCATTATTCACTTATTCTCACAATTTTCAAGCGACTGCAACTTATTCTTCTACCTTGTCATTTAACCATATTCACCACATCTCTCTCTTCTTCCCAACTAATACAACTCAATAAATGTACGAAAAAAATATACCTTAAAAACACTCCCATAAATGTTTTTATTTCTATCACGTACTTTCGTTCAAAAAATTCATTATTAAAACTACTCTGCCAAACATGATCACATTTCTAAACACACACACACACACACACATATATATATAATATCTCAATGAAAACACGACCATACAAGCCCTTTTCCTTCCAAATCCTGTCTTTCAAGACTCATCTTGCCTTTCAGAATATAAATAGTCTCAGGATCCATGCTGACAAAGCCAGGAATTTCGGGTAAGGGGCCCAACTAATATTATTGTAAATAGAGTCCATCGGATTTTTGGCCACTTTATCATAAAAATAGTTTTAACCATGTTTTTTTAGCCATTTTTGAAATTCAAATTTCCACTTTGTATTTTTTTTCATTTCTAGGGACCGGTCCATGACTCGGTACAGAAAAATGTACCGCATCAATTTTTTGAAATATAATCAAATACCTCACCAGATAATACAAGAAGGGTATGACCGTGTCGAAATGGCTAAAAAATATATTTTCAAAAAATACGACTATTTTTTATTTTTACAAAACATATATTAGTGGACAACTTGTCCATTACCACATATAAATGAAAAAAACAATGCATCAAATTTAAATAAGTAGAAATATTTATTAAGTCATTGTGTTAACTCAATCACATCTTAATATTCAAAAATAAATAACAAAATACAATTACATCAATATATCAAAAGGGACAAATAGAGACACGAGAGAATAATGCAAAGCTTCAAGTTAAAGTTTATGGCAAAGCTAAAAAATGAAAATTTTAAGAAATAGGAAAAAATCACGAAAACTCATATTTTTCAAGATTCACAAATGAAAAAGGAAAGATGAATACAAGATAATTAAATATATTTTTTTTCTTATTTTTAAATTTTTTATTTATTTTAAAATTATAAAGTGAAATGACCAAAATATCGCTATTTTTTTCCAAAACTTGAGGGGGGCTCAATGCCCCTATATAGCTTCATCTATGGATACATGTAGGGCTGCAAATGAACCAAGCCGCTCATGAGCTATTCAGAGCTCGATTCGATAAAAGCTCGTTCGAGTTCGTTTAATGAGACTCGTTAAAATAAACGAATCAAACTCAAACTTAGATATATTCGGTTCGTTAACTTGTGAACAAGCTCGTTAGTAAGATCGTGAATAGGCTCGATAGTAAGCTCGTATAAATTAAACTAATAATTTAATTTTAATTTTTCATATTTTTACTTAAGATAATATAAAAATATTTCAAAAAAAAAATTATTTTTTTGAATAAAATTATAAGTTTTAATAAATATATAATGAATTTTAAATATAAATAATTTTATTTTTTGTAATAAATTGAAGAATATTTTAGTTTTTAATTAATATTTATTAAGCTCGTTTAGGCTCGAAAAAGTTCGTGAGCCATCAACATATTCGATAAATTCAGCCGAGTTCGACTTGATAATAAACGAGCCAAAACTTAAACACTTAAAAGCTCTATTTCGGTTCGGTTCGATTGATCCCTAGATCCATGTGGATTTGAACCCATGATCCTTTGCTGGAACCACCTTATGTTTTACCACCGCTGGTATTTGAATTATAAAAAGTGGGTAATTAAATTATAACGTGCGGTATTTTCTACCACCCAATTTATTTTATTCAGCTTTTTAAATAACTGCTTTAGAATGATGAAAAGGTGATTACTGACAAGAATCTAGTAAGAAAATGCTTTTAAGTACATGCACGCACTTGGGAGTTTCTTGGAGAATTGAATTTTCAAGAATTGACATATGAACTGAACGGAATCTTTGTTTTATTTAATCCTCTCTTATAACCCTATCTTGACTGGTGATACTGATGCCACCTATTTTTATAACAATATGTCATTTGCTTGAGGTCTACCACCACTAACCCTTTTAGTATTTATTCTACAAGTTATTTTTCTCAATTGGTTCTCTCTTATTTGTTTTTTCAATAATAATTCAGATGCATCCATTTACGCAACTGAAGTTTTGATTCTTGAATCTTTATGAGGCCCTCCAACCACCAAATATTTCACATCAAATTTATTGAATAGCTTGACGTGTTGTTGTCTTTTTAGTATATGACAAGCAAACCATATGGGATATTTGTACTATTTTTTCATCTCAAATTTATCCTTCTTAATATTTTTTGTTCTTTAGATTCTTAAATTAGGTTTTTTTTTTAAGGTTAGTTATTTTTAATTACTACTTTTAAGATTAAATGTGCAAAAATACTTCAAATTTTCTCTAGATAGAACTAAAAATAGAAGGCGGATTATGCGTGTATAAATCTTGATTTTGGAACTCGATTTTTACGTTCACTTCACGCTCCACTATTTCGATGTTTATGTTATAAACATTTGTCTATCATCCAAGTAGTGAAACAGAAAGTGGAATACCAAAAAAATATTCTCTAGATTTTGTCATAGAGACAAAAAGATTAAAAAAAACGATCATTTTTCTTCTAGATATTATTGTTGGGTATCGACCCATTGTCATCTCGCTCCCGATCACCATAGCCGATCAATATTACATTCTAACAAATAGAACTATTACAATAATCCGCCTACGGATAGGGATTACGGGATTACAAACCGATTCTAATAAAGCAATAAAATACAAGAAATATAATCGATTTTATATCCCTGCGAGAATCGAAAAATAGACAAAGAACCGAGTTTTACCGACACCGCCGAATCTGATCCAGACGGACAACCACACGAGGCCGGAAGTCGAGCTCGAATCCTTCGGCTCGAAAATGTGAAGCGGACTCTTCACCATCTTGCAAACCGGAAGCACCGAAGGTTGGCCACAAAGAAACCCCCAACCCAAAAGCCGTCCAAACCCACAACCGAAAATCGGAACGGACCGGAGAAACCACAAAGGAATCGACCGGAGAACTTCGCCGGAAGTGACAAACCAAAACCTCTCACCTTCACCAAATCGGACACACTCCACGAGGTATGAACGAACTAGCAAACACTCACCCGTATCTCAATGATTCACAAAGAATCGGTCAATTTCACAAAGAAGAAGATCATGCATAGAGGGGAGTGTTTTTGGCTTTCTATGAAATGAGGAAAAATTGCTTTCGGCTCCCGTGTAGAAGGTAAGAGATTAGGTATATATAGATGTAATTAGGTTTAAGGAGGATTAGGGAAACGGGCTGGTTGCTTTTTGGGTTTTGTTCTATCGGGGCCTTGAAATGGGCCAAATATCCACATTCTCCACCTTGGTACAATTCCGGTTTACAAGACTCGAGTCATACACATATTCATCATCGCGATCTTTCTCACTATACACATAGTACGGTGAGAATACGATTATAGTAAGCACAAAACAAACTATAACACAAAGGGACATCACAAAGACGCAGCAAGCTATAGCAACACGGGACAGGGTAGAACAATCTTATTGCACACATGGTACATTAAGACAAGTTATAACAAGCACACAACGAGTTATAACCAATCAAGTGCAAAGATATCCTGTTCAATCACGGGTATCAAAATTCGAATTTTCGTGCATGATAGAAATTTACTAACAGAGCAAGCATTTGGTACCCATATCGCAGGATTAAATTCGAGAAGGTATCTTTTCAAGACTAACTAAGCCTTTTGCAACAATATCACGTATATAATGAAATCTTGTGCTTAGTTCTATCATGAAAAAAGCAGGATTCTTACACAATGTATACCGCAGTTGACTATCGAAAAACACAACAACATTATCATCAAGAAAACCAATTTCGAAAATCAAGCCTTTAAGACAAATCGCTTTTTTAACGCTTGATTACAACAATATATTCGATTCAGTTGTAGACAATGCATAATGTGATGTAACTGTGATTTCCAACTTATACATGAACCACACAAAGTGAACACATAAGCTGTTGTTGATTTTCTATTATCCCTATCATTGGCATAGTTAGAATCCACATAACCTTTCAATTTAACTCCATCTTTGCACTTAGAAACTTTCACCCATAATTCACGAGAATGTTTCAAATATCGCAAAAGCCATTTAACATCACTCCAATGTGTAATTCCGGGATTAGACATGTATCTACTCAAGCAACTAATAGAATAAGCAATATCGGGCCTAGTGCTAACCATTAGATACATCACGAACCTATAACATTGAATATGGCACATTCTTCATATAATTCACATCATGCTCAGTTTTAGGGGATTGTTCTTTACTAAGCAAAAAATGAGCACCAAAGGAACATTGAGTTTTGAATCGACATAGAAAATTTGCTCGAATTTTCTCAACATAAGAAATCGGTTTAGAAAAATAATAGAATTTTTTCTATCTCTCACAATGTTCATTCCTAAAATCCTTTTTGCATCTCCTAGATACTTCATGTCAAACTTAGACTTAGACGCTTTTAACATGCTCAATAGTTTTAACACATGGACTAATTAACAACATGTCATCAACATAAATCAACAAGAAAACAGCACTTTAGCATTTTCTTTGAAATAAAGACAATGATCGTAATTACTTCTTTTAAAATTCAAAGACATCATGCAATCATCAAATTTCTTATTCCAACATCTAGAGACTGTTTCAAACCATATAAGGATTTTTTCAAAGAAATAAACAAAATCGCATTTCTTATTATCCACAAAACTTCAGTCTCTCATATAGATTTTCTCAGTCAAATCACCATGCAAGAAAGCGGTTTTCATATCTAATCAAGTTTCAATTCCCAATTAAACTGAAAGCGATCAAGCAAGCATGATTCTAACAGCTTGTAAATTTCACAACAGGAGCAAATATTTCAAAGTGTAGTCTATTCCTTCTTTTTTGTGTGAAACCTTTCGCCACTAACCTAGTTTTATATCTCACGAATCATTCTCATTCTTCACTTTAAACAACCACTTACAATCAACCAACGAACAATTTTCGGGTTTAGGAACAAGTATCCAAGTGTTGTTAACATTTAAAGAATTCATTTCTTCATGCATAGCATTCAACCACTCTTGAGAATGTTCGATTTTAAAGCATCTTGATAAGTTTTAGGTTCACAATTATCAATAGACTCAAACACGTAAAAACACATATGAAATCATTTGAAAATCATCAAATCGGGTAGTGTCTAATATTCCTTCTAGTTCTATCTCTAGCAAGTTGATAATTACCAAGTTCTTCGGTTCATTATCATTCAAATCAACCAAATCATCATGCATTTCAAAGATTATCAACATTTTCGGGCATGTTCGCAATTTCGGGTTGATTTTCGGGAATATTTTCAGCGATTTTCATTCTCAACATGCATTTTCAGTTTCATCAATATGGCTCAAACCAAGCAATTGCTCCACCTTATTTGGAGCCTTCTGGTTCGATTCGGCAAAGGCATAGTAGCGGATAAACAAGGAAAATCGATTCATTGAAAATGACATCTCTACTAGTTATAGCTTTAAATCCAGGTTCACCCCTAAGTCATAATCTATATCCTTTCACACCTTCGGATATCCTAAAAAACACATTTTTTAGATCTTGGTTCAAGTTTATCACCTTTTTGATGAACAAATGCGGACAACCAAAAACCTTCAAGTTCGAAAAATTAATTTCTTTACCGGAAAAAAGATTCAGGACATTTTCCTTTCAAAGGCACAGACGGAGATCTATTTATCAAATAAGCAAAGAAGTATGAACAGCTTCACTCCAACCTTTTTGAAAGTCCCGAGGAAGCAAGCATGCTCCGGACCCTTTCAAGTAAGGTTCTATTCACACGCCAACACCGAACACCATTGGCGTATAAGGCACAATTTTATGCCTTCGAATACCAAATTCAAGACATAAATTGTCAAACAAATTATTGCAAAATTCAAGACCATTATCTGTCCTAAGAGTTTTAATCCTTTTTCCAGTTTGATTCTCAATCAAAGTTTTCCAACTTTTGAATTTTTCAAACACATCAGATTTGTTCTTCATTAGGAAAACCCATACTTTTCTTGAAAAATCATCAATGATAGATAAAAAATACCTATTTCCACCTTGAGTGAGTTCACTAGACGGACCCCACACATCAGGATGCAAATATTCAAGTATATCAATGCAGACAGATTGATTAGGAAATGGAGATACAGGAAATTTCACTTTATGTTGTTTGCCTAACACACATGAGTCACAGAAAGACATACGTACAAGATAAAACATCACTACCAAAACACCCAGCTTTGTGCAATATTTCAAGACCTTTACTACTCATGTGACCTAGTCTTTTGTGCCACAAATCAGTTTTATCCTCCTGGACAACATTCACAGTATTTTTAGCAAAAGACACAGGTTTACCAATGCAAACATACAAATTATTCCTTTTGGCAGCTTTGAAAATCACTAGAGATCCTTTCAAAATTTTCATTAATCCATTTCCAAACCTACCTTCTAATCCATCATCTTCTAATGCAAAGACATGATATCAAATTATTGCATAGATCGTGCACATGTCTAACATTTTTCAAAGTGTAAGCATAACCGAATCAAATTTCAAGCAAATATCACCAATTCCAAAACATTACATTTTTTCTCATTGGCCATAGAAACAAAACTATTTTTCACTTCTTTATAGTTCGAAAATAGATTTTTAAATGGGGACATATGAAAAGTACACGCAGAATCAATTAACCATTCATTTTCACACACAGAACTTGAATGCACAGAATTCACAATAGGCACATCACATATTCCAGTCACCATAAAAACATCACCCGCATTTTCACTACTAGAAGCCAAATTTGCTTGATCATTAGACCGATTTTTAAAATTCTGGTTTCCTTTCTTACTAGGGCAATCCCTAATATAATGACCTACCTCACCACAATTATAACACTTCCTTCCCTTAGCCTGACTTAGACCTAGTCTTACTTTTTCCTTTTTTCTTGATAAAATTCCGATTTTGATGATTATCGATTTTTGTTGGTTACCAAACCTATGTTGGGACCTACCCCGAACATGCATAACCTCACCCGACCGCTACCACCCTTATTAACTTTTAAATCAAGTTCCTTGCTTTTTAAGCCATTAACAACGATTATGTCAAGAGTAATAGAATCTCTACCATACTTAATAAGCGATTTAACATCACTGTACGATTCAGAATTGCATTTAAAAGCACAATAGGAGTATAATCATCAATATTTTTATCACCAGTCGCTTTATATCTTGAATTAACTTGGTAAACACATCAAGATTTTCATCAACATCTTTGTTTAAATCCAATTTAAACCTAAAGAATTTTTCAAGTAAAAACAACTTACTAGGGAGGAAGTTTCAAGATATAACTCTTGCAATTTATCCCACAATTGTTTAGCGATTTTTGTTTACCAACTTTTCTTAACACAGAGTCGGATAAATTCAAGATAATAGAGAATAAGCATACTCATCGGTTTCGACTTTGATTTCTTTAGTATCGTTGTCAACTTAAGTGTTCGTAATAGCTTTATACACCTTTTGTTGAATTAAAATGCCTTTCATTTTTTGTTGCCAAATAGAAATCGGTTTTGCCATTAAACGGTTCAAGATTATAACCGACATAGCCATTTAAAAAAAAACACAACATTTAAGAAAACAACACCACACAAAGTAGGTTATATCCCAAAACTGAATATAAGTGTAAGTACATACTAAGTATATGTAATTCACTTAAATACAACACACAAATTCGGAGAATACAAATCTGGAAGCAATTCTCAAGGCCACAAAAATGCGAAAAAGAGCAAACGGACAACAAGCACCACAATAGAAATAAAAGGCTCACTGAGCAACCTAAAATTCTACAAAGAAAGCAAATCCCACAAATAAAACCGCGGCAAATGGTATTTACGCTACACAAGTAATAAACCCGCTACAAGCGGTATTTAAACTACACAAGCAATAAACCCGCGACAAGCGGTATTTAAACTACGAAAGCAATAAATCCGCGGCAAGCGGTTACGCTTACTAAAAACAAGAACGAGAAGTTCAAGCCGCTTTACTGGAGCGAAACCCTACGGTAAGGGTTTCGTACCACCACAACGAGGGAGGCTACGATGCAGCTGTTGGGTATCGACCCCGGTCATCTCGCTCCGGATCACCATAGCCGACTGAATATTATAAATTCTAACAAATAGAACTATTACAATAATCCACCTACGGGATAGGGATTACAGTATTACAAATCGATTCTAATAAAACAATAAAATACAAGAAATATAATCTGATTTTATATCCCGAGAATCGAAAAATAGACAAAGAACCGAGGTTTCCGACACCGCCCAGAACGGCGAAATCAGACTGACCACACGAGGCTGGAAGTCGAGCTCGAATCCTTCGGCTCAGAAATGTGAAGCGGACTCTTCACCGTCTTGCAAACCGGAAAGCACCGAAGGTTGGCCACAAAGAGAACCCCCCAACCCAAAAGCCGTCCAAACCCACAACCGAAAATCGGAACGGACCGGAGAAACCACAAAGGAATCTGACCGGAGAACTTCGCCGGAAGTGACAAACCCAAAACCTCTCACCTTCACCAAATCGGATAATTATTATAAGATTAAAGTCAAATATTTTTTTTAACACGATTAAGTATTGTAAAACGATCATTTCTATGCACTTTGCTTCAAAATCAAATAGGGCAAAAGTACTATTTAGTATATTTTTTTAGTCCATATCCTCTCATTTTCCCATAAATTGTCAAATAAAGAAAATCATTTTGAACGAACAAAGAAATAGCCTACCAAACATATGTGAAGAATCCATTTGCCTAGAGTGACTCATATTTTGACCCATATTTGTTAATATTTTATTTTGATAATTATCTTTGCGAAATAAATCTTACTTCGATCAAATATACAATCATGTTTTGGCCCATATTTGTTAACAATTTTTTTTTTTGGAAAATTATCAAAATTGATCGACGCACACAATTTTTGTGTATGCTATACATTTGAATCTATGAGGAATATTCATTCATTTACTCATCACTTTCCCCACACTCCAAAGCAATACGGTATTCCATAGTGTGTAAGCATAAATCTTTATAGTCGTCACATATCAGATTTTACAAGTTGCATACCTTGGGAGTTACACCCACCAAGTTGCGTTTGTTTATATTCAATTATTTTTCAATTTTTTTAATCCACTTTGATTTGATAAATTTTTTGAATATAAGCTCACAAAATAACAATAAAATAAAATTATATAGTAGTGACTAGTGACACACCATTACATACTTACGTTAGATGAGGAAATATATTGAGAGGAAAAAAGAACTCAACTTCAAAAACTAAAATCCTATATGGAACTTCCCAACAAAAATGAAAATAGTATTGAATTTAGGATAGATAATGTAATAAAGGAAAAATATTACCATATCACCAAACTAATTCTTGTTATATATTCTTCTAGAAGAGGCAAACTTGATGATGATTGGACCTATTAAATCAGTTTTATAATTTTAAAAATATTAGTACCACTAAAACATTATACACAATATATTTTAAAAAAGTTATCAACATAACTATGTATAGTTAATAAGTCAAACAAAATGGGATGAATATATACGAGCAAGAGGGTGTGAAAATAAAAAATCAAAACCTGCCCTAACCTGTTTATAATTTAAAATGAGCCCAAGGGGATGAGTTCATATGGACCCCGAATTTAAACCAACCCTTCATCCCTCCATGTGTATTACCATAAAGCAAGAACATTTTTGTTAATAAATTACAAATTTCTTCTTGTAGTTGGCAATAAGTGCAAATTAAATAATGGTTAAGGACCAGGGCTTCATGCAATCACTTATCAGCACAGTGAAAAAATTCTTTGAACTTTTTAAACTAATATAAATAAAACACTATATATCCATAATGCTTTACAAATCCCTTATATGTTGTTTATAAATAATAAATGTGGCAAATTATCTCGAATACAGCAATTTATTTTTAAACTCTATTCCAATTTAATAAAATTATACTAAATCAATTTATTTTTCGGTTTTTAAATATAAATACATAATTTTTATTAGATAATAAAATTGTGTTTTTATTGATAATAATCTCCAATATAAATATATTATTTTCCATTAAATCATTTAAGTGTTTTGTAGCATTATATTCTCAAATTAATCATAAATTTTATAATGTAAAAATATTTATCAAATTAATTTTAAATTATTCCAAACAATACAGATCAACGATTATTCATTGTGTTTATCAGCAATCAGCATTTTGACATACGCTGTCCTGGTAACAACCATATAATTTGCAATACAGATTGCAACATTTATATAGTGCGTGGTCACAACACAAAAAAACCTCAGTTATAAATAAACTGTAAACATATCGATACTAACCACGTTGTTCCATATGCACCACGTGGGCCGTCTCAGATCAAATAATTCTTTAGCCAAATTCAATGGGGGAAAAAACTAAATGCCAACAATGAATAAAGAAGCATCACCATTATTTAGTACAGTTCATTATTTTTGGGTCCCATGATAAGTAACCTTATCTCACTTGTCTCATCTCTTCAAAATATTTATAACCAGAATTTGCAGGATAGTACAAAAAATAATTAAACCAAACAAAGGGACAGTCATCACATGACAATCATCAAATTGAAACCAGAACATTTGTCACACAAATTATTTTTGCAAATTTTTCCCATCTGATCATTTCTTACAAACAACAACGATATGGGACAAAAAAATTACTCTCATTACATTACATGGCCTCAAATTCTTGCACCACTCACATGAGTCTTTCTGAAGGCCTCATCCATCTATTACAAGGAATTGTACTAAAAAAAAAACAGCAGGCAATGAATAATTTTGAGTTCTCAAGATTGAAATAATACCTTCCTATATTTCAAGTTGGAAGTAAATGCACAATATGAATACCCCAAACCTGCAAATATGCATTGCTTATTTCTTAAATCTACAAAGCAGATGCAGAGCTACGTATATATATTTTCCCGGGCGAAATTCTTGATTACCAGACGTGGCGCTACGTTTCAGGTTTAACGGCTTATCAAGTAGCTCGTTCTCAGCTACAATCCTGCCTGAGCCACGGCCCATTTTTCCGAACGAGCCGACTGCTGATAAACCCTTAAAACTGCTACTTCCCCGCTTAGGTTTCGGGACCTCCAAGATTTTCTTGGCTTTGAGACATCACGATCGATATCGTTTTTCGTTTTTAAGCTTAGCCACGACCAATTTGACAATGTTGCTCCTGCAAAAGGGCAAACTGGTACTGAAGGGCAAGAAGACGTTGGGTTGGGCTTGTTATGGCAGCACAAAGCTAGAGTGCACTGTGCACACATCCGGTGCCCACATTCTTGAACCTCTATCGTGCATACTTGATCAAAACATATGCAGCAAAGATCTGTATCACTTGCCTGCATTGGAAGTTTCATTAAGTCCCGTCATTCCTCCGAAGTATTACAGTAACCAAAATTGATGTTTTTATTTTGAAATGCAGCAATAAAGAATAAGCCCCAAACAGACTAGGTTCTGAAATCATATTAGAATTAAGGGATAATTACAAAAAGATCCCCACGGTTCAGGCTAATTTAAAATCCCATAGGTTTTTAGAAATTGCAAAAAAAAACCCTTGAGGTTTGATTTCGTCTTACATTTTGCCCTTTACAAACAAAAATATTTCAAATCCCACCCCCATATTTATAAAAATATATTACAGATAACCCCTGAAATTTAACACTGAATCAAACCTACGGAGTTTTTTTTTGAAATTTTGAAACATTTTTTTTTTTTTTTTTTGTAATCAGCCCATACCTCAGGGTGTTATTGTAATTATCCCTATTAAAATTCGTATCATTATTTTGAATGGGGATAGGTTAATGAATGTAAGCGAAGGTATCTAAAACCAAAATGGACAAGATTTTAGCCAATGTGTAATCGGATCGCAAAATCATTTCTAAAGGGAGGATGCTAAATTACCTCAGATACATCATCATCATCAATCCCAGAATCAGATCCTGATGGAGATGGCAAAGAGTATACTGTTCCCTTTAAAATGGTTTTTCCTTTCCCTGTTAGCCTCCATCAGGGCATGTTCTAACAGAGCTTTTGCCTCCTGATTAAGTTCACTTATGAATTTCAAGGGTGATGGCCAGACAAGAGGCTCCGCAGATGAAGGATTCAGTAAAGCTGCACATGCTCCATTGTGGTGCCTTAAGGCTACGGTATATGGTATTCTCCTGAATCGTGTCAAAATATTACACTTCTACGCATACACTTACTCAAAAAAATATATTCGCTAAGGAAACAACACTACAAATATAGGCATGTTACATGTATGAGTTAGAAAGAAATGAATCCTTCATACTTCAACTTCTTTCTCAATTATACATCATGAAGAAATTACAATCAAAATGTCTTTATATAGCAACAGGCATGTATAAAACATAATAGCATGTTTAAACTATTGTCCCTGATTCAATTAAAGCATATAATTAAAGATTCAGAATACTAACTTAAAATCACAACCTAGTGACGAAACATCCATATAGTATTGCAATAATAAGTGTTAAAGTACAAGAAAATACCCTGATGCATCTCTTTGAAGTCGATCGGCACCCCAAGCCAGCAATTCTCTAATGCAATCAAGAGAACCACCTCTTGCAGCCAAATGAAGGGGAGTACTTCCAGGAAAGCTGCAGGATAGAAACCGTCAATCGAAAAACAATTTCACGAACATAGAGGCAAGAATAAGATCTCATTACAGCAAAGATTACCTATATCCACCAGTTGAAGCACAAACAAGGGCTCCATTGTCCAACAATATATGTACACATTGAGGGCGTCTTTGACGGGCTGCCAAGTGCAACGGGTTGCTCCTTTTCCATCTCTAATGTTCACAAAACGCGAGTATCCCCTACAATTTTTTATTTATTTTTAAGATAATTAGGATTTTGGGCTCTATTAACCTACATCACAAAGTCATTATTGCATAAGAGCCTACCATGAAGCTGAAACTTGGGAGGTGCGGGCGACAGATAAAATGGCTTCAAGGCAATCAGAATGGCCGTAATAAGCCGCATAGTGCAAACAGGTTCTTCCATTAAGCGTATCAAACTTCAAAATCTGAAAAACTCAAGGTTAGAAACAGTACTAAAAACATATAAACAAGGAGAGATTTGTTTGGCAAAAGTGATTGTGAGATTGTGAATACCAATATTATACCCTCACCCAAAGATCATAAGTTGAAGTAGTTGTTTTTCTTGTTTAAGAGCACAACGGATCTTTTGCTCCATTTTATGGTGTCGGTACGTATAATTAATAGCATATATTATGTTGAAGTATCGCATAAAATAGAGAAATTAGACTGATTTAGAAAACAATGGGTTCCTCACTAGCGTAACCATATTTTATAGCAATATAATAGGTGGGAAGGGACCACCGGGAAAGTGGTGGTGGCTGAAGAAGGAAAATGCCTCATATTTATTTGTATATATTTATGGAAGATCTGTTTATTGGATTATTATTCTTTTTTTATAATAATTAAGCATATATTTGCACGCAAAGCATGTGTATTGGCTCAAGTTTTCCAAAGAGACGGTGGTGGGACCTCTATGAATGAAATCTCAAAGTATGTTATAAAATATATTAAACCTTGTTCCTGAGGTTAATTTTCTTAAATATGAGGAACAATCTTTTGTTAGTCCCAAGGTGCAGTTATGAGCCACCTAAAGAATAAGGACTCGAGGGCCGAGGCCCAAAAGGAGAGAGAAAATATAAAACATTGTAATTCTTTTTCAGTAATTTGAAAACAAAAAAGTGAATAATACGTGGAAGTAAAAAATACATTCGGGTTATAAAGTTAAAAGTTTGACTTATTGAATTGATAATGGATTTGATATTCTATTTATGTTTTCACAATTGTCAACTATATGAATTATATTGTTTTCATAATATAAAATGTAGGATTAAAGAATAGAGTATGTTAAAATTTTAAATTTAATTTTAAATATTAAAATAAAATTATACGTATCATCAAAATCGTATGAGTTCTCTGTTTTGAAAATAGAGTTAAAAAATAAGGAACGGCCTTCGAAAAAATTGTGGTTTTAATTATTAATTTTGAAAATGCATAAAAAAGAACGTTTTTGGACTGAAAATACGAAAATAATTTTCAAAAACAAAAATAAAAACACTTTTTTTGGGAGTATTTTGTTCCGATCATACAAAGATTATTTGACTTGACTTGGACGAATTCAGATTTTCTTCGCCAGATCTGCAGATATGGGGAGAATCCAGATTATTGATCGTTCGCTTCTCTATTGGCCATACCTCCACGGAGATTCATTGTCATCTGAGCCGGACCGGAACCTTAAATGTTTTATCGGATCTTTTTTCTCTCTGTATTTACCCTCTTTTTTCTATTTATTTAGGAGGATGTTCTTATGTTGAAATAAATTAGTGTATTAACCATTAAAAAATACAGCCCAAGAACCACAATATTAATCTTTAGTGAAGGGAGCCTGAGTTTGAGTCTTTGCAATGAAAGTATTAGAAGTGAAACTGTGAAGTAATTTCCATTATTCAACTCAACTATTTACAAGTGGTATTTGGAGTTATTTATACAAGATCAATCGGCTAATAATCCACCATTGTCAAATGTAACAAAATGTGTAACCACCGTCAACTAACTAACGAAAAGATGTAACTACTTGTCAACTAATTAACAAAGTAGGAACAGAGAAATTATTCTCTAATACTCCCCGTGTGTATATTTTGTTTATATCATCAAGATGAGTACAAATGTTCTTGATGACCATCTCTGATAACAAATGACTAAGTGAAGAAGTTGATTTGGAACAAGTTGATGAGGTTTAGTGAATAGATCCAAAGAGACTATTACCTCTATGAAGTAAGATGAGACCGAATAGGAAGCAATTTAATGGTGCCATCCATAATGCGATCTCGAACAAAGTGGCAATCTAATTCATATGTGCTTGGACACGCAAAACGTGAGAAGGAAGGTTGTTAGTTTAAGGCACAACGGATGTGCTCCATTTTATGGTGTCGGTACGTATAATTAATAGCAAATGTCAAAAGTAGAGTAATTGGACCTTAGCAAAAAACAATTGAAAATCGAATATAATAGTGAATATTGTTTAAGCCATAAGAGTTCACTAGTAGTTTTCCAAAGACAATGAATGAAATCTAAATGTTACGATATTTAAACCTTGTTCCTGAGGTTAATTTTCTTAAATGAGACCGTAGTTTGCTTTTTTAGATTTCAAGAGATCAAAGATTCACCCAAGAACACACAAAACCCTTCGGGTTAGTCGATCGACGAGTGTCCTATTTATGGACATTGTCAACTATATGAATATTGTTTTCCAATCGAATAGAGTATGTGTTTTGAAAAAGCTTTAAAAAATAAAGGAACGGCCTTGAAAAAATGTGGTTTTAATTAGAATTTTGAAAATGAAAAAATATCCTGAAAATACGCAAAAACAAAAATAAAAACACTTTTTGGGAGTAACCCTTCATATATTTTAAAAGATGAAACACGGCGTTGAGGTGTGGAATCATCGCGGTTTGGCAACAAATTGACTTAATTTGTGATTAGTGTATTAACCATTAGGTTAGCACGACATAAGCAATGTCCTGTATTAGAAGTGAAGGACGATTATTCAACTGTATTTACAAGTGTGTAAGATATAAAAGACGACCAATTAACCGATATTGAGAAGCATCATCCACTAGATAATTGACCTTTTAGTGAAATACTGAGACCAGAATAGGAAGCGAATTAATGGTTGGATCCATTGGAGTGTTTACGGTTTGGCACCCAATAAACTGTGTGTCCGCCAAAATTTGTAACAAATAATGGCGTTGAGTTAAGACAATTCCTTGAGATGAACGAGCAATTTCTAACCCCGCTAAAAATTTGAGATTGCCCAAGTCTTTCATTCGAAACGTTGAGGTGTGGAATCAGCAAGTAAAAACACCTTGACTTAAAAGACGAGAGAGGATGGTGGCATTTGGACCCGTAACAATAATATCGTCAACATATAAGAGTACATCAACAAAGGTAGCACCATAACCCTTAGTGAAAAGGGAATAGTCAGACTTAGACTGTGAAAAGCCATGGTTAAGTAAAACCGAAGTAAACTTGGAGTTCCATTGACGAGAAGCTTGTTTGAGGCCATAAATTGATTTATGCAATCAACAAGCTAATTTTGGTGTATCAGAGGTGGGGAGGAATTTGCTCCCCTGTTTCAAAAATCCAAGTGGGACATCCATATATACTTCCTCAAATAAATCACCATTAAGAAAGGCGTTATTTACATCCATCTGCATAAGTGGCCAATTTTGAGTAGCGGCCAAAGCCAAAAGCACCTTGACAGTGACAAGTTTTGCTACCGGGGAAAATGTGTCAAGGTAGTCAATACCCTCCTGTTGATTATAACCTTTCGCAACTGTAGACGAGCTTTGTAACGTGCAACCGAACCATCAGCCGCATATTTAATTTTGTACAACCACCGCAACCAATGGTGTGTTTATTGGGGTAAGAGGAACAACGACCAAGTCTTATTATCTACCATCGCATCTAATTCATCTTTCATTGCAACACGCCACTCAGGGAACTTCACAGCCTGATGATAAAATTGAGGCTCATATGTAGATGAGACAACAAGTACAAACTTCTTGTGACTGGGAGATAAATGATCATAGCCCAAAACCTGTTGGAGGGGGAATGCAATCTCTGAATTGGATGGAGAGTGTCGAGCTAGGAGATTGCAGTGATAATCCTGCAAGTAAGCGGGCGATTTGGTAGGCCTGGTGGATTTTCTGCATAATGGTGCAACTGTAGGTTGAGAATCGATTGTGAGTGATGAGAGTTGGGGCCAGGGGTTTATGGGATGTGTGGAGCACAAGACTGAGGCAACACCAATTCAGAGAAAATATCTGGGGGTGCAACTGAGAAATTCTGACTATGTAACGGAAATACGGCTTCATGAAATACTACATCACGAGATATGAACACTTGATTTGTATTAAGGTCCAACAACTTGTAGCCTTTAACATTCGATGGATAGCCAATAAATATGCATTTCCGAGCTCGGGGTTGAAATTTTGTGCGATGGGCAGCTAGAGTGGATGCAAATGCTAAGCAACCAAATACTCGTAGATAAGAGTAATCAAATTCGTGATTGTAAAGCTTAGCAAATGGGGTGCAATTTTGAAGTACTTTCGAAGGGGTGCGATTAATGAGAAACGTAGCCGTGAGAACACATTCGGACCAATATTGAAGTGGAATCATTGGACGAGACTGAAAATATTAAACTCTAGCAACATTCAATAAATGTTGGTGTTTCCGTCGACAACCGAATTTTCTTTGCTGGGGTGGCAACACACGAATATTGATGAATTACACCGCGATCCCCAAAAAAATCCCTGGCCCAAGTTCGTGCATTATCGGAGCGGAATGTTTTAATCTTCTTGTGAAATTGCGTTTCAATCATCTTAAAGAATCGAGGGATAATCAAATGAACATCTGACTTAGCATGTAATAAAAACACCCAAGTAAATCGAGAACAATCATCAACCAACGTAAGAAAATAAGCGATGACCACTATGAGAAATGGGGAACACGGTCCCCAAATGTCACAAATGTATGAGATCAAACGGAGCAATTCCCAATATTATTGTGTGAATGAAACAACAATCGTTTTTGTTTAGCTAATGGACATATGGAACAAACATCCAAATTATTGGAGTTGGATATAGCTAGTTTATCTTTTATTGGTAACAAACACCTCCAAGATGGATGGCCAAACCGATGATGCGAGTTGAGAAACGGAGTTGTGTGCGGCAGACACACGGTGTTGATAGGATCCCCCATTGTTGTGAAAAAGCCACGCGTCGAGTCCAACGCATACAAACCACCAAGTACTTCACCCTTGCCAATCATCTTCTTCGTGACGGATCCTGGGGTAAAGTGTTTAGGAAAACAAGTGATGGCTAATTGATTATCTTCAGCCAATGCACTGACTGATAGTAAGTTGAATTTGAATTGAGGAAGGTACAACACATTTACGAGAATAACCGAACCACTCAATTGCACATCTCCAGGCAAACAAGCCGCAATTGATACATTATTTGGTAGTGTGATGACGAATGAGAATTGGAACTTAAGGACATAAAAGCATCATGGTTGCAACAAATATGTCGTGAAGCCCCTGAGTCGACTATCCAATAACGTGATTGAAACATAACGCAATCCAAAGAAATGGAAAAGCAAGTACTTTGAATTGTGAGTGGCGGATGCATTACCGGTGATAGGGTGGACAATTGGCTAGAAAGCATTGCAATGAGTTGTTGGCATTGGGTGAATTCAATGAGGTAACATGAGCCCCCGAGAGGATGAAGTAGATTCCTCCGAAATTGAAGCGGATACGATTAACCGTCTTGCTTTGAGGTTGTGAAAAACGTGACCGTGGTTTATATCCAGGTGGATATCCATGTATTTTATAACATTTGTCGACCGTGTGTCCATGAAAATTACGATGCGTCTGAAAAGGCTATCACGTTTTTGTGATCGAGATGGATTATTGTGAGATGGAGTAGCGAGACCGAACTTGACGCCTATTGTTGTGTTGAACATTGCAAGCCATGTTACCCCCCTGGACTATCAACTACAAGACCAACTTTGCGTTGTTGTTCTTCTTGAGAAACAAGCGAAAACACACGATTCATAGGAGGAGAGGATCCATGAGAAGAATTTGACTACGAACACGAGAGTATGACTCATTTAATCCCATGAGAAATGTAAGAACATAATCAACTTGATTAAAATCGGAGAGAGCCCGAACACCTCCACAATCGCACTTTCCACAACCGCAAGATGGGCGAAAATTCCCCACTCTTCCCATATGGTCTTGACTTTAGTAAAATAGGAACCATGGATAATTGATCTTGCTTGATTGATGAATCACGCCTCGGTGAAAGAGACGAGGGCCATTACTTTCTTTGAAATCGCTCCCGCAAATCGAGCGAAATGTCCCTGCAGATTCGAAAATAGGATGCTAGCACTAATTTCTTTAGATACCAAATTGAGTATCCAAATAATGACGATATTGTTGTTGCGGATCCACGAATGTAAAGAGGAATGTTCTTATCATCGGCGAGGCGTAAGTAAAGATCCATCAATGAAACTCAATTTATTCTTGACGGATAAGGCAATTGTCATTCGCGAGACCACGAGGCATAGTTCTGCTTTGTTAATGGGCTGAGAGACGAGCACTAACCCTGGGTTGTCCGAGTGATGGATGAAGTAAACACCGGAAGGATCTCAACGGCTAATTGGTGGACTCAACTCATGATGCGGTGTTGCGGAATTCTACACAACAATCACCGGAAAAATGGAGAATTGCAATCGGAGATTTTCACAGTTGCCGTCGGAAAATTATCAGAGGAGAGGGAAGATGAATGACTACTGATACCATATTAGAAGTGAAACTGTGAAGTAATTTCCATTATTCAACTCAACTATTTACAAGTGGTATTTGGAGTTATTTATACAAGATCAATCGCTAATAATCCAAATTGTCAAATGTAACAAAATGTGTAACCACCAGTCAACTAACTAACAGAATTATGTAACTACTTGTCAACTAATTAACAGAGTAGGAACAGAGAAATTATTCTCTAATAGAAAGAGTTTGATTTTTTTTTTAACAAAAAAGAAATAAACAAATGTATTATATACTCATGTTAGCATTTTTTCTGCATTTTATTGAATACAACCTTTTCTTTATCAAAGTAATAATAATAATTCATATATTTAATAGGATCTAAGTTTCAAATCATATCAAATAATTCAAGCTATGACATGTTATCCAGCGTATAGTATCCAGTGCACTACTTAGGACACGTGGTATTCAATAATAATTTGATTTATATTCAACACGGCTTTGACTGAAAAATCAAACTATGTAGTATGTGGATGGGGCATTGATTTTTATTACTTCTTCGTATTATGCATGATCCTTTTTGCCATCAGCACTATTAAAGTTGAATTGCTGGACTTGCATGTAATGTGGGCATGTTAGAAGAAATTTCAAGTTGAAAACAAATTAAAGTATTGCGAATGGAATGGTATTTATCTGAAAACAAATTTATCTTTGGGATAATTACAAAAACACCCATGAAAGCTAATTACAACAACAAAGATACTTAGGCTGCTAGGGATGGCAACGGGGCGGGTTTGGGGCGGGTTTAGCTAAACCCGGGACCCGCCCCGCCAAGGAAAACTGGGACCCGAGACCCGCCCCGCTTCAGGACCCGCCCCGCCCCACCCCGCCGGGGACCCGGGACCCGGCGGGTAAACCCGCTAGACCCGCCAGGTGCAGATTTTTTTTGAGAATTTCCAATAGTAACTGCTACACATTCTATTTTTTGTTTCCATTAGAAAATTCTCATGATCTTGATGGGCAACTTGGAAACATGCTATTAAATAAAGTCATAGAACCAACTTGAAAAAGATTTAAACATGGCAGTATTACTTTTATTTTTAATAATTTAGATTTCCATTGTCACATTAGTACTACTATTGTGACAACCTGTGATAATTATTAACTAGAACCATCCATTATTAAGCTAAAAGAGTACAGATATCATAAAATAGTCCAGAAACAGGCTCAATAACAAAGTACACATTTATTACAACCAATAATAACAAAGCACACTGCAAGCACGATAAAATTATTTAGGTTCCTCGGTAATACATTCTTCTTGATCATCTTCTTCCTCATCAAGCATTGTAGGACAAAAAGATAAACCACTTGTCGACGAACAAGCACCTACAATTAAACAATCGAATTATTAACCTTACAACAATAACATAAGTAGAATTTTAAAAAAATGAGAAATTTATTTACCTTTCACATCATTCCACAACCAACGACGAGTACACATCAATGCTTCCACAGTAGCTGAATGAAGCCTACTACGATGGGGACTAATCAATCTTCCACTGCTACTAAAGACAGATTCTGATGCAACAGTTGAAACTGGAATAGCTAAAATGTCCCTGGCTATCTTTTGTAAAGTGGGATATCTAACTCCATTTGTCTTCCACCAACTAAGAATATCAAAGTCAGAGTTCTTGGCAAGACACTTTCTTCTAAATACAAATCCAACTTCGAAGTTAGGGACATTGAAGTAGTAGAATTTGAACTTGATGCTACAAATTGGTCATACATCTCTAAAGCATCACTCTCAAATGAATCAAGAAGATCAGAAGCACAAGATGATGGTATCTTTCCCAAAGTTCCTATACTACAAGCAGTGAGCTATTCTCCCTTGAAATTGAGGCCCTTGATTGGTAATCAACCAGCAAATCATAACAATTTTGTCGAATCTCGCCTACCTTGATTTGTGATCTTTCACCATAAATTCGTGAAAAATAAAACTCAACAAGTTTCATTTTGTACCTAGGATCTAAAACAGCAGCAACCCCCATCATAATATGGCAACCAAGCCAGTATTTCTCATACTTTGCCAACATTTTTTCAGCCATGCATTGAATCATCATATTTGGACTCTTCACCCACTCAACTAATTTTAATTTGATGTCACAAATCTTTGGGAAATAAAAATTAGAAGTGGGATAAAGTGTGCCAGAAAACATCTCAGTGACTTGATAAAATATTTTTAACTTCCCACAAATTTCAATTGCATTCTCCCAATCCTCATCAGTTGGTATATCTTTGTAGTTTTTTTCTCTCGACATTTAACTCGTGGAAACACCTCTCTATATTATTGCGGTTTCTAGCATCAAATAGGTTGAGTTCCAACGAGTTTTACAATCGAGAGACAATTTCTTAGTACAATTAATATGCAACTGACGTGCAACTTCCTCAAATTTTTCTACTCTAGCAGGTGAAGCGACCGATATATAACACTATCACGTATCCTCTCAATTGCACCACTAATTATTTCGAGACCATCTTTCACAATTAAATTCAAAATATGAGCACAACAACGCATATGAAGTACCTTTCCATTTAATGACAAATCTCTCCTTGAGAGCTTGTCCAACAAAAGATTAATCATGGCATCATTGGTCGTGCAATTGTCTCTGTGATTGATTACACTTTACGATCAATATTCCAATCCATGAAAGTTTCAACAAGTACATCTGATAACACCTCAGCAGTATGTGGAGCAGGAACATATACAAATCTATATCAAATAAATTAATATCATAAATATATTTTTATAAATGCGACAAATATTAATAAATTAAAATTAAATATACCTCAAAATGCAACTCTGAAGAATCCATGAATCATCAATAAAGTGTCCAGTAACTGCATACTTTCTGTACCTTTTTTATTCTCAAAGAAAAAGATGCTTAATGACTACAGAAAATTGAGGAAGAAAAACATATATGCTATTCCAAGAAAATAAAAGTTAAATTATCCCTGGACAACAATATTAATATAGGCTTACATAACTCTTCAATTGGACAACGTAATTAATATAGAATCCTTACTTACTAAACAACCCAATCAACGTATAACACACTAAACCAGAAACATCACAAAACTAAAGCTTTTAATTAACTTAAAAAAACTATTCAGCAAATTAAAAAGATTCCTAAAAGTTTTAACTAAAATGTTTACAATTAGGTGGATTTCCCCTGTTTCTAAAACACTAATTTCTAACAGTTTAAAAATTAGCAAGAAATTATTAAGGTTTACAAAAGGTTTAGAAGATTTAACTCAAAATATGTGTTTAAATTTCTAAAAGAATTCCTGAAATCTTTATCATTAGTAGTCTAAATAAAATTTAGGCTTACCTATAGTTGATCGCGGACGAGAATGGAAAGCTTCAAAGGACTAGCCGGAAGTTGGCGTCGCGCCGCTGCGAGATGTCCTTGCGCTACTTTAGAGATAAATGGAACGGCGGAACCTTAAGCCCTAAGACCTCTTTTGTAAATGATGTTACTTCATATGAGGAGTGGAGCCTGTGAATGGACTAGGGAGTCCAGATAGTTTTATGTTTTTTTACTCTTTTGACCTTTGTTTAGATTTTTTAGTTGTACAAATTTAACTAAAATAATTAAAAAAAAATAAATAATCTATACCGGGGCGGGTCCGGGGCGGGTCCTAATGGACCCGCTACCCGCCCCGGACCCGGGCGGGTCTGAAAATTTTTACCCGTGACCCGCTTGACCGGGTTAAGACCCGCCCCGAAGGCGGGTTTGATGCGGGCCGGGTTTTAACCCGCCCCATTGCCATCCCTATTAGTTTTCAATCTAAACCTCCTCACGTAAAACTACCACCCCACTATACATCAAATAAACCCACCCCAACCATCAACCCACAATACAATAATTCCCAGCTACTACCCCACACACACAACCCTTCAACCCTCAGCCACTTACCCATCGAGTTCTCAACCAGAAAATATTTCCTACACCATACATAACTACACCCAGAATCTATCCCATACACACATACCTATAACCCAAACCACAGCTCACCCACGAGCCCAACCCATCCCTCTGGAACCTACACCTATACTCAAGAAGGTGAAATTGAGGAAAAAGCATGATACAGGACCAGCCAATGCAACACCACTTGGACCTAGAACAGGAGACAAACGAATTTGGCCATCAGATAATCAAGAACCGGTTGGATGCCAAGGAAAGAGAAGCAGACTTGGTCCGATAGAAGATGAACCTACTACGAATGAATCAACGGCGGAGGCTGTAACCCAGCCCCGCCGATCACAATGAAAACATTAAGCTAGAACTGTCGCGGGCTTGGGAACCGGGCGACAGTTCAAGCTCTTCAGAAGTTCCTAAATTCAAAGCAACCTGATATAATTTTTCTTATGGAGACAAAGGTTTGAAACAATCGAATGTCTCTATTAAATGCCACAAGATTTCATTATTCGGGTTGCTTTGTAGTTGATTGTGAAGGTACTGGAAAGAACAAAAGAGGCGGATTATGCGTGCTTTGGAAAGATTCTTTTATCCTTAAACTAGCGACATTTTCGACCCACCATATATCATTTGAGGTTATAGATAACGATAATGGCCCGACTTGGCACTTTTCAGGCATACATGGATGGTCAGAACAAGGTCACAAATGGAGAACTTGGGAGCTCTTAAAAAATATTTTTCCGGGGCAAAACCAACCATGGTTATGCGTCGGAGATTTCAATGAGATCCTGTGGCATCATGAGAAAAAAGGAGGTAGCCTTAGACCATCTACATGCATGGAACAATTTCATAATACTCTGGAGTTTTGTTCCTTATCCGACTTGGGATTTTCTGGTGGGAAATTTACATGGTCAAATGGTCAAGTGAATGACAAAAACATTATGGAAAGACTGGACCGTGCTGTTGCTACAAATTCATGGAGGGATATTTTCCCGTGGACTAGGGTGTCACATTTAATCCGAATAAAATCGGACCACTGCCCTATCTTAGTCGAATTCGACTTGGTTCAAAGAAATTTTGAGTCTAAAAAAACAAGACGGAAGCGGATTTTTCGCTTTGAAAGAATGTGGCTTGAACATCCGACTTGTCATGACATCATTAAAGACACCTGGAATACAACGCCCCCTGCATCGAATTTCAAAGAAAAAATTACATTATGCGCAGAGGCATTAATGGGCTGGGAGAAATCGAAATTCGGTCACATTAAAACAAAAATTCAGAAGGCAACTGAGGAATTGAACAGACTCCAAAATGAGGCACAAACAGAAAATAATGTTCGAAACAGCAAACACATCGAACAAGAATTGGAAAAACTGTTCAAATTGGAGGAGATTATGTGGCAACAACGATCAAGAGATATGTGGATCAAAGACGGAGACAAAACACAAAATATTTTCACCACAAAGCAACACAGAGACACAAACGCAACACTATCGACCGTCTCCAGGACGACTCAGGGAACTGGTGTGAATCAGAACAGGGTATACGGGACATCCTCAACAAATACTACAGAGGGACCTATTTACGTCTGAAAATCCATCTGAATTCTCTAGGGTTCTTGATGTTATTCATCCATCAGTCACTACGCCTATGAACGATCTTCTGTTGGAACCTTTCACTGCCGAGGAGATCCACAGAGCTCTACACACAGATGCACCCTTCAAAGGCCCCCGGGCCTGACGGTATGTCCCCACTATTTTTTCAAAAATTCTGGAACCTTATTCATAATGACTTTGTATCCACTGTTCTTAATATTCTTAATCATGATCATGATCCCTCCCCGTTAAACCAAACTTCCATTGTCTTAATCCCAAAAATTAAAAATCCCCAACCCCAAAAGATTTCCGACCCATTGCGTTGTGTAACGTTATTTTTCGTGTCATCACAAAAACCATCGCAAATAGGTTGAAAACAATCTTACCCAATATAATTTCCACGAGTCAAAGTGCTTTCATCCCGGGTAGATTAATTACAGACAATGCCATGGCGGCATTTGAAATATTTCATTCTATGAAAAAGAAAACTCGAGGCAAATTGGGCTATTGTGCACTCAAGCTTGATATGAGTAAAGCCTATGACCGAATTGAATGGAGTTTTTTTACGTAATATTATGCAAAAAATGGGGTTTGATAATAGATGGGTCGAGCTTATTATGCGATGTGTCACCACTGTCTCATATTCTATACGTGTAAATGGTGTTCACTGTGATTATTTCTTTCCTGAAAGGGGTCTTCGTCAAGGAGACCCCTTATCACCTTATTTGTTCATTTTGTGCGCAGAAGGTTTCTCCCAACTTATAAAGCAGGCAGAATACAACGGGATTGTCCATGGCATAAAAATTACCAGAAATGCGCCACCTGTGTCGCATCTATTTTTCGCAGATGATAGCATTCTCTTCTTTCGAGCCACAACTCAAGAGACAGAGGAAATCAAAAAAATAATCTCGATTTATGAGGCGGCATCTGAACAGAGGATTAATTTGGACAAGTCACACCTAATGACAAGCGCCAATATTAATATGAATATAAGAACAACTTTGGGGCAGCAACTTGGAGTTCCGCAGGTGGACCAACACGATAGATATTTGGGCTTACCTAAGACTCATTGGCAAATCCAAAAAGGTTGCATTTAAGGCTATTCAAGAGAGTCTTACAAAAATTAAAGGGATGGAAAGAACGAATGCTATCAAGGGTGGGCAAGGAAATACTTATCAAGGCGATAATTCGGCCATACCAACTTATGTCATGTCTTTCTTCCTTTTACCTAAAGGGATTTGCGAAGACATTGAATGTAGACGGCAAGATTTTGGTGGGGTCTCAGCGACGGGAACAAAACGACCGCAAGTTGGGATATTTTAACAAAATCAAAAGAACATGGAGGAATTGGATTTCGATCCCTATACACATTTAACTTGGCCATGTTATCCAAACATGTTTGGAGGTTATTACTAAATCCAGAGTCCATAGCGGCACAACTACTACGAGCTAAATATTTCCCAAGAACGGACATTTTACACGCAAATGTGGGATACCAACCGAGCTTTCTCTGGAGAAGCTTAATGGCATCGAAAGAATTTGTGAAAAATGGCTCAGGATGGAGAGTGAGGAATGGAACCAACATCAACGTACTCCATGACAGGTGGATTGGGGGCCAACACCAAGACGATGAAAAGAACATACTACAACATCCCAGAGACCCTAACAGTGAATGAACTCATTAATTCAGAAAGTGGACAATGGGACATGGAGAGGATTAACCAAATCTTCGAACGAGAAGACGCGGATGATATACTCACAACGCATTTGAGTGTACGGCTACCGGTAGATAAAAGGATTTGGG
This sequence comes from Rehmannia glutinosa, assembly GCA_016081115.2. Classification (NCBI taxonomy): domain Eukaryota; kingdom Viridiplantae; phylum Streptophyta; class Magnoliopsida; order Lamiales; family Orobanchaceae; genus Rehmannia; species Rehmannia glutinosa. The sequence continues at coordinate 66,382 of JABTTQ020000760.1, read as the reverse complement.
TACATACAAAATCAGGGGAATTCTCGGTTCGTTCATGCTACTATCTTATCAAATCTACTCCGTCGGATTCCGATGTGGCGAGACCCTCCACTAGCTACAAAAATACGGCCTGGAAACGCATGTGGGAACTCCGACTTCTTCCAAGAATCAAACATTTCCTGTGGAGGGCTTGTACAGACACGCTACCGACAAAATCGAACTTGTTTCGACGAGGAATTTTGACGGATACAATTTGCCACTTATGTGGGGAAGCCATTGAAACTCTTTCACATCTATTCACTGAATGCACAATTGTCAAAAGGATTTGGTACCTTAGCCCGTTACGAATGGATCTTAACGGAATGTTTTTGGTTCATTTAGAATTTTTAAGTCCCTCAAGTATCTACTCACCCAACGGAATTTGTTGAACTGTTTGCTTTTTTAGCTTGAGTATATGGAGTGCACGCAACAAATTATATATGGATCAGGTTCCTTTCCAAACACAGTTGGTGATTACCGAAGGACAAAAACTCTCTAGAAATGCAACAGGTTGGCCAAAAATTACAGAAAAAAGAACGAAGGGCTCGTGATATCAAATGGAAACCGCCGAACAATAATTCTCTCAAAATGAACACGGACGCAACCACCTTTGAAGACGGATCAGTGGGATTTGGCTTTGCGATAAGAAATGCAACAGGGGATGTCATTTTAGGCGGGGCATGCGAGTCCAACAAAACGAAGGAAACACCACATTGAAGGTCTAGCTATGATCTTTGCACTAACTCGAACCGTGGAAGCAGGCATCTCGAATATCCATATTGAAAGTGACAGCAAATGTTTGGTGGACGGACTACACGGAAGATCATTGGTAGAGATCCAAGGAGACATAATCATCGAAGACATCCTCGCACTCGCACGCCAGGCCAATGGTTTAAGCTTTTCTCATATTCCTAGAGAGGCTAATAAACTTGCTCATGCTTTAGCTCACTGTATTCATGATAGGAATAGTGAAATCATTTGGAGAGATGAGGTGCCCAATGGGGTAGAACACATTCGATTATCTGATGTACGCAATTGTTCCTCGTAATGAAATTTTCATCTTTCATTCTCAAAAAAAAAAAACAACAACAAAGATACTTCAAAATTACACACACACAAAAAAAAAAAATTCAGGTTTGATTTTATTTTATATTTAAAGAGTAACTGTAATATTTTTATAAATTCAATGGGTTTTGAAAGTTTTTCTTTTCCTTATGAAGAAAAAATATAAGAAGAAATATTCAATCTCAAGGGTCAAGGTTTTTTTTTCAACAATCTTTTTTTTTTTTTTTGTAATTAGTCCGAACTTTAGGGGGAGTTTTGTAATTATCCCTTTACTTTTTTATAATTTTGTATCTTAGGCTCCGGGCCAGTTATATTTTCTTGTATGTAAAAGAATTGCTTCTTGATTCAACCAAAACAAAAAATTTTGCTTGTTAAAATAGCAAAGAGGCCAACTTAAAAGAAATAATTTAATATTTTCTTTATAAAATTTATTATTGTCCTTTTTATTTTTGAAATGTTTTAAATTCATATTCTATTTCTTAAGATCGAAATTTCATTTCCAAAAAATCCTTTCATTTTAAACCATAAATTACGTATCACTAAGATTAGTTTTCTCTTCTTTCAGACAGGAATTATCGGAAATATTGTAGTAGATGCAAAGGTTGACTTCGAAGTCATATGAAGAATAATAAGGGTAACAGTAAGAGGTTTTACATTTTATTAATATGCATATTAGTACAATAATTAGGCAAAAACATGCACGCAAAGTATGTTTATTGGCTTAAGCAATTGAAAAGGATGGTCGTGGGTCCTCTATTAATGGGGTTAATTTTCTTAACGGTGAGTAACAATATTTTGTGACCCACAAGTGAAATTATGGGCCACCAAAAAGAATATGGAATTGCTCTTGAGGCCCAAAAAGAGAAAATATAAACATGTTTGGATTCTTATTCATTTTTTTTGGAAGAATATTTTCTGAGAATATTTTAAAAAAGTTTTACCGAATAATATGTGAAAACAGAACATGAGTTTGTATTAAGAAATTTCAAATTTCGTCCTCACAAATTGATTCGACATTTAATTTTGAAAAAATATATTTTACTTATTTTCAAATGTAAAACAAAACTTATGTTCATAACATGGAGTGTACGTGTCAGAAATAGGATTTAGCTTATATGAAATGGATTTTAATAATATTTTTTAAAACGCACAAAAGAAATTGAATACGTGTATATATCCTTCAAAAATAAAACTGCACCGGTTAACTATTTTTACTTTTCCTCTTTCCTTTGTACGAATACACTAAGTTGGTCTCAAACTGTTATGGAAAAGGTTGGGGGAGGTGTGGAATGTGGATAGAGCTTTTTAAACGCAAAAACTTGATAAATTGAATGACATCAAATCAGTTTAATTTGGATAGTATGTTATATTCTTTCTTTTTTTAGTTAATTTTATGTTGAAATTGGTTTGTGAAAACTTGGTTTTTATCCAACTTTGACCAAATATTTAAGCAGGTTTATTTATTTGTTATAGGAGATAAATGATATAAATGTAATTTACATCGCAAATAGATGAGTTTAGCATTTTGAATTTATCAAATGCATTTTATATGAAAATATGAAAACGTGAGAATGTGAATAGTCACATCCCACATAGGAGACAAGGAGCAATTTTAGCTTCCTTAAATAAAACTTCATCAATAGCAAGGACATGGGCGGTCCTGGGGTGGTGCAAGTGGCGCCGCCGCATAGGGCCCCCACCGACAAGGGCCCCTGATTTTTAATTTTTTCTGTTTTTATATGTATGTACGATTGGATATATAGAATAAAGATTGCAATTAGTAACAAAGTCCTCAGTTGGCGGAGTGGCTTGGGCAATACTTTAATGCTTGGTGGTCTTGATTTTGATTCCATTGTGGAGCGAAAATACCTAATTTTTGTTGCCCTTTCATCTTCTAACTATTTTTTTTCTTTTTTCAGAAAATCCTTCTCTATTTAACTAATTTCTTTTCCTTTGTTTTTTTCCCCTTTTTTTGTAGAGAATTAAAGAATTTAAACAGCCACGTCTTTAAGCTATCATTCTGTCTTTTATATTTGCTAAATTTCTTTAACTTTGCAAAACTAAAAAACAGAATTGGAGAATTAAAAAATGCACGAAAATCAATTTTTCATAGCTAGTTTATGAGTAGTTTTTTTTGTCATTTATATTGAATTCGTAATTTACTTCAATAAGACCAAAATATTAAAGTTTGAGTATTATTTGTTAATACACACCTTATTTAATATGTTAAATCAATAAAATCATATTTTTAACATTGGATTTGTTATTTTTAATTTTTTTTATGTAAACACAAGGGCCTCCCTCTTTTTTTTTTGCTCCAAGCCCCTCGAAACCTAGGACCGGCTCTGAGTAAGGAATAATCAAGTGAAACTCCTTATGGTACACCCTAGTGGACCAAGTTAATATTAACTAGCTTTGAGCTAGCTCAGAGAGCACCAAGGACGGTGCGGAGCCCGAGCCCCACACATGTGTTGGAATTGGTATTTGATAAATGGGGAGTTGACCCGATTTTGACCAATTAATTAAGTGGTTTCCATTTGTGAAAAATGGAATTAAATTATTTGTATAAATTCTACTAAGAGAGTAGATGAGAATAACATATGGAATTTCTCAAAATCGATTTCGGGTAAATGAGAAATTAATGCTAGAAGTTAGCCACTTAATACAAATAAATGGTATGGAAAATGGAAATGTGGGGGAGGAGAGATGCTCCATCCCACATAGGAAAAATGAGGCAAAGTTGCACACTTTATTTATCCCAAGTTGGACATATGAGTTTGGGCCCTTGGGAGCACCCAAGTTTTTAAAGGGGTGAGGACCTACATGCTTGTGGGTTTGGTTCAAAACACACACGCGCGCGAGCCGCCGCTCGGCTCGGCCCGGCCTGGGCTTGGACTTCAAGGCCCTTATTCTTTTTTGGACCAAAAACTTTTAAAAATAATTAATTAATTAATTTTTTGTAATTAATTAAATTAAATAGATTTAATTAATTTTTGTAATTAATTAAATCAGATTTCAACTGGAAAAGTTTCGGCCCCGCGCACGGGCGGGAGCACGGCCCGTGCGGTCGGGTCGTGCTCCCTGCCGCAAATGTTCGAAGTGGCGCATGGGTTGGAGCATGGCCCGTGCGGTCGTGTCGTGCTCCCTGCCGAAGGCTGCAAGGTTGGTGCGGCGACGCAGACGCCCGCCCGTCGCGTCTGGCCGTGCGCTCCTGAAAAGGTGCGTCTGTTCACTGAAAAGGTGCCTTTTCAAGCCTATATACGCGATTTTTCGTACGGTACCTTGCTTGCCTATATTATTAACGTCCCCACTGATGAATAAAAACACGAAAAATTATCAGATAACTAAAAACAAGCACTGCATTTTGCATATTGTTCATCTTCATCCTTGAAAAGCTTGAAAGTCGAAAAACACTTATGTTCGCTGTATTCTGGTTTTTTGCAAGTCTTCCGCTAAACCAGAATTGTAAGTCGTTGTATTTTAGAGGCAAGCGCCGGAACCGTAAGCACTTGTATACGGGGCGTTTTCATCTTGTGGAGACTGTATCCAATACAGGCCTCGACTTTATCTATACACAATCCCGACCATTTTCTTCACATACGAAACCTTCACCTTATATTTTAACCCAACAATTGCAAGACGAAAATTCCGTTTCGTTGAAGACGATGGCATCGATTCGATATCGTTCGCACCCATGGTCACGCCTTGCTCCCGCTCACGGCGAAAAGCCACCCAAGTTTTCATTGCCGACTTCAAACGTTGGCAACGAAGATGATGTTCTACCTCACCACCTTGGGTTGGCTCGTTTTTCCGAAAGACGCGACCCATACTGCCGTTGCGGATGACGGTTGACAACAACCAGTGAGAATCGTTGTGGATGCTTGGCATAACAAATGATTTTCTCTCGCCGCAACCACGTTTTGAGCGGGCTAGACGACACTCTACAACGCCTATAAAGACGTTCAAGCGTCAAGGAACTCGTGGGAGTCCTTGGAGAAGAAGTACAAGACGGAAGATCTTGGCACAAAGAAATTTGTTGTCGGCAAATTCCTCGAGTACAAGATGGTTGACACCAAGACGGTGATCGCCAAGTTCAGAGATTCAAATCATCCTTCACGACTTAGTGTCGAAGGGATGATTTTGAATGAATCCTTTCAAGTGGCTGCAATAATCGAAAAGTTGCCGCCATTGTGGAAGGATTTCAAAAACTACCTCAAGCACAAGCGCAAAGAGATAGAGCTTGAGGATCTCGATTGTTCGGCCGCATCGAAGAAGACAACAAAATCGATGTGAAATCCAAAGCAAATGCGGAATGGAGGCTAAGGCTAATCTTGCGAATCGAGCATTAGCAAAAACACAAGCACTCCGGGAAGGAAAAAGGAAAAGCCAAAAAGTTCAAGGGGAATTGCTACAATTATGGCAAACCGAACCACATGGCGAAAGATTGCCGATACCCTAAGAAGGGCAATCAAGGTGGCAACCAACAAGCCAATGTGTCGGAGGACAAGTCGGTTCCAATAGACTTGTGGGAGCTCGATCTATCCGCTGTTGTGTTTGAAGCCAATATGGTGGATAACCCAAGGGAGTGGTGGATAGATACCTGGGCTACTCGTCACATTTGTGCCGTGATGGCTCAAAAGCTACCTTTAAAACCGTAGGCAAGTGCACCTATCGTTTTATAGTATAGATTATTGAGTACCGAGTGTCATTCCCATGAGGATTATAAGTACTAATAATTACCGTCTCTTTGTTATTTAATCTAACAATTTTCAGAGTTTTTTGTTTGATAAAGAATCTAAATTATCGAAGTATAAAAATGAAGTAAAATTTGTAGAATAAGAAATCAAGAGATAGAAGTGTGTTTGAATGTAAATCCCTCTAGAATGTTTTTGTGATTTGACAAGTTAAAAGATTCAACCATAAGCCCTTAAGCAAAAACCAACCTCTTTTAATAAAATCTCATGTCTTGTGGACCGTAGAAATTCCCAATTTAAGTTAAACCCTTTCTCAAGCGAAAAACTTCTAATCTCAAGTTGATTAACAAATCTCTTTTTCTAGTTAAAACCCCCAAGACAAAGATTATAACGATTTGTGAATTCCCATATTAGGTTTGACCCTAATCCAGAAGATTTATGTCGTCCTATATCTAGGATTGCATGCAACTCTTTTCACTTATATAGGTTCTATTTCACCATGAATCTCTCGATTTCCCGGATGAAAAATAAACTTCAAATCAATATTGCGCATATATCAATTCGAATGAACGAAGCATAATATAAGTGAATCACACAAAATATGAAGATTTTATTAAAAACATACACACCTTAATCACAAATCCATTCTAGAGTTCATTACATTCAAACACTAGGAGTTTAGCTACACATGATTTTGACCAAAGAATAAATTACACAAGAAGATGTAAACATTGTAGACATGGTGTACTTATCTTTATCAAAATCTCAATTGACTTGATGATGTTGCTCCAAGCCTTCTTCCCCAATGTTGCCTCAAGCTTACTCCTCCAAGATCTCTTGATCCCAATTCCACTCAAAATGTTAAACACTATGAATCTATCTATGAATGAATATTACATGAATGATTTTCCAACTCAAACTCTTGGCTTTTATAAGCACCATCTTGTGAAATACCATATTAACAAATGCCCCATTTCCATGCTTGTTAGTTGAATCATTGTGCACATTCATGGTTGAGTTGGTTGAATCATTGTATACACATGATGATTGAGGGAATATGGGGACATGTTGCGAAAAAATTGGGTGTTAAAGGTGTACAAAAGTGGCCAAAATGGGTTGGTTGGTGAGTTTTCCCCAAATTCCGCAAGGAAAAGTTGCAAAAAGGTCCGGACACGCCAGTGTTGGCGGCGACGCCAGGCCGGCCGTCTTTGCAAATTTTCGAAGATTCGCGACACGGCCGGCCGTCGTGCAACACGCCAGGCCGTGTTTGTAAGACACTGATCGTGTTATGCGACACGGCCAGGCGTGTTCGTCTGTTTTGTGCGATTTTCCTCCTCTTTTGATCCCCTTCAACATGGCCGTGTTGCCCGACACCCCTGCCCGTGTTGGACCAAAAAGGCCCGAAATGACGCGTTTGGCTTGGAATTTCGAGCGTTTTTGCATCCTTAAACTCCCCGGTATGTTTTGACATGAATCCATGGTCCGAAATTCACCGAAATTAGCCCCAAATGGTCAATCTACATCAATAAAAGCACATCGGAGTAATATGAACTATATACAATCAAAAATTTACAAAACTATCAATAAAATAACTCGAATTCTACTCAAATATACACATAAAACGTGCATAAAAAGACCCTTATCATGCCGACAAGGAGATGTTCTCCTCGTACACTCCGATTAATGGAAGGAAGTTGTTCATGGGGAACTCTTCGACTTCCAACATCATTGGGCTTGGAAAGGTGGTGCTCAAGATGACTTCCGGGAAGGAGCTTACGCTTGTAGATGTGCTGCATGTCCCAGACATCCGCAAGAACTTGGTTTCCGGTCCTTTGCTTAGCAAGGCCGGCTTTAGACTACTGTTTGAGTCCGACAAGTTTGTAATGACCAAGAATGGTCTGTTTTTTATGTAAAGGTTACCTTGATAAGGGCACATTTAAAATGTCCGTAATATCTTTTTTTCCGCCAAGAGGCGAAGAATAAAAACGTTACTTGTTTACTTGTTGGATTGTTCTAATTTATAGCATGATAGATTAGGACACGTAAACTTCAACACAATTAAAAGGTTAGTGAATCTGGAATTAATACCTACGTTTAAAACCGATTCACAAGACAAATTCGAAATTTGTGTTGAAGCAAAATTGGCCAAAGCACCGTTTCATTCGGTAACGAGAAGTACAAAACCACTCGAGTTAATTCATACAGACGTGTGTGATTGAAAACTTGTGCAAACTCGAGGTGGGAAAAAGTACTTCATAACGTTTACAGACGATTGCACAAGATATTGTTATGTGTATCTCTTGAAAAGCAAAGATGAAGCTTTAGTAGCTTTTAAAACTTATAAGAATGAAGTTGAAAATCAGCTTAATTTAAAAATTAAGATGATTCGAAGTGATAGAGGCGGAGAGTATGTTGCTCGCTTGAGGAATTTTGCTCGGAAGCGGGTATAATTCATCAAACGACCGCACCTTACTCACCTCAATCAAATGGTGTTGCGAACGCAAAATCGTACTCTTAAGGAGATGATGAATGCGATGTTGATAAGTTCTCACTTACCTCAAAACTTGTGGGGAAGCCATACTTTCTCGCAAACTACATTCTTAATAAGATCCCACACAAAGGTAAAAACGAAACTCCATATGAGTTATGGAAGGGACGTAAACCGTCATATAAATACCTCAAAGTGTGTGGGTGTTTGGCTAAAGTTAAAGTACTTAAGCCGAAACAAGTTATAATCGGTCCGAAGACGATCGATTGTGCTTTCATTGGATATGCAAACAATAGTAGTGCATATCACTTTTTAGTGCACAAGTCAGCAATTCCTGATATAAATGAAGGTATGATCATTGAATCAAGGAATGTTGTATTCTTCGAGAATATCTTTCCGAACAAAGAACGAAAAGAAGAAAGTTCCAGCAAACAAACTTATGATACTGCAAGGTTACCTCAAAGTGATGATGAAGAGGAACCAAGGCGCAGTAAAATGACAAAAGTAGCTAAGTCTTTTGGTCCTGATTTTCTAACTTATATGTTAGAAAACGAACCCCAAACTATTCAAGAAGCATTGTCTAGTCCAGAAGCTCCTCTCTGGAAAGAAGCTATCAATAATGAGATAGATTCCATCATGTAAAATCACACTTGGGAGTTGGTTGATCTCCCACCGGGTTGCAAACCTTTGGGATGCAAATGGATCCTTAAAAGGAAGTATAAAGCAGATGGATCTATCGACAAGTATAAAACCCGATTGGTAGCTAAAGGGTTTAGACAAAAGGATGGATATGACTTCTTCGATACATATTCTCCTGTCACGAGGATTACGTCCATTCGTGTTCTCATTGCTATTGCAGCTTTGCATAACCTTGAGATACATCAAATGGACGTTAAAACTGCCTTCTTGAATGGTGAGCTTGAAGAGGAGATTTATATGGAACAACCCGGGACGTTGCACCCGTCAAGAGCGAAAGGTGTGTAAACTTGTTAAGTCACTTTATGGACTAAAACAAGCACCTAAGCAATGGCACGAAAAGTTTGACTCTACTATGAAGTCAAACGGTTTCAAGATCAACGAATGTGACAAGTGTGTCTACATTAAAGGTACTACAAATGATTACGTCATAGTATGCCTTTATGTGGATGATATGTTGATTATGGGCGTGTCATGATTTAATCATGAATACTAAGAACATGTTGAAGAAGAACTTTGACATGAAGGATATGGGATTATTTGATGTTATTTTAGGGATTAAAATCTCTAGAACTTCAGATGGAATTGTCTTGTCATAATCCCATTATGTCGAAAGCATACTTAGAAGGTTTAATGCTTTTGATAATCCTCCTTAAGACACGCTGTAGATCTAAGTCTACACTTGGCCAAGAATAAGAGGCAAACCAGTTTCTCAAATTTGGAATATGCAAGGGTAATTGGCGATCCGATGTATTTAACGAATTGTACACGTCCGGCATTGCATATTCAAAGGTGAGCAAACTAAATAGGTTCACAAGTAACCCGAGCGGATCACCGGAAAGCCGTGACAAGGGTGCTTAGATATTTAAAGTATACCATGAACTATGGAATACTTTATACTAGATATCCAGGCAGATTAGAAGGATATCTTTGTGATGCCAATGGATATCGGACACAAAAATACTCCAAGTCCACAAGTGGATTTATTTTCATAATAGGTGGAGAAACGGTGTCGTGGAAGTCTTCTAAGCAAACGTGCATAGCTCGATCCACTATGGAATCTGAGTTCATTGCTTTGGATAAAGCTGGAGAAGAAGTTGAATGGCTTAGAAACTTCTTAGAAGATATTCCTTGTTGGAATAAGCACTGTACTTTCTTTGTTATGATACACTGTGATAGTCATCAGCAATCGGAAGGGCACAAAACAGTATGTATAATGGTAAGTCTAGACATATACGTCGGAGACACAATACCATTAGACAATTGATTTCGAATGGGGTTATTTCGGTTGACTACGTAAAGTCAAAGGAAAACCTTGAGGATCCGCTTACAAAAGGCATAAATCGAGATCAACTATATAAGTTGTTAAGGGGAATGGGTTTAAAATCCACAACTTAAAGAATGTTCATAATGGTAACCCAACCTTGTGAATTGGAGATCCCAAGACCTTGGTTCAATGGGACAACTAAGTTATGAATGTTCAGCTGAACACTTGGAAAATGTGTTAGCTCATTCTCGATACATCCAAATGAATGTAAACCTGCTCTGAATGTGGTGAGGTTAAGTTTAAGACTTTTAATGATTCCTATACCGAAAGGTGGAGTATTGCAGATACTCTTCATAGGAGATCACCTATATAAGTGAGAAGTAATGGCCGCTTCAAAAAGAAACACTTATGAACCTAAGATATGGTCCAGGGCCGAAATGGACACAACGTGAGAACAACAAATGTTAGAGTTGTTATTGTGTAAGTATTGTTGTCTTGGTTTACACAAACGGCTGAGTAGTTCAAGACATCGCGTCACTAGCGGCTAGTAAATCCGATAGTATTTTACTAAGGAAGGTTCAAAGCCACAAGCTACCTATCCTCGATGCAATAACGATTCGCCGAGACTTTCAAGCGAATCTGCGCATACACGCATGCATTAATTTCATTCATGTGGGGATTGTTGGAATTGGTCTTTGATAAATGAGGTGTTGACCCAATTTTGACCAATTAATTAAGTGGTTTCCATTTGTGAAAAATGGAATTAAATTATTTGTAAAAATTCTATTAAGAGAGTAGATGAGAATAGCATTTGGAATTTCTCAAAACCGATTCCGGTGAATGAGAAATTAATGCTTTAAAGTTAGTCACTTAATACAAATAAATGGTATGGAAAATGGAAAATGTGGGGGAGGAGAGATGCTCCATCCCACATAGGAAAAAGGAGGCAAAGTTGCACACTTTATTTATCCCAAGTTGGACATATGGGTTTGGGCCCTTGGGGGCACCCAAGTTTTTAAAGGGTGAGGACCTACATGCTTGTGTGTTTGGTTCAAAGCACGTCTGCGCCATGCCGCCCGCCGTCGGCCCGCCGCTCGGCCGCCCTGTCCGGTCGTGGGCCTGGGCTTGGGATTCAAGACCCTTATTCTTTTTGGACCAAAAATCTTTAAAAATAATTAATTAATTATTTTTTGTAATTAATTAAATTAAATGGATTTAATTAATTTTTGTAATTAATTAAATCAGATTTCAACTGGGAAAGTTTCGGCCCCGCTCACGGGCGGGAGCACGGCCCGTGCAGTCAGGTCGTGCTCCCTGCCGCAAATGTTCGAAGTGGCGCATGGGCCGAGCACGGCCCGTGCGGTCGGGTCGTGCTCCTGCCGAAGGTTGGTGCAAATAAGACGGCGGCGCACGCCCGTGCGTCTAAGCCGTGCGCTCCTGAACAAGTGTGTCTGTTCACTGAAAATGTGCCTTTTCAAGCCTACATACGCGATTTTCCGTACGAGCACTTGCTTGCCTATATTATTAACATCCCCACTGATGAATAAAAACACGAAAAATTATCAGATAACTAAAAACAAGCACTGCATTTTGCATATTGTTCATCTTCATCCTTGAAAAGCTTGAAAGTCGAAAAACACTTATGTTCGTTGTATTCTGGTTTTTGCAAGTGCTGCTAAACCAGAATTGTAAGTCGTTGTATCTTAGAGGCGAGCGCCGAAACCGTAAGCACTTGTATACGGGCGTTTTAAATTGCGGAGACTCAGATATCAATACGAGGCCTCGACTTTGTCTATACACAATCCCAGCCATTTTCTTCACATACAGAAACATTCACCTTATATTTTAACCCAACAACATGTCGCATTTGGCTCTTTAGAGGTGCAATTTGCACGTACGCATCATCGCGAGGAGTTTTGAGGAGCCTAAAAGTTTTGAAAAATTGAACTAGGGTTTGGTGATATGACCGAGCTTGTTGATCAAAAGGCATGATCTAACAGTCCTAATCGATCTGAACGGTACATGCATTGTTGTGAGGATTTTTGAGGAGCCTTAAAGTATTGAAAAAAGGCACAACCTCACAATCATAATCTATTTGAACCATGGGTTGCACCCAGTCTGAAGGGGCACCCGAAGTTCTATAAATACGAGTCCCCCAAAACTCATTTTAGCATCTGAAACATCTTGAAATTCTACTTCTTTATTCATAAGTCTATAAGAGAGTTCGAAAAACACTATAGGTTCGTAGTTCATGCGATTTGTAGTGCAACTATCACAAAAAAAGTTATTGTCATATCTTGGGAGATGATTGTCATATTTCGTAAGCACCATGTGCAATCAATCTTGTCTTTTAAGAGAAAGAATCTACAATCTTGTCTTTTAAGAGAAAGAATTTAAATCTTACATTGACATTCCAATTCATACCGTTATTCTGCTCAAATTTTCTGTAGCCATTTTGATATATACACCATACCAGATATCCAACATTTAGTGATTTAACTGTTGATGATAAATGGCTGATAAATTCTAATTTCTAAGGATATATATTCAGCCACTTGCTCAGTTGTTTGTGATAATGGGGGCAAGAATAGAATGCCACATATATCGCACAATGCGCCGTACAACTGGTTGGTACTTTGATGCTTTCAAATGTCAGTGATATTAAATGTTGGGCGCATAAACCATTCCCATTTGTTGTTCATTTATTTGGTGTTTTCTTTGTGTTTACTTTGATGAACATAAAAGTTATTAGGCTTTTTGTAATACGTATGGCATCCAACATCCTGATTTGGTTACCATCTATATTCAGCTCGTTTTGCAAAATATCTTTAGTATTACCATTACTTATATATCCTTATTGATCTACTTCAATTGGCTTATGGCGATGAGATGGGGTGTATGAATAGTAACATATCATACATCACATATTATAATCATATAGTCTGGTATATGAATTGGATCAAAATTCAAATATATCCTAAGTAGCAGGGCCGACATATCAAACAATCAAGTGACTCATGATATAGAAATAATGAAGTCAAAAACAATATTATCTTCTTTACTATATTATTGGTGTATATTAATTTTTATATCTTCTTCCAGTTAATTCAATTATTAATTTAGTAAAAAATAAAATAAAATTAATTGCTTCAATTGATGTTGCCTTAAATTCGTTTTCGTTCAATAAATGTTCAATTTAGATGGAAATTTAACGTGCTAGGAAAAACGTTTCATTTTCTTTTCTAATCTTCCTCAGTTTTTCCTAAGAATACTGCCGATAATGTATGAGCTGCTATAGCCTATATGTAAATCTTTTGTAATATTTGTACTGCTACTTGTAATTTTTAAATTCTTTGAGATTTTGTTTCTATCAGCGATCAGAGTCAGAGGCAAAAAGCATATTGTTTATTATGTCTGTGTTTTCTTCGTTTGTTTCTGTTTTAATTTTTTATGTGGGTTTAAATTGCAAGTGTAACTTTTTATTTCTAATGATGTGGTTTATATTAACATCATTTACCCAAAAAATAATTAATATACACACTCAACATGTTTTGATACTATTAACATTAGGGATGGCAATTTCCTCCGAACCCGATGGAGGATCCGATACCCGACCCTAATGGAGGAGGATATGGAGGGTAGTTTTGTACCCGATTAAATAAATGGATACATGAGTATGAGGATTTTCGGGTATGAGTATGGAGGTGGGTCTAGGTACATTCTACCCATACCCTACCCGATACCCGATTAAATAATAATATTATATATATAATATATCTACATATATATTTATTTATAATATTTTACATATATTTTTATTTATTTATACAACTCTATTTATTTATATTTAAAAAAAAGGATTTTTCCCCAAGTCCCAACCAAAATCTACTAACCCACTAACACTCTTGTTTAATCCTTTTTAATATTTTGCTATATTTTTATAATATTTAGTTCACTAATTCTTATCTTTATTCTTTTTTTCTTATTGTTTCCTTAAGAATTTAGTAAATATCTATATATTTATTTAAATAACTCAAATTTCTCTTTAAAAAAAGAAATTACTTAAATTTGAAAAAATACAATTGTAAGTGGTAACATGGTATGGGTAGGGTATGAATACCCGATCCTCCCATGGGTATGTGGATGGATATGAAAACTGAACACCCGATGGGTATGGGTATGAGAATGAGTATGAATATAATAAATGGGGATGGGGATGGAGGATATAGAAATCTACCCGAATCCTACCCATTGCCATCCCTAATTAACATAGGAGATAAAACATCATTTTGAATAAACGATTCGAATTGTTTAGATGATCAAGAAAATATACACCAATCCAAAATGATTCTGAAGAATGTTTGGATCCGAGAAAGGGCCCAATGCACGAATCCATAATTTTTTAGAGAATGCGGAGGGCTAGCGGACCCTGTCGTTTATTAATCGGAAAAATCAAGTGAGAATTTATACAAATCAAAACGAAAACAAGGGAGATCCCAACAATCCAATCCAATCCAATCGGAAGGAAAAAGTTGTGCAACTCACTCAGTCCAAAATTCAATCTACGTGTAGGGAATCGGTCTGCAACAATGCAAAAAAGGTTAGGAGGGCTCCCGATTGTCCCGAGAAAGTCCTTATGATGCCCAGATCAGCAGAGTGTAGAAGAATAATTCAGAGAGTAAGAAAAATCAGTAGTCAATCGAACTTAATAAAATATAATGAGGGAAGAGTTATTTACAAAAAAATTGTCTGAAATACCTCAACTTTTGAAAAAAGACATTGTTTATGCTCTTATCACTTTCTTACTTTTTTTACACTCCTGCATATTTTTTTTTGGTTATTTTTACGTTTTTTTCGGTTTTTTTCATGTATTGTTTTATATGTTATATATGTTATTTCGATTTGTTTCTATATTGTTTCGATATTTCTATATAACTTTTACTTATTTTTTACGTTCTTTTCTGTTCATGCGTTGTTTTTATATATTGCTTCTGTTGTTTTGGGGCTATTTCTATATTATTTTTAATGTTTTTATGATGTTTCTTTTGTTGTTTCCATGTAGCTTCGATATTTCAATACAGGTTTTACCTATTTTTCAGTTTTTTTTTTGTTCATGTGTTGTTCTCTATATTGTTTATATTGTTTCTCGTTTGTTTACATATAGTTTTCAATGGTGTTTTGTTGTTTATTGGTTGTTTTTATGTTTTTGATGTTTTCAATACATTGGATAAAAAATTGAATTGTTTCCTTTTTAATTCATGTTGTTTCTATATTACTTTCAATTTGTTTGGTTTTAATATGTGTTGTTTTATGTTTATATTTCTTTAATTTTTATAAGATTTCAAGTATAAAATTGATTATTTAATGGGGACAGAAATTATTTTTCCACTGAAATTTATTAGATAAAATATGTTCAAAAAACCTTGAAACAACAACGTAAAAAAATCCGAAAAATTTGGCAGGAGCGTAAGATTGTCCAAAAAAAGTGCGAGAACGTAGAGTTATCCAAAAAACTGCCCAGGAGCGTAAAAAGTTGTCATTTTCTTTGGAATATGGGACAACATTGTTCTTAACCCTTACATATACCTCTGACTATGGGTTGCATGAGTCTAGTGTAATGAGTTAGGCCTCAAGGGCCTAATATAATGAATTGAGCCTAATTTTGTGGGTTGAGTCTCATGGGCTTGATGTGTTGACCTTTTTAATTAACTTAGTCCAATATTTTATTTTTTTTTGGGCTAAATTAATTAAAATGAAATAAATAAATAAACAAATATTTAAAGGAGAAAATATGATTTTACCCCTCCTCAGAAACCAAAACGCCTGAAGACTAGCTTACCCAAATATAATTTACAAGATAATCAACAACTTTATTTCCTTACCTAGAATATGGGTAAGAGTGAGTCTCTTGTAAGATCGTCTTACGGATCTTTATCCGTAAGACGAATCCTCACATTCTCTCTCCTCCCTCACACACTCTCTCTTCTCCTTTCTCTCAACGCCAACAAACACTCTCTCTCCTCCCTTCTCTTATCGCCAACAACATTCTCTCTCATCCTTCTTATTTTTTCTTCATTTTTTTCTCAAAAACAAATACTTTTACTTATAAAAGTATTACTTTAACTCTATTATATTTATTATTTATCTTTCTTTGTATTGAATTCATAATATGTGACTATATTAAAAAACGTGATGCTTTATTTCAAAAAACGGATACTTTTACTCTCTAAACATGATACTTTGTCTCAAAAAATATATACTTTTACGCATAAAGGTGTTACTTCAACTCTGATTTATTTTTCCTTCACTGTAATCATAATCTGTGAGTATATTAAAAATATGATACTTTATCTAAAAAACCCGATACTTTTACTCATAAAACTGTCACTTTAACTGAAGAAGAAAAACAGGAAAGAAAAGGAGCAAGTGGCTTTGACCCGCGGACCTGGTCAACAGGATCCACGGGTCAATAGGATTCGTCTTATGGATTTAGACCCGTAAGACGGTCCTATATGAATTTTTGCCTATGTGTAATTCAGTACAATGGCGGAGATAAGGGGGCCACTCCGAGCCCCCCCCCCCCATTTTTTTTTAAAAATTTACACTATAATTTTTTTTAGATTTTTTTATAATTATAATTTATATGATTTTCGTGTATCAGCCCACCCCGGTTTTGTGTAACGACCCACCCCATGTTTTTTCCTGGCTCCGCCCTTGAATTTTGAACTCAACTTGTTTTTTGAAGCGTGAAAATTGAGATATTTGGGGCCTTGTATGGTTATGTTTCCATGGACCATTTCTAGTTTCTAGTGTTGGAAATTGAATTTTGAGAATTTATTGGTTTTCGTGTGAAAATTGAAAATATGTTTGGATGAGTGAATGAAAATGAGTTTTATGTAGGTTTGGAAATGAGATTGTGTTTGGTTGAGTAGTTTTGAAGTATTATTTTATATATATAATAATTTGAAAAGTTGATAGTAGTTGAATATTTTAATTGGATATATAATATTATATTTGTAAGATTGTAGGGTGGTAGGTCCCATTAGGTAGAAATAATTACAAAATAATAATATTTTAAGTGGATAGAGTTGGTAATGGTGGGTCCCATATGTATAATCGGATGAGAAGATGAGAATAGTGATTGATGAGTGATGTATGATAGTGTATAGGGTTGTGAATTAAAATTATAGGTTTGAGATGTAGTTTTATGTGAAAAATGGATGTGAAAATGATGATTTCCATTGGAAAATTTATAAACAAACATGATTCCAATTTTATAAATAGTTGGAAATTGGAAATAGATTGTTGGAAACATAAACAAACAAGTAGACGCCAGTTCCCTGGATAAAATCCGGACAAAAGATGAATAATAGACAAAGCATCAATCTCTTGAATATGAATTTTTAATCCTTATACCAACCCAGTAAGGATTAACCTGCCCAGTAAGATGCATGAAGAATCCATACACCAACCCAAAATGATCATAAAAGAATATTTATGAATACAAATTTTTTAATAAAAACAAACAAGTACCTCATGAACATTCATTATATAAAGCACTGTTTTCACTTGCATTTTACATAAAAAAAAATATTATACATTTTATTGGTTATTATCATCTGTATAAAACGTATATCGATTTTACTCTAATCGAATCATACAGG
Source organism: Rehmannia glutinosa (assembly GCA_016081115.2). Classification (NCBI taxonomy): domain Eukaryota; kingdom Viridiplantae; phylum Streptophyta; class Magnoliopsida; order Lamiales; family Orobanchaceae; genus Rehmannia; species Rehmannia glutinosa. The sequence goes on along the minus strand of JABTTQ020000760.1, from coordinate 48,490 downwards.
TCGATTCAACTTTATTAATTTTTATAGTAAATTCTTACTTGATAAATAGAATAATATTTCAAATAGAATAATGTGAAAATTGTCAAGTACTCTCACACCGGGCCTCGGCCCAAGGCCCCAGCCCCAGTAAGGATAGGGCTCCACCCCAAACTTATAAATGAAATTAATGCATCATATAACTGGCCCAATTAGATAATATTTGTGTTTTATAAAAATAGGTGTATGTATAAATATGTATATGTATATGTATATATAAATATATATAGAGGCGGCTGGGGGCCAGTAGGGATATGAAGTGAATGATGAAAATGTGGGAGATTGTAAATGATTGTAATTATGTGGCATCAGAGTGTGTGCACTTTGCTTTGTAACCTTAATGCCCCACACAATCATGGCATTATTGATTATCACATTTATTTATTTCCTTCAGCAAATTAAGCTAAAAATAGCTTTTAGAGGTCCATAAATATTTGGTCACTTATTATCTTTGTTGATTTAAATGCATAGAGATGTTCAATAAAAAATAAGAAGACTGATTTTGATTTGATTTTTCTTGCATACTTTGCCATAATCACAGGATTATGATTTAATTTAATTTATTTATCAAAACATTGATAAAGTTTCATATTTATAGGATATGTAGGGAAAATCGGATCCCACATTCATACCATAAGGATAAGAAATAATCGAAAAATAAAATAAAAAATAACAACAATCCACAACACAAGATTTTACGTGGAAACTCCAAAATCAGAGAAAAACCACGACCCACAGAGAAAGAAATTCAACTATGTGAAATATTTTTACAATCACACATACATTCCCTCTCCAAATCCCCGTACCCCCACACTCTTACAAACCTCTAACTAACTCACAACTCTCTCCCAATTCTATATACTCGAGAATACAAGAAATGAATTTAACTAGAGTCAAACCACAAAGGTTAAAGTGTATTTCACTGGTGACACTTGAAATCAAACCACATGGATTCTTTAAATAACCTCAAGGCTCCCATCTTTTGTGTTCCACAAGCAATGTGGGACAAAACCCTTCTTTTATTTGACACAAAACCAACAAACTCCACCTTGGCAAAATAAAAGAAGCTCCACCATTGTCTACACCGACAATCATGACTCTCAAACTAGAGAATCATCATTCCCAAATCAGAGAACCCTACTAAACCATATGAGACCACTTAGAATACACAATTCTAAGAATTTTCTTCGACCCATGTCGAAATATCGCTGAAATTTATGATGCAACTTTCAACTTTTGGCCCTCATGGAAGTCCTTCAACCATCGATATAACACACACCTTGTATCCATGCCAAATTGACACCCGTGTGTAAAATCCACCACACACCTTGCATCCATGTCAAACAAATGCCCGTATGAAATTACACCACACCCTGCATACATGACAAGCCAATGCCTGTATGCAAATTCTTGAACCCGCTAACATAACCATACTCTCTTTCATGGCAACTTGACATGCAAAATGACATATATTTTCTCATCGTGAGAAAATCCTCATTGTCATTAATAATGTTAGCCCCACAGAGCTATTTGCTAGATCAACTCCACCTCCACTTTGACAGTCCACCTTCAAAGCCTTGTCTGACCTGGATTGTACCAACACATCCTTGACTTATACTTGCCATAAGTCAAACTTGATCTTTCCATCAAATTTCTCCACCTACTTGAACCGCCCTAGCCTGATGAACAACAGCCTCAAAAAAGACCCCCCGGCGCTGCTCAAGAAATCTTTTATGATGTGGAGGTCAGATATCGCTGCGACCACATAACATACTCAGAATTTCAAGAGAACTAACCCGGGTTCTGATACCACTTTTTGTAAAAATCGGATCCCACATTCATCCCCTAGGGACAAGCAGAAATAACCGAGAAATAAAATGAAAATAACAATAATCCACAACAAAAGATTTTATGTGGAAACTCCAAAACCGGAGAAAAACCACGGCCCACAGAGAAAGAAATTCCACTATGTGAAATATTTTTACAATCACACTTTTATTCTCTCTCTTGACCCCAGTACCCTCACACTCTTACAAACTTTTGACTAACTCACAATTCTCTCCTAATTCTCCATACTAGAGAATACAATAAAGGAATCTATATATATATATATATAAAAGCAAAATGGTTTCTAAATATGTTTTCCTGCTAAAGAGACTTGCTAAAAAAAAATTGGTGACCTTTTTTTTTATTGATTTTTGATTAATATGGAAGATTATTTTCAAAATGGGAATGTTTGACCTCTTTATTGTTGATTTTTGTTGCCATAATTATTGATTATCGGTATTAATAGAAAATTAACATACAAAATTTAAATATGGCAATTTGTTTTCTAAAAATGTTAACTTTGGAATTAAATATTTATTATTATGTTAGGATTAATATTAAGAATCATAATTGATTGCAATCCGATTATTTATGTTAATATCAATCACTACTAACTATGGATTTTGATAACAATTGAATTATTATTGCAAACTAAATATTTATTTTTGACAAGTAATTAATAATTTGTAATACGATTTTGATTAAGACTGGGGGAAAAAATCACAAATTGAAATTATTTTATTGACGTGAATCGAAAATTCATATCCTGATATCTAACTATTCCAAAAAGTCCAAAAATTTTGGGATCCAATACAATAGTTTAAAACACAGTACACATTTAAATAATATAAATTAAAATATGATCAAATATAATTACAATATGAGTGCATAATTATAATATATATACTTTACATACTTAAATCTTCTTCAAAACACCTATAAATATGAGTTTTCCTTAAAGTGATTCGCATTCATATTTCATCTCATTTCGAAAAATCCTCTGTCGTTGCTTTCTTTATCTAAAAATTGGCATCAATGCTTTCCCATATCAAAGACATTAAGATGTCAAAATCACAATGAGCAATGGGCTATGAAGCTACGTCTCTACGAGAAACCATCATACAATGATAGGACGAATACAAATAGTTTGGAATGTATTTTTCACGACTTGGAGGCCTGATCTTTATTTTACCATTATTAAGAACTTATCACATATAATATCGACTGATGTCTTTGTGATTTCTATTACTGCAGGGAGATAGAGTACACAGTAATATACGAAAAGCAAATATCACACAATATAAATGAATTCTGATTGGGGGAAACATATATCTAAACGAAAACTAAGAAAATAAAGTTTCAAAATATAAGATTAATATTTATTGGGTTGGGATTTTTTATTTGTGCTTGGGCTCTTAATATAATTTGTCTTTATTTTATTATTTTCAAATTAGTCTTGAAATTAAATTTCATTAATTTTAATTATCTTATATTTCATTTTACTCAAAAAATAGATTTTTTTTTTCAGTTTTTTAAACTATGACAACCATATATAATATATTAAACATTTGCTGAAAGTAAGAAAATGATTGAGAAATAATATATAATTATTTTTGGTAGAACAATATTATATGTAATGAAATTAAAATGATATTGAGTTATAAATTTAAGTAATAATCTATGTTATTTCAATTAAACTGGTGTAATATATAATAGTAGATATTGATTTATTGTAAATATTATATTTTAATTTGTAAAAAATATCAATATATGCGGAAGATAAATTAATAGGATGTTAGTGTTGAACTATTTTTTATAATTTTTGAATTTTATATGTAAATTAATACTTTTTTTGGGTAACATATATAAGAAAAAATGCATTCCTTTTATATGTTTACCCATTCAATAATTGTGAAGTATGTGTTTATATTTCTTTACAACATTCATTTTTTATACAATTTATTCAATCAATTTTTTTCCTAGAAAATCGGACATGCAGTATCACAAGCTACATCTTCAAATATGTCTAAGAGAAATATTTTTATGAAAGCCACCAATTTTTATATGTTTACTCATTTTTGTACATTTTTATATTCATCGATAATATGATTCTTATAGGCATGCAATTTACATCCAACGACACATCCCACGCACCCCGTCAAATACTAGTTTTATTATCTAAAAGGAGTTAAAATCACTTTTACCTCTTAAGTGTTAACTTCAAGATTATTATTATTTTTTAGTATATATTGTAATTTTAATTTTCTCTATTCTTAATTATATAGATATATGCAGAGACGAACCGGGGGGACAAAGGGGATTGCCCCCCCCCAAAAAAAAAAAAAAACAATTTTTTTACTAGGTATTATTTTAAATATTAAAATTATTTATAATATAAATTTCGTATTCAGCCTCCCAAAATTATTCATAAATGTGCTTTATTCCCCCACTGTAGTCCATCCTCTCCCCCTGTTATAAAATCATGCGTCTTCCACTGGTTATATGGAAGCATATTGTTGACGTATTCTAAATTTAAATTAACAATAGTAGAATTCATTTTAGAAAAACGAAAAATAATACAAAACAAAAAGAAATTAGAGTTTAAAAAAGTATATATGTTGTAATATTTGTAAGGAAATTAAAAATAGAATATAATAATTTCTATTTAATACGTATTGTTACAACAACACTAACTGGGTTCACTTCAAACTACACATTTATAAAATCATTGAAATTCAGGCACAAAAACAAAATTAAAAAAAAACAATTGATATAATTTCAATACTAAATCTTTAATCATACTTTGATATTTTTATTTTAAAACATGACTCTTCAATGAAATTTCAGAATATTTTTATATATTAGGTTAGATTCTTTTAATTTGACGTACAATTTTTTTTTGGGGAATACTCAAAAGAGATGAACTCGGATAACCTCAAGTTCATGTGTTGTGATAAAACTATTACCTCTTTTTCAATACTAAAACTTTAGTCATTCTTTGATATTCTTATTTTAAAACAATGATTTTCAGATTATTTTTATATATTAGGTTAGAGTGTTTTATTTTGATACAATGTTTTTTTGGGAATAACTCAAAAGAGATGAACTTGGATAACCTCAAGCCATGTGTTATGATAAAACTTTTACCTCTTTTGATTACAATGAGACAAAAAAGAAAATTGTACGTTTGGTAGTTATTTTAAAATGGACTTTTAGAAAATTGACTTGTCACTACAAGAAATTAATTTTTTGCCGACGGAAAATACCGACGGAATAAATCAGTCGCCGTTTACCAAGAGACTATCGACGGATTATCGACAAATATGCATTTACAAAATTACCGACGAAATATCGACGGATTGCGATTTAGAATATAGCGACAGATAATAGTCTCTCGCTAATCTGAAGGTAATTTCCCGAAAAAGTTTACCGCCAATTTTCCCGATGGAATAGAGATGGATTACCGACCAATCATGTACCGACAGAAATGTCTATCGTTATTTACCGACGGATTAGCGACGGAATTTCTTATAAACGTATTTACCAATGGATTAACGAGAGATTCACGACGGATTTTGATAAAAAAAAATAATAAAAATAAAAATTTAATAGTAAGACCAAACTAAAAGGTATATTTCACATCTAGGTTCTAATGAATCGAGTATAATCAAACACAATATTGTTCAAGTTTGTTTGGATTAATTATATATGTGGCCAAAATGAAAAATTAATTATAATTTAGGGTCCAAATATTGAATATTTTAAATAATATGTGAGCTATTAAATTAAACAATGAGACTAATTAAAGTCTAAACCCTAAACCCTAAACCCTAAACCCTAATTAAAGTCTCATATAAAATGGAGAATAAGAATCTTACTTCTATGTTATTGTTTCCTTAATTTCAATTGGATCTAAGATGAACGATCCTCTATATATAAGATTCTTATTTCTATATTCTTGTTCTTATTATGTACGAACTTTAATAAGTACATTTATCACAAGATGACATATTTTTTGTTGGAGCTTTATGAGAGAACCATGAATTCACAACTTAAATGTGTATGAATGTTATAGGGTGTAGACTCATCTCGATTATTTTGCAAATTGTCGTGTATAATCGCAATTCTTTATAGATATTGTACGAATCTCTATTATATAAACTATTCTAAAAATACGTCTTACATCAATAATAGACATTGGAGAAATGCAAATCTGTGACTTTCGGATTTTTTTCTACCACTTCTAGAAAATGAGTTTTAAAATGTACTTTTAACAAATACTTCACATTGCACATAAGCACTTTTAGGAAGTCCATATGAAAAAGTCAATTTCATAAATGCACTTTCATTTTAAAAGTGCTCCCACTTATGTACAATATATTGCAACTTATATTTGCAGTTATACTTTTTATTGGCAACAGTGAGAGAGTAATAGGAAAAAATGAGAAAGAGAAGCAAGTAAATATACATATAAGATTAACTTTTATATGTTTTTTGAGTTTAAGTGGTATTACTAAGTGCATGTTTGAGAGTACTTTTCGAATAGAAGTCCATCAATGAAATGGAGTTCCGTATGGACTTTTTAAAAAAAGTGTGTGTTAGGTATTTGGTGGAAATACATTTTTATTGTCCATCCAAAGAAAAGTGCATTAAATGAAATTAAAAAGTCATAAATTAGAACTTTCCCGAAATGACTAATGGAAAAATGACTTACGTTATAAGTCCATTTAAAAATAACCACAAAATACATTTTTTCTAAATGGAATTCTATACCTAAAATTCCATTTGAAATGGGTTCCCAAACATATACTAAAAGTGTCACAATGTTATGCTTAATTTTGGTATAAAAAATGTTTATTTTATGTGTTTGATTAATGTAATATTTTTATTAATTTTCGTAAAATAAAATTACTCGATTTGACCATCTACAAGTCCAACATAAAGAAAACTCAGAAAATCAAATACGAAAAAACTTTTCCAACCATCAAAATCAGACAAGAGAATGATTAATGTAATCATAACTATAAAATTATTTGGTTATATTACTATTCAAGTTTTCAAATCTTCTGGTAGTTCTTCAAAAAAGAAGTTAATCATTCAAAATTATCTATACAAATAAATATTTTAAAGTAACTCAAAATTTTATTTTAATTAGTTATTTATTTGTTTTTTATTATTTATTTATAATACACCTTAAATATACATTAATATTTCAATAAAATTAATAAATATTTTTTATAAAATTATATGATTCACGTGCAACGCACGTGCGTATTACTAATTTTAGGAAATATCCAAATATTCTTAACAAGATTTCTGGAAAGCTCTTCAACATTCCTCAAAAAGAAAAAAGAAAGCTCTTCAATAAAAATCTAATAATATATATAATATTCTAGGAAAGAACTAGAGAATAATCCTTCATTGTCGGATGTTTTAAATATGCGCCATATATTTGAGTAAATGGAGTAGATGATTAGTATAAATAGAGTCAACGTTTCATTTAACCAACCAAGTTGTCAAGCATGAAAATAAAAATAAACAAATAAAAGCTATCTTCTAATATCTCCCACATTTTACAATCTATTTATACAATCTATTGTCTCCAACATTTAACTATTTGCTATCTCTCACATTTTGCTATTTTAAAAAAACTTTCCTACTTGATTGACCGACGATCCAATATGAATTGTACTAAAATCTCACCTTGTTTTTCTAAAATTGGCTCAGAGAAAATGAGGGGAACTTTTAAGCCTCGTTCTCAACACTTTGCTCTTGAAGCAAGAAGTAGCAACATATTTGTTGTTGCTTCGTGTAGTGGTTACGAGACCACTTCATGAGAAAATCATATATGTCGTCCTCAGATTCCACTTCTAAGTCGTCACTTGATAAAAGGACCTTGATGCCTTCCAATGGCCAATCAATAACCAAATCTTCGAACCTAGAAAAAACATAATCAGATAAATAAATTTATTGATGTTGGAATTCAAATGCGGGAACAAGATAGATATACTTACTCGTCCATGCCATTAAATTGTTGCACGAGGAAGTTTTCTGCAGCATGTATCAGGGGCTGAATTGGTATCAAAATAGTCGAAGGAAGATTCAAACATTGCAATGCCAATTCAAAAGTCAAGGGCGTGCGAAGCAGAGAGTCAATACAGAATCTGGTGCACGAAACAACTCCATATTGATCAACTACCTTTAATATTTCCATCACCAAAGCGGGTGAGGACTCAAGTGGCAATTTTTTGGTGTACATAAACTTCAACATTCTCATAAATGCATCAAACTCTGCATAAACCATCAACCACAAAAATCATCCCATTAAACACAAACATAAACTATTAAACACGAAAAAAAATTAAGTCAAAGATTTATTAAACTATTAAATACAAAAATTTATCTGAGAAATGAATTTGCAAGATTATTTGTTCCTGCTTTGACTCTTATAAGAATTACAACGATAATTTTAATCAACAATATTCAACATAATGCATTTGCACATTTTAAAATTGAAAACATTCAACAATAGCAACAACAGAGGAGGTTGTATATATATACATTAGTGAACATTGTTCTTTTTGAAACATTATGTTTCGGTTGAATAAACCTTATTTTTGAAATCATGAGAATTATTATTTTAATTACATATATAAATCAATTGGCAAGTATAGAAAGTCATAGGTTGTACTGAAATTTTTTTCCTCCCATTCTAGTGTTGTAACCTCATTTCTAGCCTCGGTATTTTCCATCAAATCAAATTCATCAACGAGACTTATTAACTAATCCACGAAACTTATGAGCACTTTATTACTGCAAAAATGAAAAAAAATGAGGTTGAAAATAGTTGTCATGAATTTAACTAACCCAAAAACCTAAGAGAAGATTCTATTCTAAATAATACAAAAATAACCAACAAAAAAGAAGGAAAGAAGAACAACATTCAATGAACATAGTTGAACAATTGAAAAGACATAAGAGCATCTGTAGTGGGAGATTTTTGGAGAGATTTGTGGGATGAAAAACCTTATAAAAATAGCTCACCACCATTGTGAAGTTAAGCTTTTTTTATTCCCAAAAAAGCCCGTACCGTGTTTACAGTATCGTATCTTCACAATTTTTTTTAAGAAATAGCAAAAATGGGTTGGGATATTGTTTTTTTAGTGGGAGTAGGGGTCCACACAAGACACCACAACTTCACATTAAAAAAAAAATTGGAAAATTTTTGAATATTTGTTTTTGCGCATTTCAACTTGTATAAACAGCCGTTAGAATAAAAAGTGTTACTAGTTTAACTAGAGTCAAACCACAAAAGTTAAAGTGTATTTGACTGGTGTACTTGAAAACCCACCACATGGATTCCTTAAACAACCTGAAGGCTCTCATCCCATTTGTTCCACAAGCAATGTGGGACAAATGCCCTTCTTTTATTTAATACAAAACCAACATGATCTTATATTGATTGTCAAGATTGAAGGTTTTGACACCTGACAATATTTAGCAACGCAAATTTAAGTGTCGACAATTTGTTTTTGGACTTCCAAAGTGTATTTAACTTAACAATTGGAACTCATTTTAACTAAACTTTCTCTCTCATCTTTCCCCATTCTATAATTCATTATTATTAATACTATTACTATTATTATTATTTGAGTTTTTTTTGAGCAATATTATTATTTGAGTTGGCAAGAAATCATTCCTTTTTTCAACTCTAACTAAATTCATGAGATATGAGGAATATAAGTTGACCGCTAAATTAACCAACACTATCCGTTATATTATTAGTAGAATCCAATTTATTTGAAACCTCGATTTGAGACCATCTCCAATGGTTTGCACTACTTTTTAGTGCGAGTCTGCACTACTTTGGTGCAAAATATGCACTTCATCTCCAGTAGTTTATACTATTTTCTGCACTAAAAAAGAATATTCCATAAAATTCCTTTTTTATTAATTTTTATTACTTTATAATTGATAAAAATATTATATAAGTAATTTTATTTAATATAATATTTATTAAAATTTTGTCTTCAAAACAATCAAATTAAAAAAATATAAAATTTAAGAAAATTAATGGAAAAAAATAAAATTAAAATTCATAATAATATAGAAACATAAGAATACTATTTTTCACTAATTTTAAATTAATAAAAATATATTTTTAGATGAAATTAAAATTAAGGAAAAAAGTGGCGCCAAAACAAAGTCAAACGCGAAATGGCGCTCCACTGTACATTCTCCAAAATAGCGCAAGGAAGTAGCGCGCACTGCTGGGTCCAAAAAATAGCGCCTGGCTCCAAAGTGGAGCATTGATGGGGATGGCCTGAAAGGATCATTGTTGAGTTTTGGTTAATCTTTAGCCAACTTGCACCTATTCATCGATCGAGTTAAAATTGAGATCTATTTTCCTTTTGGGACAATCAAAATTAGAGTTCAAGTTTCCAAAATGAACTTTTTTTTTATGTGACATCACTAATTTTTAATCAATACTTTTATACATAAATGTTTTAGAATATATCTACAATATTGTTTTACAAATTTTTATATAAAATTCTGTATCACAATTTAAACCCAAAATTATAAAAATAGGATGGAGGACTATATGTGTATATAGGGATTGAATCAAATAAGGCAGGAGTCTCTATGTAAGACAGTGTGGACTAATCCAACCATTTATTTGTCAAAATCAACAGATGAGATTATTTCGAATTTTTAATTATTTAATGACTTATTTCCCTTCATTAAGGGTATTTTAGAACTTTCATTATTTGGCAGAGAAATGTGACTATTCACTTCCTTGATTTAAGGGATTGATATCTGATATGAGATCTCCCGCTATTCAAGTTATTTTGCATATGCATAAAGATTCTAAATATGCAATATGTTTTCTTTACGTATGCACCAAAATGAACATAGCAGTAAGTTTTCAACAATATAAGCAATATATGTTTCTGAATATGCAATTTATTCAAGCCAAATATGCATTATATTGAAGTTCATTCATTAACTAACTATGCGTTGTATTACAGTTATATATGCATCAAAGAACAAATAACTACGAATTATTTCATAATTATATATGCATCAATAACAACTAACTATGTGTTGCCTCATAAATATATATGCATCAAAACAACAATTAAATTATAATTAAATTATAATTATCTCATTACTATCTATGCACCAAATAAAATATGAATATGTAGTATATTATAATCATGTATGTATTAAACATCAACTAATTGTGCAGTGTCTGATAACTATCTATGCAGTATATTTATTCTAAATATGCATTAGAGTCACAATAATTATGTTATGCGTTATAAATGGTGAGTTTATGAGAGAGATGGATATTTGATTGTAGGATTTGATGACGATTTTTGGGGGATTGATATATGTATGGAACGTAACTGATATTATTTGATTTTATTTCTATTTTTATCTACCTGTATTTAATGGTAAGAATGTTACATTTTATTGTAATTTTATATTGTTACCCTTTTGTGATTAAATTAAATATTTAATCTAATTTTATTCATTCTAATCTCATTCATCAATTATTTAATGGGAACGGTTATGATTAGTCTTTACGGTTAAGGGACTGTCTCACTAGATCCTATCATTGTGTGTGTATATATATATATATATACACACACACACACAAATCACATGAAAAGAGTTACCTTGTGTATATAGTAACTAAGACCATATCCACCAGTTTGCACCATTTTAGTACATATTTTGTACTATTTTAGTGCAAAATCAACACTCTATCTCCATCAGTTGGCAGGGACTAAAAAATAATATTCCATAATACTCCATTTTAGTGCATGTTTTCATACACTAAAATCATTAATTTTAAAAAAAATAGAAAAAATTTTAGCGCATCTATACTATTGTGGTATTTTTGGTGCAAAACTGTTCACATATTTCAAATAGCACAGACTTTAGCACGGTTTTGGATCAAGTTTTTGCTCAAATTTGAAGATAAAGCACTCTCTATTATCTAATGCAAAAAAAAAAAAAAAAGAAAAAAGGAAATGATTGAGTTGACAATTATCTGAATCTAGCTTCCTCCATTGTGTCCCCCTAAACATACATTTCCTCATTTCATATAATTCCTTGAAATTCCTTGTGATGATGATTGCTATCATGACATCTTCCAGGCTCCAACATGATAAAATTTAGAATAATCCATGTCCCTCCCACCCTTAAAAAAGAACTGATCATTACCCAAATTTCAACACACCCCAGCCAATATTCAAGTGGGTATCCTAAGTTCATTAGAAACCTGGCCTGGTAGGAAATAATGGTTGTTGCCACTCTACAAAACAAATCAACAAAAACATTGCATGCTAGCTTTCTTTAGCGTGGGCCATGCATCTGAACATGTCACATGATCAAATAATTTTAATAGGAATGGAAGTATAGAATTTAAGTAGCGATTGCTTAAAAAAAAAAAAAGTTCATTTTCGTTCCGCTATAGAAGTTTTTTTTACCCCAAAATATGAATACTTATGAAATTTTTCAAAAATACACTATTCATTCACTTTTTTTTTCTCCCACCAATCACTTCTACCCATTTTTCAAAAAATCCATCAAATCACCGATCATTATTACACATCTTCCCACAAATTTCACTATTCACCCACTCACACATTTCTAACTAACAATCATATCAAATTAAATCATTATTTACTCTTTTACATCAAATCAACTTTCATCATTACTTTTTCATCTTATTTCCAATCACAATCTCGAAATTCATATTTTTTCTTCCAAATTTTTTTCAGCACTATTCTCTAGCAAAAAGAAAATTTTCAAAGTGAAAACATATTCAAAATGAAAATTTTCATCTGATTTCATTTTATTGAGTTTGATTTGTTAATTTTAATAAATCAAATATTAACACATTTTCTTTTTTATCAAAAATTTGAAACTCGATATGATTATTAAAAAAATAGATAAAATAATTACAAAAACTACATAAACTTTAGTGCTATTTACAAAAACAAGTTCTTGTAAGTTTGTAAATTATATACATATATCCTATCAAACATTGTTTTTTTTTGTTTTTTTTTTGAAAATTTGCACCAAAAGAACACAAATCGTACGAATGTATTTGTAATTATAATTACGAAATTTAGAGTTTTTTTCCCAATAAATTGTGTAATAATATCGCGTTACTTTAGCTTGACTTATTGGGAGTGTTTGCAAAAACTTCTGCTTTTAGAAAAAGTGATTTATTATAGCAGAAGCAGAAGTAGTTGAGAATCAAAAGTTGGTAGTGTTTGAAAATAGAATTAAAAGTTGAGAATGAGAAGTTGAGAGTGTTTGGTGAAAAAGTAGTAAAAGTACTTATTTATTTGTAAAATTCAAACTAGAAGCGACGACCCTAAGACTCTCTCCCTTTTTAGATTCTCGATTAAACGAAAATTAGAAGCGAGAAATTGGTATATCTGCAAACACTAAAAACTCGCTTTTTTTTAAGAAAAACCGAAAAATCTTTATTTTTAGTGTTTTTAAACACTCCCATTATCGGATTGATTAAAACTCATTCTCTCCTCCCCTCAACCATACATCTCTTTTTCTCTATTTATTTTTCTTTTGGCTAATGGAGTTGAAGTTACCAAATTCTGAGGAGTCGCAGTCAATCAATAATGATTGATCTGAAATCTGATTCAAATCCAATATAGTACCTATGGATACATAAGCTTTTTGTTTTGGGGTTTTCTAGAATTTGAAACCGAAAAATAAACTTATTTTAACAATCAAATTTTTAAACTTAATATAAAATTCAAACCAAACTTCAATATCATATTATTTAATAATATGATATTATTAAATAATATTATTTGAGTTACGCACACACACTTCACTGGGAATAGAACCCCTGACCTCCCACACATTGGAGGAGTGATATACCACTTACTAAATGGTTGGTGGTAAACATAGGGACATTTTAAAAAATAAAATGTGGTTCGGCTCATAGACGGATTTATATATCTCATTATGGGGCACGTGCCCCATAGAATTTTCTAAATTATTATTTATGTAATCCTAATTATATATATAACAATAATAAATTGTGTACAAAGTGTTATATAATATTAATAATTTTTAAAAAAAAAAATTATGTATAACAATATAATAAATAACATCAGTTAATAGTGTGCCCAAAATTATAACACTAATACCATTATAATTTATAAAAGCTTCATAATTTATAAAACACTAATTTATAAAGTGTTTTAACTTATAAACTAATAGTTTGCCCTAAATTATAATTTATAAAACCCTATAACATTATTAATTAAAAAAATAATATTAAAAAATAAGTGTTAATAATATTATATAACATTATAGTGTCATACAAACCTTTAAAGCTATATATTAATTTGGTTAAAAATAACAAAGTATGCCACCAAATAATTATTTTTGATATAATCTATAATCGTATTTATTTGTGCCCCCACTATAAAAAGTTTCTGGATCCATCCATGTTCGGGCTAAATACAAAAAAATCTAGAGATTTTGAAAATTTAAAAAGAAAAAAAAACCTTGAGGTTTGAATCCGTCTTACATTTTCCCTATGCATATGCCAGGAATATTTCGAAAACCTCTGATATTTATAGAAATATTACAGTTACCCTCTTAAATTTAAGACATAATCAAACTTGAGGGATTTTATTGTTAATTTTTGAAAAATCTCCGTGTTTTTTTTAATTAGCCTAAACCTGAGTGGTATTTTTGTAATTATCCCTTGAACATATATGCAAATATCATATGCATTATTGGGGTGGTGGGGATGTGAAAAATGGAGGGATGTCAAGGGATTGGTTGGCAACTAATCCATTTCTGTTGTCGAAATTAATTAATTGCTTTCATAGAGAATTATCTGAATAAATGTGTTGTTAATTGGTTCATCCCAATTAACATAGGGAAATGGAGGAGTAGTGTTTTTGTCTGTAGTTGGTTAAGATAAGGCATTAGTGATTTTTATCATTTTCATGAGCTTTAATAATTTTGTCTCAGTTTAGGAGTATCCTATGTAATTTCTTGTCATGTTAATTTACTCCTCGGATTCTGGGTAATCAATTTGCCATTGTAATGGTAATGTGTTAGATTTGTAGTGATGATATTGCATTTGGAAGTACAGACAAAAATGAAAGTAAAAAAAAAAGGTTGGACCTCGTAGTCGTCCTTAATGAGTGGATATAATCTCAAACTTATATATATAAGTTAGGAATAATTAAAAAAATTACACTGAGGTATGTTTCAAAAATAAGAGAAAAAACTTTGAGGTTTGATTTTGTGTTAAATGTAAACGAGTAATTGCAACATTTTCCCTTACAAGTATTTGAAATGTTTTTATTTATGACAGGGGTAATCTATAATACATAACCCAATGTAATTTTCAAAAACATGTGATTTTTTTTAATTAACCCAAACATCAAGGGTAGTTTTTGTAACTATCCATGTAAATTAACAAAAATCCTAAAATTGGTTCTCCTTTTAAATTCCTACGTCGCGTTACTGTGAATCAAAACATTTATCTTTCTCCCACAATTTAAAATACTAACTCCTACCCGTTGTTGCGAGAAATCACTCAGACGCTAGTTGGTTGAGCGTGACCCGGCGCCAGGCGTCTGGCGGCGCCTAGAAATAACACTATTTTTTATTTTTTTATTTTTTTTTATTTTTTACCGATTTTAGACCGCCTAGGCCCGATTTTCTGGCCGCCTAGGAGAGCGCGTAGCTCCGATTTGGTACCCCTAGGCCGATTTTCAACAAAACCATTTTTTTGGCCAATTTGGGCAAAATCGGATCGGCCTAGGGGCGCCTAGCGCCTAGTCGGCACCTAGGCCGATTTTTACAACACTGCTCCTACCCTATGTAGAGATTTGATGTATTGAAAAGTTCATTTAGATTGAGAGAAGAATTATAGAAATTACTTCTATTTCTTTCAGCTTTCAGTTTCATATTTATCACACTCCGCATACATAAATATTGTAACAAAATTTGGTCATGCAAAGTTTTTTTTTTCTACTAGGAACCCGACGAACATTTTCATGGATATTTGCAAACTTTTGTTGCTGTGATGTACTATTGTAAACTTGTAGTAATGTCACACTCTATCAAAAGTTATCTGTTTCCAAGAAAGAAAATTTATTTACTCTCGGACATCAAATATACTAACTGATCATCATCCAAGTACTTTTTAATTTAAAAATCAAATAAATAACATTCTAATTAGAGAAAACCAGGTATAAAAGAAAAAGAAAACAAAAACTAATTGGTTATATATATGTAGCAAAAGAAACAAAATAGGTACACCAAAAAGGGTTTCCTAATAACAAGCCCACTTGCATAGATGCATCAAAGTTAGTATAGAATCAAAAAAGGGATTGCAAATACCACATTCTTTTTAGTCTTTTCAATTAGATTTATACAAGGGTTTGTTTGCATTGGATTCCTCACCAAAAGGGCCACTTTATGAACATCAATTATTGAAAAGTTGAAAACAACTCTCTCTCTCTCTCTCTCCACACACACACATCCAAAATATTGGAAAAGGCCAATCCCAAAAAATGAAGTCAACTAAATTAATCAAAAAGGATAGTGTAAAAGTTGATTATTTTAGAGTGTTGAACACACAAACTCCTCTATATATTAAACCAACCACATTTCCCAAGCTTAGGCCTTATTGTTTCTCTTCTTGTTTCATTATCCTAGCTTTTTTTTCCAAGAAATTAAATCACATAACCAAAAAACACATACACATATTCTTAATTAGCTTTTGAATCTTCATGTACACAGATTTGAAGCCAATTTCCTTGAAAAAAATTACTTGTGAGGCCACATTAATTCTGTCAGACAAAGATTTGCATACAATGCTCATGAAATGCGACTTTCTTGAAGAGCCCGGTAATAAACAAGAATCAAGAAGCGTTGTTTCAGTCTCTGCTTTGAAGAATATCAAATTGCCATCTGCAGGAGTTGTTGATGATCATGGAGTAGAAGAAACAGATAAGGAGGGGTGCACAACGCCAAAAGCAGAGGATCATAAAAAGATTAATAATGTCCCACTGAAATGCCCACCACCTCCAAGAAAACCCAAATCACTCCCATCCACAAAGAGAAAATTAGCTCATCATCGAGAAAGTGTTTTAATGCTTGATCTCTCTAATGAAATTCAGTCACTCTTTGCTCCAAATATTCTCAGAGATTTTATGAATGGTAAGATAAAGAAAGCTAGGAAAGAAGAACCCCCGGCAAAGCCGAGTGGTAAAGAGGGCTAGACAAAGAGTGGATTCGATTCCCGCAGCCCGATTACGTCAATCTGGCAGGGGCAATTGGGTCATGTTTCCATTCTGACCACTCGAGCACATCCCGTTATTCACTCACACGCCAAAATGGCTAAGATTGATAAACTCGATTACTATTGGTGATCGATACACGACACAAATCTAGAAATATACTGTGCTTAATTTCATCAATATAATTGCTCAATCTGTTATCCTGTCACATTATGAAGTTAAATTATTTGATCTTTGATTATTTATTGTGATAATTATCCTAGACTATTTATTAGTTTACGAGAAAGAATATTTAAATTGATTAGTACTCAACCGTAGGATTGAGATTCATTTTGCTATACATAACCACAATTTCTAACATCACTAAAATAAAAGTTAAGATTCCAAAACAAAATACCTAAAATTAACAGTAATAATACTCAATTCTGTCTCGAAATTTAACATTATAAAAATTCAACGAATTACCAATAATACCAGAATCATTATCCACGCGAGCTTGACCTTCTTCTTCTTCTTATTCTATTGGATCCGGTGAAGGGTGGATTCCTTTTGGATTTTGTAGTCCGCGAGCGTGCGTCATCCTCTACCTTCCTCCCGGCAAAGATGAGGCGGCGTTGCTGCTCCGACTCGATGCCTTCCTGGCCTTGGATCGTGGCTTCTAAATTGTCGATGGTATCGGAGAGTTGTACCTCGAGGGTTATGGTCTTACCCGATAGAGTTTGTACGACAATCTGCATGTTCGCCGGCCGCGGCGGAGGGAGCGAAACAGTAACTGCTAGGTTTTTTTTGTTAGCGGTGATAATTTGAGGCAGAAGACGATTGACCGACACAAATATGACACAAAATTATAGGGTTTGAGTTATGACTTATCAGGTTTGGGCCATTATTGGGCTGACATGATAAGGGTCATTAAAATTGGGTCGATATTCGACTAACCCAATAAACACAATAAAACATGATAATTTTTTAATTATCGATTATTTGTTTTTGGTAAATTTACTACTAATGGTCTTGTTTGTACTTGACTATATTTATTGATAATTTATTAAAATATATTTTTAGTGCTTTGTACACAATTGCATAATATTTCGAAAAAAAAAGACACGTGTTTCCGGGCTTTTCCCTGACATTTTGACGCTCCCATATTTGTTTTTGGATATTTTTACGCTTCCACTAATTTTTTTCGAATTTTTTACGTTGTTCACGATTGTTTCAAACATGTTTCATCTAATATAATTTAACTGAAAAAATTATTTTGTTTCCTATTAAATAATTAATTTTATACTCGAACTCTTAACAATCAAGATATATACACATAAAACAAAACATATTGAATTTTTTTTGAAAATAATATAGAAACAACACATGAATAAAAAATACAATTCAATTTTTGTTCTCATGCAATGAAAATGCCGAGAACATGGAAACAACTAAAAATAATAGAACACATTAATAACTATATAAAAATAAGGCAAAATTGTTTTTAAGTCCTCTAAGTAGACATGCTTGGAGATTTGGTCCTAATTTTTTTTTTTGACTTTGGATTTAGTCCTTTAAATGGGTAAAATTCGGATTTTTAGTCCTATTACCTCCTATAGCATGTCAAGATGACTTGTTAGGCTTATATGGAATATCTTTTTTCAAAAATTAATATTTCAATTATAATGGATGAGATGGATTCCTATTTGGCAACACAATTGACAAAAATGGAGGAAAAAATAAGAACAAATCTAACTTGGTATTATAATTAAATTAAAATTTAAATAAAAAAATTTTAATTACATAATATACTTAAATTATATCTTAAATTTACAAAAATAATTAATGCAATACATTTAAAATATTTTAATAAGATTTTTTTAATAAGCTGGGAGTACTAGTTGGAGGAGAGGGGATACATTTCGAAGAAACTGAAAGATACCATGTTCGAACACTAGTCGAAACCCTTACAAAGGATAAGCGATACCACTTGAGCTACAAGCTTGTGGTAAAATATTTTAATAAGATAAATATATTTGAAATTCAGTAATAAAAAATAGACTTTACATCATTAATTTACATAACTTCTTTTTTTTTTTTAAAATAATAATTTTAAAAAAAATCAAAAAAATAAATCAACATGTAAAATATTAATTAGTAATCATTTGCACAAATATAAGAAAATATATTTGTGCGAAAAAACACTAATTATAAGTGCAATGATTACTAAATATTTTACATTTTGTCCGAAAAACATTTGTTTTTAAATTATTTATAAATATTTTACATGTTGATTTATTTTTACTTGAAAGTTATTTCTAAATAAGATTTTTCTTAAATTATTTATATTTTGAAAAACATAAGAAGTAATTTAATAATGTTGTAAAATCTATTTTTTTATTGAATTTCAAATATATTTACCTAATTAAAATATTTTGAATTTTATTGCATTATTTATGTTTTTTTAAGTTTTAGAAATAATTTAAATATATTATATAATTAAACTATTTTTATTTTATATAAATTTTAATTTAATTATAATACCAAGTTGGATTTGTTCTTATTTCTTCCTCCATTTTTGCCAAGTGTATTATCAAATAAGCATCCATCTCATCTATTATAATTGAAATATTAATTATTGAAAAAAAGATATTCCATGTAAGCCTAACAAGTCACCTTGACCTGCTATAGGAGGTAATAGGACCAAAAATCCGAATTTTACCCACTTAAAGGACTAAATCCAAAGTCAAAAAAAAATTAGGACCAAATCTCCAAGCATGTCTACTTAGAGGACTAAAAAAACAATTTTGCCTAAAAATAACATGGAAACAATATAGACGATATATATAAAAACATTACATGAAGCAAAAATAGCTTAAAATAGGTAAAAAAAAAAAAGTTGCATTGAAACATCGAAAACTACATTAAAAGAACAAAAACACATCAGAACAACATTAAAACAGTGTAGAAACAACCCATAAACGACAAAATAATATATAAAACACCACATCAATAAAAATAGTTAAAAAAAATAGGTGTAGACAATTAAATTTCACGTCCAATTAAATGATGACACGTGGAAAGTAATATATTAAATATCAATTTATATTTTCTATTTATATTTTGGGAATTTATTCAAATTTAATTCCTAAAAATAAATAGTTAATTTTGATATTTTTAATATATAATTTATTGGCCAATCAAATGTCGCCACATGTCAAATCTCAATATCTTGGGAATCAAGATAATATCTCGTCAATTATGGAAGAAAATACCATCATTTTGGTAACTCAAATCGCATCTTCCTGATATGGCAACAAATTGAATCAAATCATCAAGACCAATCAAATTGCGTCCTTCAATCAAGTAATTATGGCAAGAGCTCCTATTCCACAACTATAAATAGGGTCCTCTTCATAATTCAAAGACACAAAAAAAAAAATCCTGAGAGAAGAAGTCTAAGCAAGAGGCGAATTCTCTCAAGTCAAGAAGTCCAAATCCAAAGAAGTCCACGGTGTTCAAAGGCGAAATTCAAGGCGTTCTTCACGGAGTCCATCAAATCACGGTGTTTGATTCGAGAATAAGCTTCCAAGCCCTCGAGTTGACGTTATTGAAGTCCAAACCATCTTGGCGGGAGATCAAAAGGTCTATTTCACCAAGAAGTTCATATATTCAAATCAAATATCATCAAATATATCACGTTTGATTCGAGATCAAGCTTTCAAGCCCTCGAATTAACGATATTGAAGTTCAAGTTTATGTTTGGAGAAGATTAAATCAAGAATCGACTCCAATTTCTCAAATTCCTGGATATTTTGTTCTTGAAGAAAAGAATCAGAGGAGAAATGGAAATTGTAACCTATATATTTTCATTTTGATTTATATATATTTAATTTGTACGCTTTTTCTTGTTTGTTAATTGTAGACAATAAAAAATTAGTGTTACAAATTTTTGGCACGCCCAGTAGGACAGTTTCTACCTCTCATCTCTTCTCTTCACCAAGTTCTCCAAGTATCATGGCCAATTGCAAAGTGACGATAGTCAAAGCTGCTACATCAAACTCATCAAAATCCATCGTGAAAGCATTGGTGTCATGACGAGGAGCATGTCCAAGAAGTTAACTGCGTCATGTGATATGAACCCCCGACGAAATAGTTGAGAAGGATTCGCCACTTCTCGAAAATACAAATGTAGACGATCAAGATCTGAACGACGAGTCCGCTTCATCGACCCTCGCTCGGCGTCAAGTTACTCATTCATCTTAAACATGGCGCCTGCTATGGTGACAAATGTCACGACGTTAGAGGAGCAAATCGCAAGTTTGACGAGGGCCATTGAGGGACTCACCCATCATGTCAAGGAGCAAAACTCGCAAATTGCAAAGTTGATGAACAAAGTAGACAATGTTGATACGAGTCGTGCGATGGGAAAGCAAGTTGAAACACAAGATGAGGCGAGAGACATCTATGAAAGAGCAATCTGAAAAAAGAAAAATCAGATCAAAGAATTGCAAGTTTCAACCGATGGCTTGATCCCTGTTGATCAGCTGAAGGATTTCATCATGGGGACAATCAAAGACAAATTCGATGGAAGTGCCAAATCATCCTTGAGCTATGCTAAGCCATACACACAACGAATTGATAACTTGAAGATGCATGTTGGTTACCAACCTCCAAAGTTCCAACAATTTGACGGCAATGGTAACCCAAAGCAGCATGTAGCTCATTTTGTAGAAACGTGCAATAACGCTGGAACCTATGGAGATCGCCTAGTAAAGCAGTTTGTCCGATCTTTGAAGGGCAATGCATTCGACTGGTATATTGATTTGGAATCAAACTCAATTGACAGTTGGGAGCAGTTAGAGCATGAATTTCTCAACCGATTTTATAGCACCAGACGAACGGTTAGCATGATCGAGCTTACAAATACACGTCAGTGGAAGGAGGAACCTGTCATCGACTACATTAATCGGTGGAGGAACTTAAGCCTTAATTGTAAAGACAGTTGTCGAGGCTTCGGCTGTTGAGATGTGCATCCAGGGAATACATTGGGGCCTTCGATATATTCTTCAAGGAATCCAACCAAAGACATTTGAAGAGTTGGCTACTCGGGCCCATGATATGGAGTTAAGCATGGCCGCAAGTGGAGTTGAAGGGCCACCCATCCAAGAGTCTCAAAGATCCAAAGAACGATATGAAGCCAAGAAAGGGGGCAAGTTTTCTTCTAAAGCTCCAAACAAGGAATCCATGGCGCTTAGCACAACACCTATCAAGTTTAAGGGGCAAATGTAATGCGAAGGCTAATGAAAAGAAAGACATTCCTCAAGAGAGAGCAGCAATGAAAGTTGACTCAAATGAGATGCAAGCAAAGCAATATCCATTCCTCGACTCGATGTCTCCGGGATATTTGATGATCTCGATCAAGGCAAACCTCATTGAGTTGCCGTAAATGAAGCGTCCCCGAAGAAGGGCGAGTCGATGACCCGGCTCGCAAGTATCATCGCTTGTTTGGTAGGCCATCCAATTCATGATTGCTTCGTTTTCAAAGATAAAGTTATGCGATTGTCTCGCCAAGAAAGATATCACTTGAAGAAGATGTTGCAACCAAAGAATCTTGTTACCATCACATTTGGATCCATAGATGTTGCGATGGAGAACATACATAATGATGGAAATATTACATGCAATGTGACGAGTGAGCAACATGTTTCATCTAGTGAATCATGTTTGTTCGACAAAGAGGTTAACACTATTGTTGAAGATTGTGTGTCGATGATTACCTTCACCGATGAGGACCTACTTCTTGGTTCCAAGCCTCACAAATGACCGTTATTTGTGATCGGCTATACTCGTGAGTGAAAGGTGAATAGAATTTTGATTGATGGAGGCTCAACGGTAAATATCTTATCGTTGCACGCTAAAAGAGTTGGAGATCCCCATGGATGAACTCGCAAATAGTCGTTTGATGATCCAAGGCTTCAACCAAGCGGGCAAAGGGCTCTCGGCATTATAAGATTGAAGTTATTGATGGGTGACATGGCCTCAACAAAGATCAAGCTTTTTACGTCATAGATGCTAAAACTTCTTACAATATGCTTCTGGGGCGTCCGTGGCTACATGATAATGGGGTTGTTCCTTCTACTTGGCATCAATGTTTCAAGTATTGTAAAGATGGTGTGGTGAGAAAGGTTCTTGGAGATGACAAGCCTTTCACCGGCAAAATCACATTTTGCCGATGCCAAGTACTACTTTGAAGATGTTAAGTCAATCAAGGCTAATGAAAATCCACCGAAACATCAAGATGATGAAGTCAAAGAGATCAAAGTCAAGAGTGCTTCTACAAGTCGTGATGACAATGGATCTTTGGAGGAATTGGTGTTCCCTTTAACAAAACTTGATGCCAAGAAACCATCTCTCCAGCCACTCGATAAGTTTGTCCGCCCAACTGAAGGACCCAAGACTGAACATGGAGAAGAACTCCGAGATGCTAAATGCTTTGATCCAAAAGCTTACAATCTTCTCGTTAAAGCTGGGTATGACCCGCAAGAAAGTTCCACCTTGGGTAGGCTCCCTTCTGAAGCTAAGGATACCCAAAAGATGTCGAAAGAAAGTGGACATATTCGAACCGGTCTTGGATTTGTGGCACCAACTCCCATTCGAATAGCCATTAGAAGAGCCAACGTCAATTATATGTCTGAAGGAGAACTTTCATCGACGGAGGATGCCTTTGACAAAAATGGAAAGAAGGTGACGAATATCGAGTCTTTGATAGACTTGGCCCCGTTCAAAACTTGAAGAAAAAAGGAACCATCCATCAAAGGTTGGGCATCTCTAAAACATCAAAGCAATGGAAAAGAGCCAGAAAGTCACAAGCTACTCAAGAGCTTCGAAGTGTGATTCCATCTCGCATGAAGCGACAAACTACTTTGCTTATATCGTGCGAAGAAGTCTTGAAAGCCAAATTTCAAACTCATTGTTTTCACACAACCTCAAGACAATGAAGATGATAAAGAAAGTGTGGCATCAACATACCACATTACATTGAGCGAAGAAGGGGAAGAAGAAGATCAAGATGCTCCTCCCGAACTTGAAGAAGGGATCAAAGCCACGCTTAACTTAAAGAAATCAATTTGGGCGATATTGATAATCCACGACCAATCTACATCAAAGGTCATTGTTGACAATTGATGAAGAAAATTCGTATGTCGAATCAAGCTCCAGGAGTACGATGATGTATTCGCTTGTCCTACAAAGAGATGCCTGGATTAGATCCAAAAGTAGCGATTACATCATTTATCCGTTAAGAAAGGGATTCGTCCGATTAAGCAAGCTCGATATTTTCGGCCGACTTGGTTCCATTAATCGGTCAAGTAAACAAACTCATCGGCCGGGTTTATTCGAGAAGTCAAGTACCTACGGATCTCGAGCATTGTCCCCGTAAGGAAAAAGAATGGTCAAATCAGAGTTTGTGTTGACTTTAGAGATCTAAATGAAGCGTGTCCCAAAGACGATTTTCCACTGCCCATAACTGAACTCATGATTGACGCCACTACGGGCCATGAAGCACTATCTTTCATGGATGGATCGTCCGGATACAATCAAATACGTATGGCTCGTAAGATGAAGAGTTGACAGCCTTTCGTACCCCAAAAGGTATATACTGCTACAAAGTGATGCCATTCGGTTTGAAGAATGCAGGGGCTACATATCAAAGAGCCATGCAGAAAATCTTCGATGATATGCTTCACAAAAACATTGAGTGCTATGTCGATGATGTGGTCGTGAAATCTAAGAAGCGAGAAGATCACCTCCTTGATTTGAGAAAAGTTTTTGAACGGCTAAGGAGATATCAACTTAAGATGAACCCACCGGGTGTGCATTCGGTGTCCGCTCTGGAAAATTTCTTGGGTTTATAGTTCGTCATAGAGGTATCGAGATTGAGCAAGCAAAGATTGATGCGATAGTAAGGATGCCCGAACCTCGCGATATTCACGAACTCAAAAGTTTACAAGGAAAATTGGCTTATCTTCGAAGGTTCATTTCAAATCTAGTCGGTCGGTGCCACCATTCAAATTGTCTCATGAAGAAAGGTGTTCCATTTGAATGGGACGAATCTTGCCGAAATGCTTTCAAAAGTATAAAAGCATACTTGATGAAACCCCCTGTGTTGATTGCGCCAGTGCTTGGGCGCCCATTGATTCTTTACGTCACTGCTCAAGAACGTTCTGTGGGGGCTTTACTAGCACAAGAGAACGATAATGGAAAAGAAAGTGCTCTATACTACTTGAGTAGGATGATGACGCCAAATGAGCTGAACTATTCGCCAATTGAAAAGATATGCTTGGCATTAATCTTCGCAATCCAAAAGTTGAAGCATTATTTTCAAGCTCACACTGTTCGTCTTGTTTCAAAAGCAAACCCACTAAAGTATGTCATGACGAGGCCGGTTCTTTCGGACAGACTTGCAAGGTGGTATCTTCAGTTGCAACAATTCGAGATCATATATGTTCCTCAAAAGGCCGTAAAAGGGCAAGTTTTGGCGGATTTCTTGGCTGATCATCCCATCCCTGCTGAGTGGGAGTTGTCTGATGAGTTACCTGATGAAGATGTGCTTGTAGTCGAAATTACTCCCCCTTGGAAAATGTACTTTGATGGAGCCTCACATAGAGAAGGAGCTGGTGCTGGAGTCATATTTGTTACATCGGAAGGGGAAGTGTTGCCCTACTCCTTCACCCTAACTCAAAATTGCTCAAACAATGTCGTTGAGTATCAAGCTCTCATCCTCGGACTGGAAATGGCAGTTGATATAAAGCAATTACGGTTGGATGTGTACGGAGATTCCAAATTGGTAGTTAATTAATTGCTTGGAATATATGAAGTGAAGAAGCCCGAGCTACTCCCATACGTTAATTACGCTAAGAGACTCATTGGATGGCTTGGAGACGTGACAATTGAACATATCCCTAGAAAGGATAATAGACAAGCGGACGCTTTAGCAAAGCTTGCTTCTACAATCTCCATGCCTGAAGTTGAAGCTCGTGTGCCGATATGCCAAAGTTGGGTGGTGCCTCCAATTTTTGAGGAAGAGGATTGCGATGATGAAGAAGAAAATCATGTTGTTGAGGTATTCTAAGTTGATAAAGAAGATTGGCGCCAAATATTTGTGGATTATCTGAAGTGAAAAGCTACCTGATGATCCGCGACAAAGGGTTGACGTCCGACGTCGTGCAGCTCGCTTTATCTATTACAAAGGCACATTTTATAGACGTTCATTCGATGGAGTCTTTTTGCGATGCTTAGGTGATGATGAAGCCATCCAAGCCATGGAAGAGGCTCACTCGGGGATTTGTGGTGCTCATCGATCGGGCCCGGTTACACTTCCTGGATCAAAAGAATGGGCTATTATTGGCCGACAATGGTGAGGGGATCGCATGGATTATGCGCAAAGATGCTGCTCAATTCCATGCGAATTTCATTCACCAACCACCAGAGCCGTTACATCCTACTGTTGCTTCTTGGCCATTTGATGCTTGGGGATTAGACGTAGTTGGACCGATGACAAAGTCTTCTGGTGGACATTTGTACATCTTGGCAAAGAATCGACTACTTTTCTAAGTGGGCTGAAGTGATACCTCTCAAAGAAGTCAAGAAGGAAAATGTTGTCGACTTCATTCGTATCAACATCATTTATCGCTATGGGATTCCAAGATATATAATCATTGATAATGGGAAGCCTTTTTGCAACACCGCGATAGATAAGCTTTGCGAGAAGTTCGAACTTCAAGCAAAGAAAGTCGTCCATGTACAATGTCACAAATGGCCTTCTTTGAAGCGTTCAATAAAACTTTATGTAATTTGCTGAAGAAAGTGGTCGCCAAGTCGAAGAGAGATTGGCACGAACGAATGAGAGAAGCACTATGGGCATACAGGACCACTTATAGGACGCCTACTCAAGCCACTCCTTATGCATTGGTGTATGGTGTTGAAGCTATTGTTCCTCTTGAGCAACAAATCCCATCACTGCGAATAGCCATACAAGAAGGGTTAATTGAAGAAGAGAATGCACGCTTACGCCTCGAAGAGTTGGAAGCTCTTGATGAGAAAAGGTTAGAAGCACAACAAAGACTCGAATGTTATCAAGCTCGTCTTGCTAAGGCATTCAACAAGAAAGTGCGATCGCGCTCCTTTCAAGTTGGTGATTGGGTTCTTGCAGTGAGAAGACCCATCATTATAACCCATCGAACTGGAAATAAGTTCACACCAAAGTGGGATGGTCCCTATGTTATCAAAGAAGCATACACAAATGGTGCTTATAAATTGGTTGCTGAGGATGGATTAAGAATTGGCCCGATAAATGGGAAATTCTTAAAACGATATTACCCTTGAAGTCAAAAAAAAAAAAAAAAAAATCAAAAAAAAGCTCCTTGGCGCACGAGCCTAAACTGCATGTTACTCCTGACCCGCATGAGTATAAAATGTGAACAATAACCACCAAAGGCAATGTATGTGGTTAAACTGCTAACTTCCCCACCAAAGGTAAATACATGTGGTTAAACTGTTGATTTACCCCACTAAAGGTATTTTACGTGGTTAAAAGTTAAATACCCCACCAAAGGTAAATACATGTGGTTAAAGTGTTAATTTACTCCACTATAGGCATTTTATGTGGTTAAACATTAAATACCCCACCTAGTCCAAGGTGGTTAAGAAATGGATACTCCTGGCCCGCATGAGTATAAACTGTGTACGGCCCCCCCATCAAAAATAAATTTTCTTTGAACTACGTTATGATTTGATCCCCTTATTGGGGTACGTAGGCAACTTAGATTTGTTCTAAGTTCAGTCATGAGTTTGTATTCAATTGAGTTTTGTTGTCAGGAGTAGTTGTGTAAAAAACAAAAAAAAAAAAAAAAAAAAAAGTAAAAAAAAGAAGAAAAAAAAATGGGCTACGGCAAAATAAATGCACTTGAGAGATTGCAAAGTAGAAATAAAAACAATATTTCTATTAAGTAGTCTTAAGAATGGTGTTATCTATTACATGAAGCAAAAAAAAAAAAAGGAAAAATACTAAGCAAAAGGATTCAGATTCTTCAACTCTTCTTTGGCGGTCTCTAGATGTAATCTTTGAAACCTTCAAGTTTTTAACCGCTTCATCACTCGGTGGGAAATACTCTCGATGGCGTAATCTCTCTTCAATATCAAAAACTTCACTGAGCAATTTGAAGAAGTTCTTGTTGCTTTAATGATGCGATTAAGTTAAGTTTCTTCCGCTTCTCGCAAACTATCAATCTCCTTTTTGATAGATTCCAAATCATCCTTGGTTGACATAATTTGGGCAAACTCCTTGTTTTCTTTGGTCTTCGCATCATGCAAGCGATCTCTAACTTCACTTAATTGTCGAGCAAGGAGTTCTTTGGATCCCTTCTCGAAGATATTGATCTCGCCTCATCATATGCGAGCTGGCAAAAAGCGCTTTCAATAATTCTTCTAAGTGAGAGATGTCAAAATCCTTGAAGCTTTTCATGGATTCAAGCACAACAAACACATCTTCTTTAATGGATGAAATAAAGTCAATTGAAGTGTTGGCTAATTTCTCACGAAGATCACTCCACATGTTCTGAAGGAACTCTCTTTGGTGCTTATATAGAAACTTCCCACCTTCGAACACCGAGAATGCCGGGCAATGAGGTGTCTTCATAGTCTTAGCCAAGTCACACGTCTCTTCTCGTGTTGTCTTGTCAACCATGGAATTCCTAGCCAATTCGTTAAGCCTCACCACCGACCTTTGGCTACCTTGTGACTCATCATTATCAATGTTGACAAGATCCTTCTCCAACTGAAATATTGCATGCTTAAGTTAAAAAAAAAAAAGAGAAAGAATTATTAAAATAAGAAGTAAAGAAATAACCTCTTCGGCAAAAGTCTCAATTTGAAGAGGATGGTCTGCAATATCATCAACATCATGTGATGGCAAGGATCCAGAATCCTTCTTGGGCCTTTTCCAATGACGGTCAGCGTTACTACTACTTTCCTCCGTAGGATGAGAAGTACTCTTTCTTTTGTTGGCTTGAGCATTGCACTCGTTGGCAAGGGGAGCAACATGCGAAGAAGCTTGACTATTTTCATCAATCAGGCCACCTCCATTGTTGGGCTTTGTACCTCCGGGCAGTTCACCACTTCGCTCCATATTGATCAAGCTTGCGATGTTTTCTTGAAAAAAGCATCCATGGACCTTGTTCCACCATGTCTTGTAATCTTCAGAAGAGAACTTCTTCGCATTTGGGGGCATACAAGGCAGACATGCCTTAGAAAAGGTCTTCGACAATGTGCACAAACGCCAATAGTGAATTCCTTCATCTAGAGAAGCTTGACGTACATCTCGTTTAAGCGCTCCGGCACCACTTGATAAAATCCAAATCAAGCATCAATCAGTGAGGACTATAAGGTTCAACGATGAAATACCCACCTTGCCGCAAAGTAAGATAGTTTGAACGAATTGCAAGGAAGTAGTTCCGCTCGAATTCCTCTGCATTCCCATTATCAACATATGTGAAATCTTTCTCCTTGGTGATCATGGTGCAAGTCATCGAAACAAGTTCTCCTTTATGGATCCGCTTGCGAGCATCTGCAGGATCATAGTACTTCGCCTCCTCCTTCGCTGTAAAAAGTCGTCATCTTGGGGCCACGTACTCCTTGCCAAACTTGGTGGTGAGTTTTGAAGTAATGTGCCAACCAACCATGAACGAAGTGGACGGGAAATGTTGAACATACGCGAGATGGCCTCGAAGAACCCGCAATCTTGTTCAAACCCTTGTAGATGCTTGCCAAGACAGGAACCGCAAGGCCTATTGTTCGCCCACTCGCCATGATCCCCGCCATTTTGAAGGTGCTGGGACGTATCATATTGATGTCGTCGTTGGGAAGAACAAACACGCAGAGCCAACATGCTAGAAATGCCGCCAAATATGTTTCTTCTCTCAAGCTCTCTTTGATATTGATCTTTGAAAAAGAAGCCTTCTCTGCAGGGGACCATTCTCCGTGGACGTCTAAGTTGCCAAGTGGGTTGTAAGTCGATTTGGGGCGAGCGACTCTCTTTTTCTCTGCGCGAGGAGGAGGTTTGTTGTACTTCGTCGCCTTCTTGGACCGAATCTAATCCATTCGATAGGCACTTGAGAAGATTGACCACCATTCACAATTTTCCGAAGATGATGATAAGCATGTAGTAAGTAGCCGCAAGAGCGAGGGAGAAATCGACTTGCCGCCTCATCGAGACCGGTGAGTTCTTTGGCACATGGGACGACTTCATCGTAAAGGGATCCGGTTATGGGCAAACCCGCCAAAGTGTGCAAGTCCCACAAAGATATGGAGAGCTCTCCGAAGGAAGTCAACAAGGTATTCGTAGACGGACACCACGCCTCGCAAAACGCCCTCATTATGTTGGAGTTGTTGTCATATGTGAAGAGCGAAGCATACACCGCATCGTAGATTTTCACCTTTTGAAGATTATTCTTGCAACGACTAAGGACGTCTTCGGTCCATTCCCAATAGCCTTTGATGTAGTGGAACTCGCCGGCGAATTTGATGTCATCACCCCATTTGGCTTGACCTTCAATAATGTGGCGGCCCAATGTCGGCAATGGAGTTGACTCGATCGATTGATGGTGATGCGTTGCTTGCAAAATCCACATTTTGGAAGTCTTGCTCGAAGGAATCTCCTTTGACCACTCTTCTAAGTAAGATGGATTCGTCAACCTTGGCCATGCCGTTGCATATCGTCCAACAACGGGATCGAAAACCGCCAAAATAGTACCCTTGTCGACGGATTGACTTTCATCATCGAGAATCATCAAGTGCCGAACGCCGGATGGTGAAGAATCGTCTTTGAAAAACACCATTTCGAAATCTGTCAAAGTTCAACCAAAAGAGAAAATCAGATTCAAAAAAAAAAAAAGCGAAAAAATGGATGCCGCTACTTTTGACGAACAGTTGGTGTGCAATGGGGAGGGGAATGATTATGATTAATAGTGGTTTTATACTCTCACCAATTCAGTTTGAGGACACAACCATCATCATCATCATCATCATCAACTGCACCTTATCCCACTATGTGGGGTCGGTGGTGTGAAGTTTATAGTGTTCATTGATCATAAAATATATATATATATCACATGCAGAACCTCTCATCAGAAATAATTTGAACATAGTAATTTATTTGGGAAATTTCTTCATGCATCTACCGTGATGATTTAACATGGGTGCTACATGAATATAGAAACTTGCAAATGACTGCCAATTATACACAGAAGCATCACATATTCATGAAACGAGATGTGAGATAATATAACATATTTCTATTATACTTCACCTTAAAGACAGAAGGGAAAAGAAACGAACAAAAAAAAAGCATATGTTTTGCTATGATGTGCAGTGAAAAGAAAAGATATTGAAGTTTGCTCTTGTGGAAAAATAAAAGTGTCCACAGCTTTTATAGGGAATAGGTAGTATTGTAATTAGGAAAACTTTCCTTTCTTTCCGACTTGGAGATGAAGAAACCGTGAACAAAAGAAATTACCATCCATCGAGACGACGAAAATTCGCTGAGAAGATTTTGTTTTGCTGTGATATATTTGCTGTGATATAGCAGATTTGATTTTATCAGTATGAGTGCTCCTTGTGCACGTGGACAATCAATTTAACCCAAAAGAAATCTGCGGTTTCTATTGTTTGGGTTAGAGGTCAATTCAAGAAATATTCATATGGCAATATGGATCTTTTCATCTTTGAGCCACATATATGGAATTGTGAATTAAGAAACAATGAAAGTTGGAAACAGAGCATTAATTTGTCTCTTAAAAGTGTGTGGGATCCACTCAAATTTCCATTAAATTATATACGTGTGTGTATATATGGATGGACTGAAACTTGCCAAAGTTCAGTAGATTTGCATAAGAATTTGTTTCCAATTTGGAAGCTTTCATCCCATAAAGAATTCACGTGGGCCTCAGCAGATAAAAGGAAAGGAGTGAAAGTTTTGTTGAATTCGGTGCTTTTGAGCAAAAAGGAAAGTTGGAATCATTGTCGCTGAGATAACTGCATTCTCAAAGTGGGCCGAATTGAAAGGTTAATATGAGAGTTTCCACTGATATTCAGATATGAATTTTGGGCCCCTTACAGTGGTCCATTTAATATATAGGTGTTCAAACTCGCAAGCCCAAGAAGAAATACGTATGGATTAAAATACCAATTTGTGGTTGGATTTCAAGCCCAAAAGTTTATATGGCTTAATATTTGCGTTATTTTACAATCCATAATAGCATATAATTCCCCATCCATAACACTTTCAAAATAATCCCAACATCTCCCAAACGCCTTTATTACATGCCCCGGAATCTCTAATAATTCCCCTTCAATTCCTCCATTGGTTAACATGCGTCAACATCGATCACGATAGTACCCATGCGTGGCCGTGTCAATTTCTCTCACTTGTGCAATTAAATTTCACGTTTCATCCAATTAAATGATGACAAATTGACGTGGTCATGAATGAAAGATTAAATATATTTAAAATTTCTTTATTTCATCTTTGGAAATTTATTCAAATTTTCTAAAATGGCATAAATATAAATTTTGGAAATTTATTAAATTTTCCATTTGAGATGTGCATTCGTATTGTAATATCAATAGCTAATTTATATCCGGAATTTATCGACCTTTATCCTCATATCTCAAAAATAAATTTTCAAGATTGCATCGCAATGTCAAAAATTTTTAATATAATTTATCAAGATAATATCTTGTTTCCATTGCCCAATCAAAATCAATTCTCTACTCCGGAGTGGAAGAAAAACCATTCATCATCTTGGGAAAATCAAGATCGAATATCTTCCTTTGGCAAAAGTGCTTTATTAAATTCTTGCAAGTTAAATACCATTCATCCCATTTGGAAAATCCGTCCATTTCAATCAAATTTTTTCCGACCCCCTTCCATTCCCCATACCAATCTCATTACAATCTTTGAGGAATACGGAAACATGACATAAATATGGGAATAAAAGAATTATGATTAGAGCACCTATTCCACTCCAACTATTATTCTTTCTTTCAAAATCTATGGATCTTCAAGTAATGTCAAATTCAAAAGATCTCCAAAGTGGTTCAACTAAAAAAATGCTTGCAATCCGACCACATTCTACCTCATTTGCCCAAATCATCTCACAAAAAATAGATAATGGTGGGCACAAAATTAATCCACCTCGTTTCAAGGTGTTTTTGAATAAACTTGATAATCCATCACATAAGACAAACAAGTAAGGCGAAAGTGGGTCACCTTGTCTTAAGCCTCGTTGCGGCAAGTCAAAGAACCAACTACCATTTAGATTGAACGCATACTTCAAGTTTTTACACATCTAAAATTAGCTCCAGATGGGCTTCGGAATGTTCAAAATCCTAGAATAACGTTATCGAAGTCGGCCGTCAAGCATCAACCACCTCATGCGTTTTGTAATAGTCCATAAATCAACTCCTTGACAAGCAAGGGTTTGATTAATGACGATTCCATCTACTTATATCACCATTCTTGTTTAAGATATCCAAGTGACATCATTTTATAATGCGCCAATATTTTTGGAAGAACAATGCGGGGAAGCCGTCGGGTCGGGGGCCTTCACATATCAAATAGTGCTTTCTTTACCTCCTTATCATCAAATGGTCGGCACAACATTTCATTTGCCTCATAAGTGACTTTCGGATCCACACAAAGAACCTCCAATTTCACACGCCGATTTTACGAGTTGTAAAGTTATCAAATAAAATAATCAAATTGCCATCTTACCATAATTGTTTGGAAGCAAAATCACGATGGTGTTCTTTGTTTTCACGATTCATGAAAATAAGGCGTCAAAGCCATCTTCTTGAGATGTGAGTTTCTCAATCTTGCATCAAATTTTTACTTGAACTTTGAATTGTAGATTTTTAATTGGTTAAGTTTCTTTCTTTCATCTTTAATTTGTTTGGAAGAGATCGAAAATTATCATTAAATTGCAATTCATGAATTCCACCACCCTTATTCCAACTCGTGCTATTACTTCTCAAATTCATCGAATTTTTTTTTACAAGTATCTTCCATCCTGCGCCATTGTCTCTCCGAACAAACCATCGAGCCCGTGATCCGATTAATAGTCTGGAGAACATATTAGAAATCTCCATTGAAGTGTGCTTAAAAATCAAAGTCCCCATCGCCAAAATTTCTCTCAATTCGCATAAAACTATTAAATTTGATTCGATCATTTTCTCGTTAAAATCACCGCCCAATAGCCATTTAGATGTTTTAACTCATTTAATTCCCATGAATATTTTCGTTTATTTTTTCTTGAAGAAAATGTGATATTCAATTTCTTCCAAAAAATGAAAATTAATCTATATAAAAGCTTTCATTTTGTCTCAAAAGAATAGTATAACTCCCGGAATGCCCGTTTCCCAATTTGACATTCATTCCAACTTACAACTTATGGGGTGGCAAACGCAGACAAAAAATTAGTGTTAAAAACAAAGAAGAAAAGAGAGTCAGGGGAGAGAGGAGAGTCAAGGAGAAGTTTACGGCATAAAAAACTGGACATTGAAAACCCTAACAAGCTTAGACTTAAAAACTAACCCATAAAATTTAATATATAGGTGTTCAAACTTCATTAAAAAAATATGATGGATTAAAATACCAATTTGTGGTTGGATTTCAAGCATATGCGATTTACAATGTCAAAATAATTTTCGCGACTTCTTCACTTCAAGACGCATCGTCCGTGAAAAGGGGCATTTGTAACAATTAAAAAAATGATGACACGTGGAAAGTAATATATTAAATATCAATATATTTTCTATTTATATTTTGGAAATTTATTCAAATTTAATTCCTAAAAATAAATAGTTAATTTTGATATTTTTAATATATAATTTATTGAATCAAATGTCACCACATGTCAAATCTCAATATCTTGGGAATCAAGATAATATCTCAAAATGGAAGAAAATACCATCATTTTGAAAAATCGATCTTCCTGAATGGCAACAAATTGAATCAAATCATCAGACCAATCAACAATCAACAAGAGCTTATTCAAATAAATAGATAATTCAAAGACACAAAAAAAAAATCCTAGGAAGAAGTCTAAAATTCTCTTCAAAAAAAAAGGCGAAATTCAAGGCGTTTTCTTCCACCAAATCACGGCGTTTGATTCGAGAATAAGCTTCCAAGCCCTCGAGTTGAATTGAAGTCAAACCATTTGGCGGGAGATCAAAAGGTCTATTTCACCAAGAAGTTCATATATTCAAATCAAATATCATCAAATATATCACGTTTGATTCGAGATCAAGCTTTCAAGCCCTCGAATTAACGATATTGAAGTTCAAGTTTATGTTTGGAGAAGATTAAATCGAAGAATCGAAATTTCTCAAATTCACCAAGAAAAGAATCGAAAGAGAAATGGAAATTGTAACCTATATATTTTCATTTTGATTTATATATATTTAATTTGTGCGCTTTTTCTTGTTTGTTAATTGCGAAATAAAAAATTAGTGTTGCAATAGGTAAAAACTACATTGAAACATTAAAAACTACATGGAAACAATAAAGAAACATCAGAACATCATTAAAAACATTATAGAAAACAACCCAAAACAATAGAAACAATATATTATACAATGAATGAACAGAAAAGAGTGTAAAAAATAAGAAAAAATTGTATTGAAAAATCGAAACAACATAGAAACAACCAACATTACAAAAAAACAAGGGAATTCCAACGAAAGAAATTTGTTGGTATTTGGCCAATTTCTATTGGAATTATCCATTCCAACAGAAACTCCAATGGAAAAGCACCATTGGTATAATGGTCGTTGGAATGACAAAATTTCAATGAAAATTCCTATGGAAAAAATATTCCAACAGTACCAAATAGTTTTGCTTATCGTTGGACTTTTTTTTTTCCAACGATATCTTTGTAGCATTGGAATTTCCATTGGAATTTTGAAAATTCCAACAGTTTTTAATTTCGTTGGAATTATTTCGTTGGAATTTGATTGTTTTCTTGTAGTGCAAGAAACAAATATAAATGACATCGAAATAATAGATATAACATATAAAACAATACAAGAATAAAAAACGAGAAAAATGTAAAAATAACCAAAATAAAATATGCATGAGCGTAAAAGAGTCAAAAAAAAAAGTACAAAAGTGATGTGAGCTAAATAGTGTCTTTTTTTTCCAAAAGTAAAGGTATTTCCGATAATTTCTCTATATTTTAAGTGTCAAATATAAAAAAAAAAAAAAAATGAAAGTCATAAGTTTTATTTGCTAATGAGCCTGACATACACAACTAAATAAATTTGACAATTTTGCTTATCGTATCGTACCTTATTTTTTGTGTTTTTAACTTCTTGTGTTTGAGTTTAAAATTTATGCCCGATAAGGTTACCATATTGTATTTGTGCTTGAGGTTATTGTGTCGAGCCATTGTCGTGTCGGCCTGATAATGGCCCTACACAAATAATTTGCTATCCTTAGTTTTGATGCTTTTTGCTATAGCGAAAGCATGATTACATTACTAGTGCCTAAACTTGAATTTTAGTATTACTTTTATTATTGAGGAAAGTTTAATAATAGACGAAAAACAAAGAAAATCTTTTATTAAAAGCTTCTATTCACTAATTTCTTAATCTATGGATGGCAAAAAAATAACCTTAATTTATAAAACGCAGCATAACTTAAAAGAATTTTAAAAATACATGAAATTTTTAGATATAAAATGTATTTAAAAAAAAGGGGAGGGACAATTTTGCTGGCTGTAGTTGACTCTAAACTTTTGGATCAATTTTGTTACGTATATAATTTGGGAAGCAATGGGAGATGGTGCTTTTCTATTAGCAAGCAAGAAAACCTTTTAGTGTATGAACCCAATCTCTAGGTCAGTGGATTTTCAGTTGAATGCAAATGTTATACTAGAAAAAGGAACTCCAAACCAAGAAATATTCCATTTTATCCGATGGCGTATCTAGGCGACGAAAGTGGGGTGGGTCTGCATACAAATGTGGGGTGAGTTGAACAGAAAATAAAAAAATCATATAACCTATAATTATTTTTTAAGTCAATGTCAGTCTTTTACGCTTCTCGGTACAATTTTATCTAAATTTACGCTCCCATCCTTTTTTTACACAACAATACGCTCCAGCAAAAATTCCCGGACATTTTTACGCTTTGTTTCTAACATGTTTCGAACATAGAAACATCCAAAAATAATATAGAAACAAACCAGAAACAATATAGAAAACACCATATGAACAAAAGGAGTTAAAAATAGATAAAAATTGTATTTAAACATCAAAAAACTTTATGGAAACAACAAAGAAACATCGGAACAACATTAAAAATGGTATGGAAACAACCCAGAAACAACGTAAAAAATATTTAAAACACCACATGAATTAAAAGAGCTTAAAAATAGGTAAAAATTGTATTTATACATTGAACACTACATGAAAACAACAAAAAAATTATTAGGACAACATTAAAAATATTATAGAACAGCACCGAAACAATAGAAACAATGTACAAAATAATATATGAATAAAAAACAGCATAAGAAATAGGTTAAAGTTGTTTTGAAACATCGAAACAACAAAGAAACATCATATAAACAACAAAGAAACAAATTTAAACATCGAAACAACTTATATAACATGTAAAACAATGCAGGAACAAAAAAAAACGAAAAAAATAAAAATAATCAAAAAATATGCAGGAGCGTAAAAAAAATTAGGTACAAAAGTGAAAAATTAGGTACAAAAGTAATAGAAGCGTATTGTGTGGTATGGAAACCAAAATCAGCGTATGATTGTTTGGCAGAAACAAGGAACCCTATTAAATAGATGTCAGGTACATTTGCATATCCGTACATCAGAATATTAACAAAGCAATGTTGTTCAATAAAAACTGGGGATGATTACATTTTAAATTTTACAAGGTACAATTGGCATTCACATTATGCCTTAGCTTGGCCACTTCTCTCTGTACTCTACTCCTTTCATTGCTGTTTTTCTCGTTAAAGTCCTCAAACAGAACTTAACCAATAAATAACTTTAAAAAAAGGATGGTAGAGGTGATCTTCCACCTTTACCCTTCTAACCAAGCTATAAGGCCCCTGAACACTTTAAACAGAACTGAAAAACAAAGGAGCCAAATCAAAAAGAAACAGAAACAACTATATATTATCAGCATTAGCCGACGAGGGTGGTGGGTTCGAGACCTGATTCTGAGTTTGATTCTCCGCTTGCCCCCGAGCCTGCTTCTGCGTTTCTACAAAACGGTTCATCCGCTCGAGCAATTGGGCAGCTTTTCGCTTACCCCTTTCCGTCCCATGTTGTGCCAAATCAAGCAACGGGCCCATCACGCCCAACTCCTGTGCTTCAACGAGGTGCTGTTGGTCGCCCGAACAGAGGTGCACCAACACAGCCGCTGCATTTTCTTTGTTCCGCGGTGAACCATTCCCGATAACATCAACCAAAACGGGCACAGCCTCAGCACCTCCAATCGCCGCCTTTCCTTCGGGATGACTAGCCAAAATCGCCAGTATGGCAAGTGCTTCGTCCACCATGCTGCCTTGAGGCTCAGTAAGCAGTCGCATTAGCGTGGGGATAACCCCGGCCCTCACAGCCTTTCCTTTATTACCTTGATATATGCATAAATTGAATAGTGCTGTCGCAGCATCTTTCTTCCCCCGTTGGGTACCTTCGCTAAGAAGTGTCACTAATGGTGGAATCGCACCCGACGCGCCGATCGTTACCTTGTTTTCATCTACCACCGAGAGACTAAATAGAGTTGCGGCTGCGTTTTCTCTAGCTTCCATGCTCCCCTTTTTGAGGACATGAACTATACCAGGCACCGCGCCGGAGGATATGATGCTTCCTTTGTTGTCTTCACATATGGAAAGGTTGAGAAGTGCAGTAACAGCGTGCTCCTGAGTGCGGGAATCGGGTGTGGATAAAAGGTGGACGAGTAGAGGGATTGCGCCAGCTTCGGCTATGGCAACACGATTGTCGGCGTTTCGTTTGGCGAGAAGGCGAATTTCGCCTGCTGCAGACCGTTGATCTTCGGGGATCCCGGATGTGAGCTTGCAGAGGAGAGCTCCTATCTTGGTCCGTTCGGCGGGGGAGCATGCGGAGCCGGTCTTGGTGGCTCGAGAGCTGCCTGGTCTTTTTGGTGGTTCAATGCCGTTTGCTTCGCACCATTGTGCTATAAGACTTCGGAGAACGTAATTTGGTGTGAGAGCGGTGCTAGTGAGTGCTTGTTGTGTCTTAGGACAAGTGGCGTGCCCCGCTTCTAGCCATTTCTCGATACACAACCTTTCATATGTCTGCACAAGAGAGTACAATTTTTTTAATATCTAGCAATGCAATCAAACAATTTCAGCAGATTTTATGGTGGCAAGGATAAATGAATGGCATTATTATCTAGAGAGTGCATATGTGTGTGTGTGTGTGTGTGTGTGTGTGTGTGAGAGAGAGAGAGAGAGAGAGAGAGAGAGAGAGAGAGAGAATGAGTCATCAGATACAACTATACACAATGCTTCTGTGACCTCAATTACAAAGTATTCACCCTATAATATCTTAAATCAATGATGGAGTCTGTTTGGTACCTAAATGGGTACCAAATCGGACCGAACCATTTGTCAGGCTGTTGTTCCCTCAAAGTTATGGAGTAAGACATCGATTTCTCAGTAAGATCCATTTTTTTAATTGTATGATACAAAAAACACACCAAGATACCAATTCTGTCTTAAAATGTATATGAGAGTAAATTCAGTTACAATGATAAAACTTGTTTTTTCCTTAAATTTGGTTGCCAGTCTTTAACCCTACACTATTAGACTCCAAAAGGTGGTCTTCCAGCGGTTAAAAGAAGCAAGACATATAAAAGATGTTGAACATATGTGACATCAAATTTATATATTCATGGAAAATGATAATTGGTTTGGGTGCAGGAACGCTGCCTGCAGAGTGCAGCCCATT
This sequence comes from Rehmannia glutinosa, assembly GCA_016081115.2. NCBI lineage: Eukaryota > Viridiplantae > Streptophyta > Magnoliopsida > Lamiales > Orobanchaceae > Rehmannia > Rehmannia glutinosa. Next base: position 8,273 of record JABTTQ020000760.1, on the reverse strand, counting down.
AGTCCTCTGACATTAATTAACAGGGAGAAAAGAAATGATGTCACAATTAAGGTATCATCCAAAGCATAAAAACAGATGAATATCATAAAGATAACAAGAGAATTTTCAAGGGCACAGCTGAGTTTGGAATGTTAAAATTAAAAGACAGTACCTGTCCTGTTGAGACAATGACAGGATCCTTCATCAGCTCTAAGGAGATAGGACAGCGAAAATCATCCGGTATAACAAGGTTCTTCTGATTTCCCTCGGCCGATGTTTTCCCACTACTGCTTGTAGGGGCAGACTTTTCGGCTGCAGTGGAATCAATGTTTGGATTTACCGTCTGCACAAAATCCTTAACTTTCTTCAAGAGCATCGACATCTTCTCTATGTTTTCCTCTGGGTCCCCACCAGTTGCAGCAACCATCTCATGCAAAGCAAGTGATTCTTGAGTTAAGTCAGCTATGCCACTCAGCTGTAACTTTTCAACCAATCTCCTTAGTGCATCTGGATCTTCTGCAGCATCACTATTCTTGTTGTAAAGACACACAAGATCCTCATACAGCTCAACATCTGGTGCATCGACCCTTCCCTTGGCTCGTCTGAATTGAGCAAGGACGAGCTCGACCTGGAAAATAAACAATTTATAGATACCCTAAGCAATTTAAGACATCCTCAAAAGTTTTCAATAAAACCTATGACCAGGACATTAGACAACACGAATGTAGTCAATATTGCAAACTGAAGAAACAGAATACACAGTTGCAGTAGTTAAGTGATTTTCAGGAGTAATAATCATGATATTATCAAATTTAGACCAAATTAAAGATAAGATCTCACCTGTTCCTTCACCTCATCTGATATGTCAAGTTTCTCAAAAGAAACGCCACTTAAAGCTTGCTCCAATTCAGCTGTCACTTCTTGAAATCTAGTCATGATTTGCTCTCTCTCTAAGACCTGCATGCAGATACAACCCTTGAAATTTTGTTGTATTTCAATGAGAGAAACCATAACAAAGAATCGTTATGAGCACCAAATAACACCCAAATTCAATACATGCCGAAAGAGATTAATTAGAGGAAGATGGACAGAAAGATTGAGCATAATAAAGTTTCACAAGTTAATTTGGTCTTATGCATAGTAGTGGGTATCAAAGTAATGTATAGCAATTGGATTTTGGTACTGGATGAATTGGAACACCAAATTCTTCACATTATGATAGCCAAAAGAAATCAAGCCTATGGCGTTTGCATGGATCATGCATTTATTATATCACTTGCATATTAATGCAGGTAAATTTAACAACCATTTGCAGCGTTAATTTACTCAATGCCAGTTCACCATATTCAAAAATCAGTATGCACATAAAGTCAGATACAATGATGTCCCTAAAAGGAAAAGGAATCATCTAATGATTGCAAGTCACCAGCTAATTGCTTTCAATGGCTACTTCAAGAGGAAATTTCCAGGTAGCAAAGTTGAGAGTTACAATACCTACGCTCATTTCAAAGAAGACCATTGTTTCTTACGTAAGTCATCCTCTGTAGCATTATCATGATGCAATACTTGACACAAATTATCCTTAAATATGTTTATTATTGCAAATAATAGAAAAAAATAGGGGAAAATCTAATGTTACAGAAATACAAAAGGTAAGCCAAAATTTTGAGCTCTATCTTTCTCAAATTATATTCCATATGCATGGGAGTTTATATTTGCTGATTGAAAATATAATCTAAAGCCATCACATTCATCACAATTAACCACCATCGCCAAACTAAGCCCCTGCCCTTACACCCAGACCTCTCCATTCCCTGCAGATCCAAGGTCTTTTTCATTCCTCTCTATCGAAAAGCTTTTGTTATCAACAAGTAGCTAAAACCACAGTTTCAACACCGCTTATCCTAATTGCTTCTCTGATTCATTAATTATACTTCAAAAGGTCAGCCATCAACAGTTTAAGGTCCTTGCTTTAGTTAGCAAACTGAGAGGGGAGCCCAAAAGATGTAGAAAGGATGGAGTGAGGAAGGAGAAAATACAGTGAAGACTAGAGAAGTACAAAAGAAAGACAAAAGGAGTCAAAAATAAAAACAATAAAAAAACACTGTTTTCCAGTCACTAATATGCCAAAGTAATCCAGTTTTTTCTTTTTTTATTTCGATAAGAAACAAATCCAAATTAATCCAGTTTCAACAAAGTCTTAGACATTTTTTTAACCAGCAAGCTATTTAACAGCCGAATGGGGCACCAATTCATAGTGAGAACAGCCAATCTGCTACGGTTTCTTAAACATAGCTTTTCCTTCGAAAAGCGAACATGATACAAGAAAATGTTATTTGGAAAATACTTAATAGGAGAAAGATGTACGTGGCAACATAACAAGCATCATGAGCTCACATACACACGTACCTTCCTATGTAGCTAAGCCACTCCACGGTTTTCATGCTTTTAGATAAAAACCATACGGCAGGCACATTATGTATGAAGGAAATGATAAGAAAAAGGAAGGCATGAAAATTTGACTCTCTTACACATGCTTAGTCGTTTAAATGTATTGCAAAAGGTATGAAATGTGATATTCTTAAACATGCCTAGCACCATGATCTTGTAGAGACAAGACAGATTCGATAGATCTCTTATTAGATATCGAGATGTATTTAATAAAATATATGTGTGTGTGTGTGTTGTGTCATATAGGATTTCATATGAATTCCGTAATTTCTTTGGAACTTCCTAGATTATTTCCTTTTTATGGTCACTTAATAACCGTAGCTAAAGTTGTTAAACACCTTTTAATCAATTACAATTACAGAAATTTGGACACTTTGTCATTATAATTTTGTTTCAGAATGGATAAGCACTTGTTTCGCTCCATACGTCAATATGTGCCAAGCAAGACAGACGTGGACTTTTTATGGGTGCAACAATCAACTACAAGTGTGGATTTACCGACCCACCTTTAGAATTGAGAGTTTAAGCATAGCACATTATATGATGTGCATAAGGCCTAACACAATTGTGCCAGCTAATTTAGTACGAGATGGCACCAGAAAGAATTTAGCAAACAGGGTTAATAAACAAGGATAACCCTTGGAGAGTTTTGCAGATGGGAGAAAACTTTTAATCTGGTACAAACTTTTATATACCACCAATGTGGTACACTGGTACCTTCCATACTTTTAGAAAGAAATTTCCAGCTGTCTTCACAATGATTGGAAGGATCAGCAAGACTCTACTTGTTAGTGCATATTCTCCACCAACTTTAAACCTTCCATCCATCTGTGATCTGAAACTTTTTATTATTTCACATTTTATTTTCTCTTTGGTTTGCCCCTTGAGCCACTGCGACTGGAAATTGACTTTTCACAAATATCCCTATTAGATCTGTCAAAATTTTAACATAAATTGCGGATCGAGGAATGTTTTTGAGGGCATGTTGTAAATGTTTTCTCCCCTAGACTCTGCCCCCCAACGCCCTAAATTTCTATAAATGTACCTGTGACACACTTTTCCAATCCGCGTGTCCGAATGCTGAACCAGCCGAGGGAGATTTCGCTCGTAAAATCACAATCAACATTGTCACAATGCTTAGTTACTGCTAATATGTAATACTTTTTTCTGATTCCTAATAAAGCTAATGATGCTACATTTCTGGGTTGATGTTTTACTGCAGGCTTTAGGCATCTTACAAGCCCATACCATAAGTCTCAGTTATCACATCCACATAATGCTACAACAGCTTAGTTGTCGAAACTTTACCTGTATTGAGATAGGATTTCGATCCTCTCATTAATTTTAGTAATGGAGAGAGGACCAGCAGGTTTAGATGACACGGCATTAATAGAATCATCACCACGATCAGATATTCCCGTAAATGGGAAATTCATATCCCTTCTTCCATGGCATTGTCATGTTGGGCTACAGTATTTAAGACTACGACAGAAAACGACAAGGGCTAGGGTCAAAAAATACTATATGCTGGGAGATTACCAACAAAAATTAGGTGACATAACAACAATGCTACAAACTTAGGGGCATTGAACATGAGAGACCAAAATTACTTCCGGATAAAGCATATTCCTAAATTTACATCGGACTATATCCATAAATCCCAAAAAGGACAGTAATGACAAGTTCAGAAACTTTTAAATGCAGACGAGATCCACCAATAAAAAAGAATCTTGCACCGGCTCCAAGATGAATTTTGCCCTTTCAGGTTGCTTCCCTCATTTTCTCCAACTAGTCCAGGTCATCCGATTCATAAACTAATCACACATCAACTGCTTTGCTGAACTATTCAACCTAGCAAATGGAAGCCAAAATCTGAACCCGAAAAATACTTCTACAATTTCCAAGAGCTGCTACCAAACAATCCTTGTCTGAAATTACTAACAACTTCAGAATAACGAACTGTTACTTGAAAACTCAGATAAACTTCTGATAAATCCTATGATCACACACACACACACACTCGCCCACATGAACACACTCAAACACCAAATCAAACAGATCAAAAGAATAAACAAAATATATCTAAAAACAGTCAGTCATCTGATCTCCACTAAAGATCAAACATAATAATAATTGCTTAAAACTAATGCAAAACAAATTAAAGCCAAGCCATACCGACCAGATAAATCTTGCTGCCTTCACTGCCAAAGCGGAGCAACTCTTTAGCCGATTCGAGAGCACTAGCCAAAGAAGCTAACGCTTGAATGGATTCCTCCGGGAGCGGGTCCTTGCTATCGCGAATTTCTTCGAACATTGGAGTCAACAGCTTTAGCCGCCGAGCTAGATTGGTGTACTGCTTCTTCACGGTGCTTCTGTAGTCGGAAATTGCCGAGATTTCGCCCACTATATCGATCAATTTCCGCGATAACGCGGCTTTATCGTTCTCCATTGTCACCCAGAGATCTGAACACGAAATGGAGAATTCACAAACAAGAAAATCCTATAATCACTTGGAATGGTGAGGTGGAGTCAACGGACGAGAGCTAAATTTGAGCTGGCGGGTGAATGGAAATAGCTGGTCCGGGTCTGGGTCTGAATCCGGGTCCAAGACTTCTCCATGACAGAGAAAAAGAAAGAAAAATGGAGATGTCCAGCCTTGACTTGATCCCCCGGGTGGGGTAGGGAGGATGGGAGGGGGTGGTTATAGTGGCGCGGCGCGGCTTGGGAGGAGTTTAGCTTAACTGCGGTTAGAAGTTTACCATTGAAGAGTTCTTGATTTCGCAGTCTCGGGTTTGGCCGGGATCTGTTAATTGTTTTCTTGTTTTTTTTTTTTTCTTTTTTTACCTAAGGTGAAAGTGGTGGTGAGAGGAGTGCTTTTCCAGTGAAGCCAGTAAAGGTAAAAATGGGAGAAGGGAAAAGTTAAAAGGGCAGGAGTTGTGTAGATAGTTGAATCACTTGAATGGTTAACCCATATGTCATTGTTGTAAAAATCTTTGTCTACCCAAATTAGTTCATGTATAGATATTAGGCTTTATTTGTCTGCGTTATTTTTCTAATTACGTCTCACGTAAATCTCCTCAGGTCCCATCTAATCCTGTTAGGCTGCGCTTAAATGCTAGACCACAATTTAACATCTACTTACCGTTTTTTAGAACACTAACCACTGTACATGGTATTAAGTGTGGATGCTACCTATCAAAAAAATAAAAGTGTGGATGCTGTAAAATGAAATAGTATTTGTCATGACAAAAACCTAATAAACAATATAGGATTATTAGGTATGTATGACATTTTGTCAAAAAGAAAAAGAAAGTATGTATGACATCTTTTTTATTATTTATTAATTCCACCGAAATTTTGGTTTTTTTTTTTTTGATTGATTCACCTCGACATCTACAAGGATTGGGAAAAAAATGTAATGTTTTGTTTATTCGGAGCGTTTTCTTTCTACGAAAATAAAAAAGGTATTTACCTTCCTCATTTCTTCAAAATTTATGAAGCATGGACACTTCTGTGAGGATGGTGTACTATTACCATATACGTAATTAGATATGATACTTTGTTGAATATTTCATGAATACTTTATGGATACATATGACATATTTATAGTATCCAATTGAAAAAAGAAAAATAAACGGCCTACACATTCCAATTTGAAAAAACAAAGCTACATTTATATAAGTTCTTATAAATGCATGTACGGAAAGAGATAGAATTTATTCTATTACTGATATTTTCAGTATGTTTTTGCTTGCATATGTGAGTCATCAAATTTCATATATGAATGTTTAACTATTTATGAAATGTAGTTTTTTATGTTTGAGACATTATTTTTTAATTATACTTAACGTGTATATAGTTTCAATAGTATAAAAATATATAATTTTATATGTATATATATATATATATATATTGAACCTGTATCATTGACAATTTAAAACATGACATATTCCATATACGTGTGGTATCGTAACCGTGTACCTTACCCATATTAGTGTTTAACAGTTCGAAATAATTCATTTTTCTTGCAAAAATAAGTAGGACCCACTATCCATCACAATAATTATATTTTCAAATTATTTTATTTTCATAAATTTATATCATACTTTTTATATTAAAAAAGGCAATATATAACATTAAAAATATACTGTGACACCACTCACCCATCAAAACTAACATGGTATGATTGTTTCAATGAACATTGCCCCTCCTAAAATACAAAACAAACTTTATTTGTATTCTCTTTTCATCCAAAACACAATCCCCATAATATCTAAAACATAACCAGACATATATAGTCATTAATTTGCTTTGTTATTAGGAGTATTTAATGTAAGAATCCGAACAATGACTTAAAAGCACAAAAGTTTATGAATGCTGTCCTAATACAAGCAATAACTGTAATCCTTAATTTGGCGCAAGGCACTTTTGTAAATATAGAACCAAAGCAACTAAATGATCGAAAATGACAAAATTTTATGTGTTACTGTCAGTAGTTATATGATTGCAATATCAGTTGCTAATAACTTGTTATTAATTCAAATATTTAATTGAGAACAATCGATTAATCAACTCAAATAATTAAAACTGAACAAACACTAATCTAATAAAAGCGTAAACAAGCTTAAGCATTTTAACAATAGTGCCATTAGTTGTGTTTTACTAAAAATGTCTTCAATTTGATGTTTTTGTAGTCACCATTGTTCGCCAAAAAATATTTTAGTTTACAACTGCAAGTGTACAGTGTAGTTTATAGAATAATGGGCAAGCAAGGTCGTATTCCTCAGGGATTGAATCTCGAAACACTTAAGCTATAATAACATCGTATTCCAATTTTATTGAATCAATCGAAAATCAAGTGTATATTAATAACTAAAATCGAAAATAAATAAAAATAAATATGTGAACCCCACAAGTATTTTCAACATCTTTAGGAGCAACCTTAGGCACATAATCTCAACATGCTTCTTCAATATTAAATGCGAATAAAGTTTTAAAAACCAATTCATGCAATTCTATGGGTTCAATTCCTAAATGCATTTACTCCTCCTCCCGGGTGGTGTGTAAACAGTTGATTAATAACAATTGTAGTCCTCTCGGATCGTTACAATTCTTATTAACTCCAAAAAGATTTGTGAATTGAATAACTCCCCACAAACACGCCTGTCACACATGTTTCATGTCTGAATTTGATTTCCGTTTTTGTTATAACTCATCTCCCGAATTTTGCAATAACAAATATGACATGCTAATTATTGGCCAAATAAAAATCAATTATAAATAAGCACTCGAATTTATAAAATAGAACATATGAAGCAATTAAGAAAACAAGTAATCATATTTAATACAAATCTACAGTTTCGATTATGCCCCTAAGATCGAAAAATATGTTAAACATTGATTACAAACTCATAGACAAATCCGAATCAATATTATGACATCATATAAGCACAAACTAGAATTCTTAGACATAGAAAGAAAATCCTTTCTTGTCAGGATGGATTCCCTTTCCAAGCCCTCGAAGCTCTTGTGCTCCCTAGATGCAAAAGCCTTGTGTGTTCTTCGCGACCTAGCCTTCTTTGCTCAGAAGATCTTTGATTCTTGCATGCCTGTGCTATTTGATGTGTTTTTGCTGTATGGAATGATTTTTCGTGCATAGCATTGGGTCCCTTTTATAGATGATTGGAGAGATCACTTGCAGAGTTTGAGTAGGAAAAAGAGATCAATTTAGCCCCAGTTACGTCGCACGCCCGTGTAATCCCACACGGCTGGGTCGTGCGATCGGAATTTGATCTCGGGTTCTTCATGAAAGTTGTAGATCTTTCTCTTAGCTTTCCAAATCC